>CM042012.1:107447297-108052297 GCA_023525715.1 Cichorium intybus | reverse complement strand
TTGCGTAGGATCTTCCATCTACATGATGACAATTCATTAAACAATTCAATAAACAAATTAGAAAAGGTTTTCGTTGTGTATTTTAATTGGAGAACAGATGGTACCCTCTAATTCTTTGATAATGCAAAAGCATGCTTAAATGTTTTTAAATTTAAACCTAAAAAAAGAGTATTCATGACTTATCTTGGAATACGAGGCCAACATCTTTGTCAACTAAACTATGCCAATTATCTTTTTTCAAATAATGAGAATTGCTTTAACTTATTTTTCAAATTTGTGAGGTTCTTTAATTCTTTTGAGTAATTTCGATGTAGCATTTTTTACTCCTCCCATGGGCACGAAAGTGTAATCTGATTCCATCTTCAAATTAGTGTCAACATTTTGGTTGGAAGATCCTAAAGATGATGAAGGAGGTGAACTTGTGTTTGGTGGTGTTGATATAAATCATTTTAGAGGTGAACATACTTATGTCCCTGTTACTCAAAAGGGTTATTGGCAGGTTTGTAATTAAAAAAATTATAACTTTTATTGTTTTTTTATAAAATTCGTTACTGATATAGTTTTTTTCTGTTGTTATAGTTTGATATGAATGACGTTCTCTTGGTGAAGAATCAACCGGTAAATTTGTGCTAGTCTTTTTACTTTTATTTGCGAGTTCTCATTGTAGCTTACTTGAGTCGTGGTAAATTTATGCCAAGAACAACCATAGTTGTCGAGACGTTTATCTCCATGTGTGTATGTGCATATATGGCCATCTGTTTATCTCCATGTTTGTGCATAATGTAAATAATTATGCACAAAAGTATATGCATATGTGTGTTCTGTGTATATATGCATCAAGAACCGTTTTAAGAACACGCATTTGCATATATGCATACACGTATGTGCATATGTGCATACACGTATGTGCATATGTGCATACACATATGTGTATATGTGCATATATGCATACACGTATGTGCATATGTGCATATACGTATGTAGATATATATATATATATATATATATATATATATATATATATATATATATATATATATATATATATATATATATATATATATATACATACGTATGTGCATATGTGATAATTTGCTTATATTCATGTTTGTGTACATATGTGTGCATATATGCATATATGCATACATATATGTGCCTATGTGCATATTTGTATATATGCATGTAAGTATTTTTTGGGGGGTTGTTTTTTAATATGTAGTTATATAAATGCATATGTACATATATGTTTCTATGTGTATAAATGTGTATGTGCACATATGCATATATGCCTATATATGCAAAAATAAATGTGCATTTGTTCATATGCGTATATGCATGTTTTTATTTATTTTAATGTTTTGAATATACATGTATATTAATTTTTGTTAATGTTATTGCAGATTTTGGAGAACTTATCGACCAAATTGAAGAAATGAAAATTGAAAATTTGAGAAACGAAGATATCATGAATTTTCGTTGTATTTTTATATTATTTGTATGTAACGTTCATTATTTCTAATAAATTTGTATGTAGCATTCAAAACAGTTGTATATTGTTGTACTTTTTAAATTCTATGTATGTATTGTTCAAAAAGTTGTATATTATTGTTTATAATAAAATGCGTTGTTCATTATATATATATATATATATATATATATATATATATATATATATATATATATATATATATATATATATATATATATATATATATATATATATATATATATATATATATATAAATTGTAAAAATATGCACATATGCATCTGCGAGTATGCATATATATATATATATATATATATATATATATATATATATATATATATATATATATATATATATATATATATATATATATATATATATATATATATATATATATATATATATATATATATATATATATACACACATGCAAATACATTAATATGGTTTTTTTAAATTTGAAAATTTGTTTTTTTAAAGATTCAAAATTTTTATGTTTTTCTAAATCCAGAATTTTTTTTTAAAAAAATAAAAACGAAAATTTTATAAATTTTTATGAACACAAAATTTTGATTTTTTTTTTAAATTTCAAAATTCAAATCTAATAGCCTTGATTATAGGAGTTGTTAATGTTGTTGCCAAAAATTAAAAAAATCAAAATTAAATGTGAATTGATAAAATGACAATTGTGCTCTTTTGTGATATGACCAATAAGAAAGAGTTCTCAAAATTTCATGGTTTTTTGGGTTCTCACAAGAAACCCAACCCTATATATATATATATATATATATATATATATATATATATATATAATATATATATATATATATATATATATATATATATATATATATATATATATATATATATATATATATATATATATATATATATGTATATATATATATATATATATATATATATATATATATATATATATATATATATATATATATATATATATATATATATATATATATATATATATATATATATATATATAGACTAAATATCAAATAGGAACCAATATTTTCCTAGGAACCGTAGGAACTTTTTTTACTGAAAATTGTTTTTCAAAAAAAAATGACATAATACACCTAATCGCTTATATTTAAGACCTTTTGTAAAAAAATTGAAAAAATAATATATTATACACGAAAATGTGCACATATGCATGAAACGTGATCATATACACACGTGCGAAAAAAAATGCATATATGCACATTTTGTATATACATATTATTTTTCAATTTTTTTTTGAAAAAAAGTCTTAAATATAAGCGACTAGATGTATTATGTCATTTTTTTGAAAAAAAAAATTTCAGTCAAAAAGTTCCTACGGTTCCAAGGAAAATATTGGTTCTTCCTTGGAACGGACTCTATATATATATATATATATATATATATATATATATATATATATATATATATATATATATATATATATATATATATATATATATATATATATATATATATATATATATATATATATGAAGGGTTTTTAAGCAATCAATGAACAAACAGATTCCTAAGTTCATATGCAACCCTAGAAAGATCTATGTTTTCTTTTATGAAGATATAAACTAAAAACCTAAGGCTAACATTTATTTCTAAAGATCAAATGAGAATTAACCAACCTTTTGATCTTGTTCTTGAAGCTAGCAGCAAAACAGATCCTGGCTCAAATGCAAGTCACACCTAAAGCAATGGAGAAGAGAGTCCAACAGAGTATCCTTAGTGAAAATGGCGCAGGGAAATAAGGGTGCCAGAGGGTTCCTTTTATAGCCTCCAAGGGTTACACCTGAAACCCTAAGGAGCCTCCAAAGTGGGCAAGCCTGTTAACCACTTTGACCAGATCCCTTTAAACCCTAATTAGGGTTTTTGCCAACCCTAGAGGGAGCCTCCAGGTTTGGCGCCACTTTTGGCCCCTGGTCACTGGCTTGCCAATTATTCAACTATTGAATAAATACAAACCAGTCCCTGCACTTATAATTAATTAATTTAATCATTAAATTAAATCCCATTAATTCTAGATTAAATCTCAATTAATTATTATATTTTCTAATTAATATATTAACACTTAAATATATTAATAAACTATTTATTTATTTCTATTGATTTATTAAACAATTAATAAATCAACCTTTCACTCTACTGAATTCTACACTAAACCTCCAGCTATGAGGGCAACCCAAATGGACTTTGCTTCAACTAACAAGATAAATACAATTACAAGTCATGGCTTAGACACCAAATCCAACAGTCTCCCACTTGGATAAGTCTATGACTTTAATTGTCCATTTACCTTCTGATTAATTTCAGTTTCCTACAAACTGTTGTTGGAACTCTGACCCAGTCAGTTCTGTCCAAAGATAAGTGATCATATGATCATTCGTCCAACAATATATTTTCAGACACGAGACATGGATTGAGATCAATCTCTATCTGATACTCTATTTCCTGGTTTCCGATTCTGCTTATGACTTTCAGACTTCTAATTAAACACAACAATTTAGTCCAGACTGGCCAACACTTTAGTCAACTTCAAAATCATCGAGCGGCCTACAGATATCTGTTTCCCATCAGGGGTCAAGGAACGAATAAGCTTTGACTCATATGCTTGTGTCTTTTACTTGTCAAAATCGTACACAACAATGCGTTTTATACATCGAGTTACCGATGCATTTTACGCATTATCAATGCACAACCGACTCGTAAATTTCAACTCATATGTCTCTGCTTCAAGATCATAAGATATTATCGTCTCAACTTTGCTCGTGATGTAATCCATGAAGCAATCTATTGAGCGCGGGTTTATCCAATACTCAAATCTTTATTTCTAAGTACTCGTGAATGTTGTAGCAGTCTTACTGCAATGTCTAACTCCTTAGACAATCTACAAACCATTTCACGACAGTCTTCGTTCATACTTACTCCCGAAAAGTATGAGTGACTGTGGACTTTTGAATAATCAAATTATTCGGGAAGTGAAACATGCAAAATTGAAACTTAAAATCTGACTAGTAGCTACTATTGCTTATTACGAAGTCTCCACGAGGTAATCACCAAGTCGGATTCTTCATAAGACTATTATCGGTTTCTAGATTCCTTTTTAAACTTTTTAATTCATGTTATGCATCTATGTCTATATGACCTTTCACTCTTTCTGTGTATCCAAAGGTCATACATTGATACACTTTATCCAATCGGATATATATCCGACGATATTTCAATTTAGTCATATATTGTCATTCTCACTTACATCTCCATTCTAGGTACTGTGACTTCCCATGGTTCTTGGGATCTTTAGTCTACATGACTGCACCCTAAGACTATTTCGAGGTGTTACGATCTGCCGGTGACCCACACGCGCTCCATCGGAATACCAACGAAACTCTTTAACCATTAAGTCCTTTTACTAATTTGAAACCTTTTTCAAATTACTATTAACATTCACCCCAATCATTTTTCAATGATTTCTCACGTATGTGCAGAATCCATTAAGTATTCCTAGCCAGGTCATATCTTGAATCTGACTCATAATGCTCTAAGCACTGAGTCACCAAGACATGTTCATGACACTTCTGATTGATCCAAGAAGCTCGTGGAATTCGATCTAATCTTATTCCAAATCCTTTTGGAATCTTAGGATTACTTATAATCCTTTTGTCATGACCTTCAATAACTGTTTCCTTTCAGAGACTCTTTTTCATGCATCTTGAATCTTACAAAGATCATACTTACTATGGCTAAGTCTATACTGATGATAACATCTATCTGATAGATGTTTATGGATTATGTAAGTATGTTGCACCTTATTTATATCTCTCATGCCAAATCATTACACTTTGCAATGATAGAAAACTCCTTTTCTGGGGCTATGCATCTTAAATCTCATCAAGATCATCTTGGCAGAGTTTCGATCTATCTCATAGATATTTACAACCACCTGAGTATGCCGTATCTTTATTAAGTTTTTCATAGCGATCCGTCTCTTAACACCAAGTCATTACACTTTGTAATGGAAAGAGACGTTTCCTAGAAACAATATGTAACCCACATATGGAGATAGTAGATAACAGCGATACTCCCACTGGCTTTGACACGGTTATAGACTATTCACAAAATCCAGAACTTTGGCACATTTTGAGAATCCAAACCTTTCTGAAATCTTAATGGAAATCTTTCAGTCCTTTCTCAAAATCCAATCCTTTGGCATATTTTTTGAGAATCTGAATATCCTTTCTTGCGAGATGCCCGTGGGGTAATTCTGGGCCCATGTACCTTTGTACTGGGACACTTTTTGTGAGTCCCTATTAGTGTTCCGGTGATCCACACGCGCTCCACTAATGACTTACAATGTGCCATACAGTATCCTTTCAGATTTCATCTTCTATTGAGATTGCTTCTCTCGGAGTCAATTACTTGAACTCTGAGTATCGTCTCACTCAACCAGATGTTCTGAAGGTACGTGTATGTCCATGTTGCTTTCCTTTGATGATTCAATTACTCCCACTGGTTTTTAGACCAGGTGTAAAATCAATCAAACTGTCACATAGACTGTATCTCGTCCTAAGGTTCTCTCAATTGGCAGCAACCGGGCTCACCAATGCTTCCAAGTAGTCGGGTTGTAAATTCGTACCAACTATAGTGTTTTACCACCAATGGGTATGTCACCCTGATCATAACTACTTATGATGGTGATCATTACTACTGGTCAAGAGAAGATTATGTCAATGTTGTAACAGAAATCTGATTTCTGCTCTAAGCCTAGTGATGACTAAAGGTTCTTTCACTTGGCTAATCCCGAACTCATTCAGGACTATCCCAACTCCCACTGTTTCCTTAGAACATGAGTTCTTTCTAAAAGAGCTCTTTCTTTTTCAGGTACAGCGGGATAGCCAATGAAACGACATTTCTGATCAGGTTCAGGCTTGTCATGATGTTCGGACGAACACTACAAGACCCTGGACTTTCTATGTGTAAGTAGGATGATCCGAGCTTCACATTTCAGACAATGTTTTCAAGACCTACTTAGTCTAGAGTGTGGTCGGAATATGGTTTTATATGGTCTGACTGGTTTAGTGTTTAATTCATCGGAAACTAATTGACAATGTATCTCATACATCGAGGATCAAACTGTTTCGACCAATGCTCCATCATCTTCCTTAAGACACATTATAACCATTATTGTTCTTGGAAGAGAGTGAACTATGAAACATTTTCCCAGTTTATGTTGTCACTCAGGTTCTGTGGATCTTGTGCTTCCTTTGAAGTCCTTGAACTGTTCAAGGTTTCAATTTAATCGCTTATTCTGATAAGCAAAGCCATATTCGTCATACCGAATGTCAAATATTGTGAAGTACAAACAATTGTGTTCTATTTGATGATTCGAGCAATACACAGCAACTGATGCGTCCGTTGCTCCTAATCTCAATGTCTTTTACATCTCTATGTAAACTTATGACCTTGTTAATTCTGTTCAAGACTTGCAATCTTCAGTAGACTCTAAGTCAGCTGATTCCAAAATCCTATCCTGTGGATCTTTGGGTGATTCATTTCTTGTCATATGTGCTTTATAAAGAACTTAATCATCATCTGACTCTAAGTCAAATGATTCCAAAGTCCTGCCCAACTGGATATTTGGGTGATTCTTTTCTTGACACATTAAGAACTCAATTCATCATGTGACTCCAAGTCAAATGATTCCAAAGTACTGGATCTTTGGTTGAATTGAGTCTTATAACATTTATCTTAACAATCATAAGGGACACAATTCCTGAATCCAAACACTTTGGATGTATCAATGTTCAAGTTATTACTAATCATTCAATCATACATTCATACAACATTTCAAGGATATTTCAAACAACAGGTGTTAAAAGAAAATTTGACAATTTTATTAAAACAAAATCCTTGAACAATGTGATATATGACAGACAATGTCAAATGCATATAATAAGCTAATAACATGATTTAATATCTAGCTAAACTTCAAAACTGCATGAGTTGGAAATCCAATCCAAATGTGCCCCTATGCGCTAAAGTCTCGTACCCTACAGATTCCCTGCATACAAACCAAGATGTGACTGTCACATTACGCAACAAGGAATTATGGAACATGAGTTTTGAGGTTTTTAGATATACCTGAGCTTTCAAAAGATTTTGATCTTGGAGCGTCTTCCAATCTTTCCGCGACTGTATCCGATTCTGTGGATTCCCAGTTTAAGACATGTCCAGACGATCTGGACCGTTTCTTGCTATGTCTTTTCACTGGACTTAATCCAAAAGTAGCTGAACCATTGGAGCTATGCCTATCCAATAGTGACTCGTATAAAGTCAAAAGTGGACGCATTTCCATAAAGGTCTTTTTCTGGTCTTCCTTTCTATACGTCTGAATGAACAGATCGTACCTGCTAGTCAGTGAAGCGAGTAGAATGTTTACACTCATCTCCTGACTTATGGAATGACCAAGTTTGTATAATTCGCCTATGTATGCTTCAATCTGAAGAACATGCGAATCGATGCTACTTCCTTCTTTTAGCTTGCACTCTGTAAGTCTTTTGAAGATCCTAGCTCGTTCCTCTTCAATTGGTTTTTGGAAATTTTCCTCAACCGATTGCATTAACTCATATGGCCCCAAGGATTCAAAATCCTTGCGGAACTCGGGGTCAATGGTTAATAGCATGAGGTCATGAATCTTTTCGGATTCATCAACTAAGAAGTTATGCTTATCATAAGAACTCTTTATGATGACTTGTTCCGGTGGAACCAGGATCGGATACTCGGTGAGATGAAGCTTGCCAGCAATGACGAGAACCATTCTCCAATTGCAAAGCCATTCCTTACAGTTAAGGCCAGTCAGCCTTTCCATATTTGGCAGGTGCATTCTGATGCTCTCAGAAATGGGTGAAGGAGGAGAGAGAGGATAATAGACACTTGATTCAGACATCTACAATAAACAAAATTTATTATTTTAATTAATCCTTTTAAATAATTACCCAATTTATTATTTATTAAGGCTAGGACCCAAAATACCCCAACTATGATGTGAAGAGGGATGCCGTAATCACAACATAATGGCCATTAAGGTAGATAATACACTTATCAATTTCATCTTATGAAATTCGTAGATCTGTTGAGACACATTGAACTTATTCAATGGCATGTTTAGTCTTGGATGTGCCCCACTGTTTGTTACTGGGATGCCGAGGATCACAAACCGGGTGTGAATAACCATGCAAGTTAGCTTGGTACTCTCGAAGTCAATTACCATCTCTAATTGACGTGCCGGTTAACCACACACGCTCCATCAATAATGGTAAAATCGAGAAACCCATTGCAACTCTTTGTGAACCCTTGTTGGTGTGCCGGTTAACCACACACGCTCCACCAATGTTTCACAAGGTGCAATGTGCAACTTCATGGATTAGAAACTAATTCACATTTTTGACCTAAAGTAACTAGATTGAGATTTTGTTCAAAGTTCTAGTACTTTCAATTATAGCATTATACTTTTAAGAGGCTTAGCGGTTCTATCAAACCTATTTGGCTAACGACACTCGACTGACCAGGAGAGTGGTGGGTGAGAGTAGACACCCATTAGACTGCCATTTTATAGGCAGTCGCCTTATACCCTCTTTATAGGACTGTTTTGTGAATGAGGCCTACTAACGGTAAGACTAACCAATTTTTATCTTACATATAAATATTAACTTTTAATCATAAATATATAAGATATATTTTAATCTTATTAAAAGATTTTAGATTTAATTTATTACTAATTTTCGCAAATTATTAGGAATTTTTTGAAAATTTAAATTAAATCTTTAAGTTGATTTAATTGATCTTTTAATTAACAATTAATTAAACTAATTAAATCAAATAAGGGAATCACAAAAATTAATCAAATTGATTTACCTAACCCTTATCCTAATCATCAAAAATTGCAAGCAAGTGATAAGGGGTTCCAATTATTTAATTATCTAATAATTACCAAAAATAACAACCAACTTATAAGGCAGCAAGCAAAATCGCAGAAAACGAAGGGGAAGCTAGGGTTTGCTTAACCCTAGCCGCCAACATGAAGTCTTAGCCTCCCAAGGGTTATTTTCGAAAACCCTTGAGGTCAAGCAAAGCAGTTTAAATCAATTCACAAGAAAACAAGCCATAGCTCTGATACCATTGAAGGGGTTTCAAGCAATCAATGAACAAACAAATTCCTAAGTTCACATGCAACCCTAAAAAGATCTATGTTTTCTTCTATGAAGATATAAACTAAAAACCTAAGGCCAACATTTATTTCTAAAGATCAAATGAGAATTAACCAACCTTTTGATCTTGTTCTTGAAGCCAGCAGCAAACAGATCCTGCCTCAAATGCAAGTCACACCCAAAGCAATGGAGAAGAGAGTCCAGCAGAGTATCCTTAGTGAAAATGGCGCAGGAAATAAGGGTGCCAGAGGGTTCTTTTTATAGCCTCCAAGGGTTACACCTAAAACCCTAAGGAGCCTCCAAAGTGGGCAAGCCTGTTAACCACTTGAACCAGATCCCTTAAACCCTAATTAGGGTTTTCACCAACCCTAGAGGGAGCCTCCAGGTTGGCGCCACTTTTGGCCCCTGGTCACTGGATTGCCAGTTATTCAACTATTGAATAAATACAAACCAGTCCCTGCACTTATAATTAATTAATTTAATCATTAAATTAAATCCAATTAATTGTAGATTAAATCATAATTAATTATTATAGTTTCTAATTAATATATTAATAAACTATTTATTTATTTCTATTGATTTATTAAACAATTAATAAATCAACCTTTCACTCTACTGAATTTTACACTAAACCTCCAGCTATTAGGGCAACCCAAATGGACTTTGCTTCAACTAACAAGATAAGTACAATTACAAGTCATGGCTTAGACACCAAATCCAGCAATATATATATATATATATATATATATATATATATATATATATATATATATATATATATATATATATATATATATATATATATATATATATATATATATATATATATATATATATATATATATATATATATATATATATATATATATATATATATATATATATATATATATAAATCAGAAACATCGGGATGAGTCGGCTTCACCACCCCAAACATGAACCCGATGAAACCGAGAGGAAGGGGGCAGCGGTACCGCCGGTACCGCCCAGTCCGATGCCGATCCCACGCGAACTCGAGTGTTACTCCGTGAAGACTTATTTAATTAAATACAAGTAGATTGCTGAAGCTAGAAAGTGCTGCATGATTGTGATTACGTTAGATAAAGTTTATTGACACTTAGCCTTTAGAACCATATATTCATGACTTGCAAAATAATAATACAATCAAACATCGGATATGTTGATAATTATTTTCATTATCGTATCGAGCAAGCTATTTATTTATATAGTTTAGCTTAATATATTTGAATTTTTTATAAAAGAGTACATCTTAGTTATGTCGGAAAATAATTAACGTGCCCTAATTTTCTATTTTTGGTTGTTGATTGTAATTATTTTATGATTAGAATTCCTAATATGTGAGTGTACTTTTTCATCTATATGTACATGATAATGTACTTTCATTTATATATGTATTATGGCATCTTACTTTCATTTTGATTTTATTACAATATTCGTACTATAATTTATTGTTCTTAATGTCATGTTTTCTGATTTGTAAGTGTATATCGGTGATACTTTATTGTTGCAATTTGTAGCCGTTTTTGACCTTTGTCATTTATTGGCTGAGTTTGTAAATTGCTTCCAAACACAGTAACTCAATGTTTGATGGTGGAACTTTTTCCTACTAAATTGATGGTTGAAAAGGATCAGTGAATTCTTTAGTATCCAGATTTCAATAAGCTCTCACATATAACTCTCACTAGGTGATAAGATGCCTACGGTCACATACCTTGTAGCAAACATATCAATTATCTGTAAGCATTCACTGTTATTGCCCCATTGGTGCACGTGTACTTGGAACCATCTATATTGCCTTCATATTTTGGTGCTATTCTTGGAATTTGATATTCTTTTAAAACCTTTTCATCTAATTCTCTTATCTATTTTTTAATTTAGGATGCAGGTAATGGAAATTTAGGGACTTCAACTATAAATGCTTCAAGAGTTGCCGGTGGAAATTGCTCCTATTTGTAGCTCTTTCTACATTGGCGATTGCTTCAATTTGTAACGAATTATGTTTAGTTTGTAACAAATGCTTGGTAATACATGCTATTGGCGATAGTTTCTGAGTTTTAACCTTTTGGTTTGATGGAAATAAAACTAATCGATATATATATATATATATATATATATATATATATATATATATATATATATATATATATATATATATATATATATATATATATATATATATATATATATATATATATATATATATATATATATATATATATATATATATATATATATATATAGGGTTAGGTTCATATGAGACCATTATATTTCGTGAGACCGGGAGACGCATTCTTTGCCACTCATTTTGGGTGTAAAACAAAAAAAATTAAAAAATGCAAAATAAATAAAAAAATTTGAAAAAAAATATATTTATTTATTATTTTGTCATTTTTTTTATTCAAAAAAAAAAATTAAAAATTTAAAAAAATAATAAAATAAAAAATAAAAAATTAGCGTTTTTTCATATTCTAGTAGAATATGACACTAGTTTGTGTAATATTCTATTAGAATATGCAACATCCAGCAACATTCTAATAGAATATTTTTTTGATTTTTCCAGGTTTTTTTCGAATTTTTTTTTTATTTTTAAAAAAAAAATTTAATTTTTTTTAGATTGTATAAGTAGCGAAAATAAGTAGAATTTTTTTTTTTTGAAAATTCTCATTATTTTAACCTATTGTAATTTTTTTTTAATTTTTTGATATCTAAAATGAGTGGCTAGGATTGAGTCTCCCGGTCTCACAAAATTTACATGGTCTCATTTGAACTTCTACCTATATATATATATATATATATATATATATATATATATATATATATATATATATATATATATATATATATATATATATATATATATATATATATATATATATATATATATATATATATAAAAGGTTTATGTCAAAAACAAGATGGCCCTTTGAGTACCTCAAGATTTCATGGCAAACATGCTTTTTGAAAGAAGTCAAACCCAGTAAATGAAAAATAAAATCGAGGGAATCAAGGAGAAGAAAAAGAAAAGTTGCAGGCCTTTTATGCATTCCAAAAATCAAGATGGTCAATGGAGTTTTGGAATTTGGATTTGGTGGGGGGTAAATGAATAGTAGATAAACAAAAAGGTCGGTCAGAGTGAAAACAGTGCAAGGATAACCATAGCTAGGTACGTTGTTAACAAGTTCCCGTGTAAGCTGTGCTGATGACTCCATATATCCAGCATTTAAAACTTCAAGCTTAACATACATCACCACTCTTTCAAACACATATACAATATAATCTTAATTAAAGAAAGTCTTAGAGCATTCGTTAAGTTGAATACCGTTGAATTTTTTTGCTCAATAAAGGTCCTTTAAAATATCACAAAAGATAACGTATTTTATACATATCAGAGATTCTATGACGGATATAGCTACAAACATAAGGACAGTTTACTTTGAAACTAAACCCGACGTACCAAAAAACTTCTTATTATTTATTTATAAATAAACATTATTAATTCACTGTTAACGAGTTTTTGTTGTTCAAGAAAGAATCTAGATTTACAAATTGGCATCTAGCTTGGTGTCGATACATGTTTATAAGTTGGTGTTAATTAATTAACTAACCGAGTCTATTATTGTTTTGAAACTCTGTTACTAACATGGTTTGCGTGTATTTTTGGCGTATTTTATTTTCCTTATATGTGAAAAGAATGTATTTGAAACTTTCACCAATCAAAACAATATTTGCCAAGATGTCTTTTGCATCTCAGTCAGAGGCTGACTTGACTGACTTCCCGCAAACAACATGAATTTAGGGGTTATTAGGGCCAGGGGGGTTTGTTGAAGGCTTGAAGCGATTAAAATCTTCTTTGATGAGTTGTACGCTTCAAGTGTACATGACATATCTTAAAAATTAAAAATAAAAGCTTGGATCTAGGCTTTTAATCATAAAAAAACCTATTTGGTTTCAATGATTAGGAAATGATGGTACATCTCCTTAGACTATTCTGGGTATAATGAAACTCATCATGAAGTCGTACTTTAACTGTCCGAACTCTAAGCATACAACTGCATATTTAAATTGGATGAAACCTAATTCCTACGGAAGCAAGAAGAACATTTACGATTAAAACCAGACTAATAGAGAACACTATTATGGAACAATAAGGTCCATGTAAAATAGCAAAACTGTAACACACTCACGCTAAACATATATACATAAAAACAGCTTATAGAAGGCATGAGGATGGATGATTTAGCGAAGAGGTTTGAAAGGAATGAAGCCTGGTCCGATGCTGTCACCTACTTTGCAGAAATTTTAGTGAGAGAGAAAATAGTTTTTTCTCCCGCAAGTGAATGCATCGAGCCAGCCAACATCCCCCACAAACCACTGCTTCTCTCTTAAATTTCCCTATGATCTCATACCTCCCATTGCTTCCCAGAGGGAGATAACGATATATCAAGAGATATCGAGAGAGAGAGAGAGAGAGAGAGAGAGAGAGATATGCAGATGGGAAACCCTAAGCCAACACTCAAGCTATATAGAGATTAGAGAGAGAGAGAGAGAGAGAGAGAGAGAGAGAGAGAGAGAGAGAGAGGAGAGAGAAAGAGAGAGTGGTTGGAGGATATGTCTTGAATCACGTAGACACCTCATTTCTTTGACGACACAGCCACCCTTAAATTAATTTCACTTCCAGCTTGCATTTTCAAACCGATTACTAACTACACTACTTTGTCCATTTCTGTTAATACAACAACAATTTCATTTTCGTTTCAACAATCCTAAACTATCACATGCAAGATAATATGATATATAATATATAGGATGCTATTGATAGAACTATATAATATAAATATTGAATCGTAAAAATGTAGTGGTATAAAAAAACTATTAGAAGGCAAACGAAGAAAACTAAAAGTTAGTTGGATCAAAAAACTAAAAAAAAAAACAGGGTAATAACACTATTTGAGTAGCTCAAAATGTAATAGCAATATTTTGGGTATGCTAGCCTTAAGGCCGTCCGGTGTGGAACCTAACGTTGGTTGTAAGCTCGCGGGGAACATCCCCCCCCCCCCCCCCCCTTCTGTGCGGCGAGCCCGTGTTTTAGAACTCGCACAAGCCTATGACCAGTGGTGGTGGAGCCAGCTTCAAAGTCTAGAGGGGTTCAATACATATGGTTTTTCAAAAAAATCTCAAACACACAACAAATATATATTTTTTCCTATGATAAATGGTGTGAAAATGGAGTCAAGGGGGGTCCCTGCACCCCACTCAAAGCCTCTGCATCCGCCACTGCCTATGACGTTGCATGACTCTCTTGACCGTTTGAAGCATGTAGCCGTATGTTGCCCAACGGCTAGGAAGCCGTTAACCTTTAAAAAAAAATTTAAAAATATCAAACACACAAAAAAAAAAAAAAAAAAAAAAAAAAAAAAAAAATATATATATATATATATATATATATATATATATATATATATATATATATATATATATATATATATATATACGTATACATATACATATACATACACATACACATACACATACACATACACATACACATACATATACATATACATATACATATACATATACATATACATGTATATGCACATATACATATACATATACATACATATACATATACATATACATACATATACATATACATATACATATACATATATATATATATATATATATATATATATATATATATATATATATATATATATATATATATATATATATATATATATATATATATATATATATATATATATATATATACTAGTTGTAAGACCCGTGTATTACACGGGTTGATTAAGAAAAAGGTTAAATAGGAAGATCTAAACATTAAGCATTTTAAAAAGAAAATTTACATTAAGATATGACAAAATTGATGAATAAGTAGGTACTTCAAATAAGTAATAAAATAATATTGTTGAAATATTTTAAAGAATTGTTATAAATCACAAATTTAAAAACTTATTTGAATACAACATTAGATGTTCTATCGTTAAATCTACCATCGTTGTCCAAAATTAATAAGTTTAATTCATCTATGTCTTTAACTCCAACTCTAGACAATACAACATACAACTGCCGATGAGTAAAAATCGGTTGATAAATTAAAATAGCAAAAGTAAATAACGAAGTGCAAATATATGAGTATAAATACTAACTAAAAAATCATGAAACAAAAAATATTTAGATAGTAATTTTACATTTTAGTAACGAACTTATTTGCAAAGATGAATAATAAAAGCGATTTTTTTGCCAACAAACTATACTATAAATGAGTTTCAATGTACAAATAAATGAATATTTCTGGATCATCTAAAAAGTATCCAAAATAGATTCCATAAAAGTTGTTTTTTCAAAATTCAATTTTATTAATGAACTTTTTGCAAGGTTCAATGTTAAAAATGATATTTTTTTTCCACAAACTTGTCATATAAATGAGCTTCAATGTACAAAAGTTTGAAACTTTTGCAAAATCATCTAAAAAGATTTTGAAAAAGTCATTTTTTCACACTACGATGCTATTAATGAACCTTTTTGTAAAATTTAATGCTAAATATGATAATGCCGCTACAAATACATTAGTTTCTTTATATTTATTGAAATTCTTTCCTTGTAAAACCATGTTTCTTAACAATTCTTGTAGTATATATATATATATATATATATATATATATATATATATATATATATATATATATATATATATATATATATATATATATATATATATATATATATATATATATATATATAGGGTTAGGTTATAATAATAATGACAATTATTGTGTTACCTTGTAACCAAATCCTGACCATCGGATTTCATTCTCGTAACAATGAAAAAAACACATTTTTAACAGAATAAGTTTTTGACATAATGAGTTCTTACCATTCTTAAAAGAATGAACTAAATTTTGTACATTCTTAAAAGAATGTGTTTTAAATGAGTGGTCCAGATTGAGTTTCAAGGTTACACAATACTTGTATAAATATATTTGATCTTATCCATATATATATATATATATATATATATATATATATATATATATATATATATATATATATATATATATATATATATATATATATATATATATATATATATATATATATATATATATATATATATATATATATATATATATATATATATATAACAAACATTTGATCATTTGTTTACGCAAAACTTGTGCTCTAGTTACTTTAATTTATTATAATTCTTATATGTGATTTAAACGTACTTACAATTAATGTGTTATTCAAGTGATGTATTTCTTGATTGCAACAAATGCATGGCTGAAATATGCCATATAAGTTAAAGGATGTAGTTATGAATTGGATACTAATTGGACGATTCAAATGATTCAAACGTTCACACTAAAATCAGAAAAAAAAAAAAAAAGTAAAGAACACAAAGGGTCTTCTCATGCTTTCAAGAACTCAATGTATGTTCTTATAAAATTCATCAAGCTCGTTTTTATCTAGCTTTAGCTTAACCAACCCGATAATTTAAGCATCTTGAATGTATTAGTTTCATAAAACATAATACAGTCAACAATTTTTAACTCTAGGCTCAACCAAACATAAACACAAGTTTCACCTCAACCTGTTTGAAGATAAGATGGAAATACAATGCTATATGGCTAACTTTGTCAAATTATAATGCCTAATTAGAAAGACATTTGAAGTACAATTTAATATGAAAAATAAATGACATAGGTTGCTATACTGCAGAAAAACAGTACATAATTAGAAAAATTATAAAAATGTCATCTTTATAAACCCAAAAAGATTTTTGAAAGCAACCATTACCTGTAATCACACACCAAATGCAACAGGAGTATGTAATTACTACCTTCACTTCCAAATAGAAATTGTTGTTAAACCATTAAAACAATATATACATTATACTTTAGGAAACCAAACGGGCCACAAAATGGCATCTCGAATTCCAATCCGTTGGAATCTGCAAACCAAACACACCCTAAACATCAAGTGCGGAATCTAGAGACACCAACGGTTCCTCAAGTGACTCGTATGGTTCCTCACAATCAAAAAGAAAGCAAAGAGATGACTTATGTCATGGTTGATCCACAAAATTTTGAAGGTTCCTGAAATCGATTTAGACTATTACTATGAATCTTAAGGTCAATGAAATAGTGAATGTCAACATTATATGCAAGTGAAATTAAATACCTTCAAATGGTGTTTTGTCTTAATATGCAAATATCGAGCTTCAAAAAATCTGCAATTTAGTAAACTATATGTACCTAGCATTACAAAAAGTTTGATATTAAAGTACAAAGCCTTTCATTAAAGTACATGTGACTCACTTCCCAAGAGCTTTCTCGTGCAAAATGAGTCCCAATCCAAGACCATCCAATCCTGAATGCATTAATACAACCAAACATATAGATAGTTTGGACCTCAAATTACAAAATATCAAAAAAGGGTTGCTTGCAACTTTGTAAATCCAAATAAAAGTATCCATATGAACATGAACCAGATATTACTATAAGATCATTAACTTAAATTTTAAGTGTATAAAGTAAATGGATAACCAATACCATGCTCCCAAACATGCATTTATAGATGCGAGTCAACACTTGAACAATAAAAAGAGTAATCCCACCTCCCTATGGGTACTAAGTTGTTCCTGTAAAAGTTGTTGTCTATTCAAATACAACAAATTAAATGCGTATATGCATGCATCCACCTTTATCTAACTCATAAAACATTTTTGCGAGCACGTGTGCTTAAAATCTATAAACAAACCAATAAAAAACAATTGTCCCATATTAATAAAATAATACCTATATGGTAAAGTTTATTTAGCATATAACAATAATAAACCACAAATTGAGGCACCATATATAACATGCAAACCATAAAGATGAATTATCTAGCGACGGACTAATGGCACCAAACCTATTGGCAAACAATTGAGATCTGACACAGTCTCATGGTTAAACCCAGCTGACTCAGCACGAACACAAGCTGCAACCAAATCCTTTTTCACAGTCGCCAACCTTACATTAATCGCCCTCAAAAGTTCCTTCCTACAATAAAATTTTAAAAACAGTCCATAAATGTAAATTCAAAACTATTTCTGAAAAATATAAAGAAAGACCAAGGAATGGAAATGTTCAGTTTGTTGCATCGGCCCCTGTTGCTGAACTTGATCCGTGCAATTATTTAGAAAATATTTGAAGAATATTTAAATAAAAATGGTTTATAATTAAAATAATACATGGTTAAAATCACATACTTGTAATGCTGCATAATCAAGTGGGGTGTCGGACGACAATTAATTACCAACGAAATGGAAGAATAGAGTAAAGTTTACCAATCGAAGGCGGTGATGAGGACACCAGCCCAACGGGGTAAAACTCAATTATCAGAATTTTGAGAGCAATAGCACTTCCGATGACTTCGTGAATATCATCGCCAATAAGTGCAAGCTCAGTCATAATCCACAACAGCTTCCCGGCCCAATTTGGGTACTCTTCCCTGCACAACTCAGCCAAGTGCCTCCCGGTGACTTCACCAAGTCGAGCCGATAAAAGCTGAATGCGCAAGCCGATGGCCGTAGCCCAAAAAGCAACAATAACCGACGATTGCACCCGCCTAAAGATCACCCTCCAAGTTACTCGGATCCAAGAACGCTATCCTCATCAAGAATCCAGGTCCTGTGAACAGCCATAGCTTCCGCCATAAGAAGGGAGGCGATTTGTCGCCATACTCGTCGAAGTGGTCTTGGTCGTCGTCTACTCCTATGACATGTACTTTTCTGTGGGATCGTAGGCAGTTTCTTGTTCGTCGTGAGTAAGGGCTGATGTTGGTCGGAAGACATATTCTTTAGTCTTCAATTTGATCCTCTTGTCGTCACGCAGTGGTCGCCGGAGTGTAAGTGGTGCGTGTTGCGAGAGAATGGAATAATTTATTAGTAAAGCTTTTTGACGGTTTCTGTGATCGAGGGTTTAGCTAGAAAAAAGAAGGGGCATCAATACTGACAATACATTACATTAACACCTTCAAATCTGAAACCGATAATGGAATAAGAATGCGAAATTCATGGAAGTAAATCAAATTTGAAACCGATCATAATGGAGTGAGAAACTATCAAACAATTTTTCTTTTTAAGAAAGTCAAAATTCTATAAAAATTACATGTGGCAAAATGGCTGTGGTGATGACAAGTGTCTTCTAGTTACTTATTTATTAGGATAGGATATATATATATATATATATATATATATATATATATATATATATATATATATATATATATATATATATATATATATATATATATGTATATGTATATGTATATGTATATGTATATGTATATGTATATGTATATGTATGTATAAAACCTCAATGGCTTCCAAAAAAACATCACAAAGGAAATCCAAAGTCGCAAAAAATATATTCTCGCAATCGTAACCGTCACCCGTGCCATACATCCCGCAAATAGAACGAAAATTATTTTCCCCACCACAATTTAAATATCATTCGATGCCGCCTCAATTCCAATACTCGCAATCGCCGTTCAACCCCTTTTTCCCGACACCTAGCACCGCTTTCACGGAACCACAACATGTGCATGTCGAGGATTCCGATTCGAGCGAGGAGGTCGTGCCGGAGACACAACCGCAGGAAGTAGAGGAATCCGAGCCCGAGGAAGTTCCACTACAACGAAAAAGTAGAAAGAAAACCGACGGTCCCGCTGCACCGATACCGTAGAGCCAAGAAGAATAAGCTATGCTAGCCCGTTCGTCGGTTGCCGTTTCCTTGGATTGCGAGGCCGGAAGCGCTCAATCCAAAACACAATTTTTGGGAGAGCATATGTGACACATCGCAGTCGTTGATGCGGTAAAGAATACTAAATATAACCTTACTAGTCCACTAGCTAGCGGTATAGCAATGGTCGAACCAACGAGTTCGTGGTTGGCACTTTATGTCGAAATATGACCAATCTATAATGTCGCTCTATAGATGGTTCCTATTTATACACGTGATCCCGAAAACACGAAAAACCAAAAACTACAACTAACGATCATCGCCAAAGCAATAGATCACAACCAATTATTCTAAACTATTCTGATCTCGAGATTAAGCTCAGAAATCAGATCCAAACGATCCAAAAACAGTAAACCAACGAAAGAACAATTATAAACTAAAACGCGAAACTACGATCAAATGTAAATAAACGAAACTTTGCATTAAACCAAACCCGATCAGAGTCGAATGCTTTTGAAATTAGGTATGAAATTCAACCTCTGCGGTCGCTGGTGTTCTACAAATCAGAACCCACGATGTCGCAAGAGTGTAACAACGAACGATAAATCGAAAATAAAATAAAACGAACCAACTAATGAATGTAAACAGCTAAGCTACGAAATCTGAGTGAAAGAAGCCTGAGTTCCACCCAAAGGACCAGTCTTCACTCTCCAAATCCGAAGTGGAAGCCTCTATTTAGAGTTGCGAATTTGGCCTCTATGCGTCACGGTAAGGTCTTCTACGCGGCGCGGCTGAACCATATCCCCCGTTTCTTCGTACTTTGAATTTGAATTTTCATCCGGGTTAGACACTTGGCCGTGTCGGGTTATTCCTTCGCATGCGTCACGCATGTCACTTTGACTTGATTACATCTTTGTCTCCAACTTTGCCAATCTTACACAATTTACCCTGTATTTTACACTAAAACACAAAACAAGTCCTTGACACAAAAGTAATATCAGTCGTATTAGAAATGTAATTCAACTAAAATATGGCTCAATAACGACAATAATGGCTAACATTACTAGGCATTATCAAACACCCCACACTTGTGTCTTGTTTGTCTCCTAGCAAGTAGAGTTTTTAACAAATTCTAACAAAGACCCAAACATTTTCGAATATCTTTAGTTTCAAAGTTTATTGCATTCAAAAAGTTAGATGACAACGATTTTTGGAAAATGACCAAAATACCATTTGGGAATCACGAATTTCTAGAGAACCCTTGATTATAATCTTTCAGTTCACAACTGTGTAAACTTACTCATTTAGATTCTAAAGGCCGCTAAGGAATTCTCCATGACTTTGGATGTTGTTTGTGTAATAAGCTTTCAAAAACACTATCCCAGACTAGACGATCTTAGGTAGTGAGGTGCATAAATGTCATACAGGCCATCCTTTTCGATCCTACTGGCTCAAACAACAAAGGCCACTGATTGATAATTCCTTCCTGAATTCTAATCCTAAGATATTCTAAATCCAATAATTATTCTAACTTTCTAAACACTCAACCTGTTTTAACTAACTAACATGCTAACTACTAAACAATACTCTTTGAAAAATACCACAATGCTATAAATATTCAAAACTATTGATTTCTAAGCTACAATTCACTATAAATAAAATTACATTTAGTGGCACAAAGTTTTAGTGACATTTTGTTTTTGTGCCACTATAACATACTTTTAGTGGCACTTTTTCTTACACCACTATGTCGCATCGAATTCAAGACTTCAAGTATCAAAAACATTTGGAACAGCCTACACACCTCTCTTCTATTCACATCTCCCATATGCACAGAGCTCCAAGTCTTCTTGCCCCGCCTTCTTTCTCGTCCCTGTTGAAGCGACTCATTGACTTGGGACTTGCGATTCAAGATGGTTACTCCACGGTTCACGGTCCACGGTCCACGGTTTCAAGATGGTTACTCCACGGTTCACGGTCCACGGTCCACGGTCCACGATCCACGGTCCACGTTTTTTTCATTCCATCCTGATTCGTTCCAGTTCGTTCAATCCTGGTTCGATTGTAATTAGCAATAGTTTGTGTTTTCATTCCAGGTTTGAAAATTAAGGTCGAATTGTGATTCTAGGTTCAAAATCATATTCTTCAACTTGTGATTTTAGGTTTGATTGTAAGAAGTCACGTTGTAATTAGAATCTAGGTTCAAATACAGGCCCGATTGTAATTAGAATTGATTGCTTAGTCAGATTGCCACTGATCAAAATATGATTTCAGTGTTTTCGTTCAATCCAGGTCTATATATAACAAGGTATCAATTTTCAATTGTGTATAACATTGCTTCTTGTTTTTAGACATTGGATTTTAGTTCATGTTTTTGTTCAATGCAGGGTATCTGATTAACTTGGAACAACTTTGTGATTTTCAGTTCGTGAATTTCAGTTCCTGATTTTAGTTCGTGTTTTCCTTTGAATTGAATCGGTTGGTTAGTCTCATAACTAATTAATTTTCAATTAAACCCCAAATTTGAATCATGTTTTTCTTTGAATTAAATTGTTGTTTTCCTTTAAATTGAATATGTGCTCATCAAGTTTCATACCCTCATATACCCACCAAGTGTTTGTTAAAAGGTCCGAATAAATTGCTGAGTTGTTTTTGTTTCATCCTCTTACAGGTTTATGTACTTATCATGTTAACATTGATTATTTTTGATAATTTCACTCAAACAGAATTCATCATACTATAACATTGATGTGGGGGTATGTATTTCTTAAAGAACCTATTTTTGCATTACTTTTAAGATCACGAGCACCCTTGTTTCATCCTTTAAGGGAATTCATGATACTATATCTATGCTATATTATGATATTATACGTAATTGACATACAACTATGTCTTAATCTTTAATTTTATTTGCAACTCACCTTATGAAACATATTGTTTAAGAGGTTTGTACCATCCTTTGTTCATTGTTATAAAAGTTATACCTATAGCAATCTAATGGCTGTTATAAAAGCCATACTTATTGCAATCTAATGGTTGTATTTTATGATTTTTTTTCATTGTTATAAAATCCATACCTATAGCCATCCGTTGTTCATTGTTATAAAAGCCATACCTATAGATACAATTTGTAGAAGTTTGAACTTGATGATTGATAGAATTTTTATCCATGTACTCATGATATGAAGTTTAGGTTACTTAAAAACCACACATCATAAGAAATATGGTGTTGATCCTATATGTTTTACCCATCACCCTAGTTCTGTTATATGCTCTTCAACACGAAATTTGGATGCAGGTGCTGGTAAGTGTTCCATTATGAAGATACTTATACTTTTCATAACAATTTGTTTTTTTTTCTGCTTCCGTTTAGCTGTATGATGTTATAATAAAGAATTGGGAATATTGTTAGGTCATAAATTGATTGAGTTAATTGCACATGCTTTAATTAAGCCTTTAGATTAGCGTGTATTTATGGGTGGACCTGTCCATTCCATAATTAGTTTTTGTATATAAGGCATGCACGTACCCTAATTAGGGTTAACTTTTGTAATTCATATTCAGGGCACTCATACAAAATAGTTCTCTCTGAATTGTTCTTGAGTTGCTTAATCAATCATTCGACATCAGTTCTTCATATTGTGTTCTTGTTAATTGTTATTATTCCGCATCATTGAATCTAGATCCATTACTTTGTTCTAACAATTGGTATCAGAGCAGGAGATTGAGTAACTCATACATATCTCTTCTGTCGAGTTTATAAGCTTTTGTTCACAGATCTGTTTTGATCGTCTTAGTCGTTTTGATCGATTCTAGACATCAAACCTTGATCGCCTGTTTCAAACTCTAACTCGATTTTCATATATACACATCTGATTCATATCTTTAACAAGATCACATGGCTCACGGCGATCCACACTCTCAATCTTTCAACTTGTCCAGCAGCATTGGATCTACCACAAGGATCACGATCGTATTCACCAATGACTATGAGGTCTGGGCACTACACTTTGAAGACTATGTTCTTGGTATTGAAGAACATGGATCAACCATCAGGCAAGCTATCATAGTCGAAACATTCGCTCACACTACCACAAGGAGGGTTATCAAAACCCTGAAAGAATACAACAATCTTCTCGTCGCTCATACTGACATTCCTCAAGATGAAAAGAATAAACTGATGTGTAATATAAAAGCCTTCAGGATTATTCGATTCGCCCTTCAATCGGATACACTTCGATTGGTCAGTTCTTGTGAAACTACAAAGGAGATTTAGGACAGATTGCAAGAATTATACTCTGGGGATGCCGATCTTGAACATTCAGTTCAAACCACTCTTCTCTCCAAATTCGGATCTTTTGAACAAACTCTAGACAAAACCTTGACTCAAACTTTCAACCGCTATAATCATCTTCTAAGTAGATTACTGAAGTACAAAATTGCTCGAACGGTAATTGAGTAAAAGATTACATTCTTGAACAGTCTCCGATCTGAGTGGAAGGCCATAGTCTCAACAATAAAGGCGCATGAGTAATTTAAAAATTACATTTTGGCGAAAGTGATGGGTATTCTCAAATCTCATGAGAAAGAAATTACCTCAGAAGCAAAAACGACTGCTAGTCTGGGTTCCCTTGCTCTTGTTGCGAAGGGAAAGAAAGCCAATGACGATGATTCGGAGTCTGACCTTTCCGATGAAGAACTAACAAGAGAGGATAAAGCTCTTTTGGTGTCAAATCCTAAGAAGTTTTTCAAGAAGAATTTCTCAAAATTCAAGAATAGAAGTCGACAGGGAAGTTTCAGTTCTGAAAAACCTAAGGAGGAAGGTCAGAGGAAGCAAAAATTTGAAGACGAGAAAAAGCTAGTTGGTGATTCTGGTTATGACTGCCATTACTGCAAAGGCAAGAACCACTTTGTGAAAGACTGCTTGCTCCGAAAGCAAGTTGAGAAGAACGAGCAAGTGAAGGATGAAGCATATTACGCAAAGAAGATTGTAGATCTGAAGAAAGATGATGCTTTAACCGCCAAATCAGCTTTTGTGGTGCAGGAGGATAGTGAGTACGGTGCCGTTGAAGTCTAGTCAACGGATTTTGATGATGATGAGGTGAGAAAGCCAATGCACGGTCGATGCCTTATGGTGAAGGGATACAGCTCCGAATACAGCGGGTACTCCACAGATGGGTGCCAGACATCAGCGAGTTGTTTCGCTGTGAAGCCTGTTTCAGAACAGGTTGAAGAATGTGAAGCTGTCGTGAACAAGGTACGCTCTATCCTTAAATCGTTAAATATCTGCTCTTCCAGTTATGATAAAGAATTAGATGATCTAAGGTTCACTGTTTCTAATTTTAGTGATAGTTTAAAACGAACACGACTTAGTAATTCAAACCTAAATGATCAATTGAGCAGGGTATCGCTTAAAAACGAGGAGAGGCGAATGAGAATCGATGCGTTGGAGTCAGAATTAATTAGAGCTAGGGATGATATTATTTATGTCAAAAGAGATAATTATTTGCTTGTTAAACAGAGAAACATTTTTTGCTTGATTGCGAAACGTCTTTACAACAATATTACTCAATTGCATCTTGATTGTGATATAGGTAGGGGTTTGCACAAAATGATTTTGCTCTTTCTTGAATTGAAAGAGGATGAAATAAATGTTGAATGTTATAAATGCGAAACCATTGTTTCATCTGACGATGTGTCGGAAGCTTATCGTATTGGACTAGACAAAATTGAAAACTACATCTAGTCCAAAAAACACAAAAGCATGGTCAAAGAATACTTGTCTAAAAATGATAAAGAAGAAATTAAAACTGTGACCTTAAAGAAATTTCATTCATTATGCACAAAATTAAATTCCGAAGATACACTCATTACTGAGAATGTCTCCGACTTTGACGAAAGCGAAATGAGTGAGATTTCGGTTGAGGATGAGGTGGATTGTTCTGTTTTTGTGAATAATCAAACTGAATCTAAGAAGAATCTCATTTTTGAAAATTCAGTCACTTTTGCTAGAATTGTCGAAAACAAAGGATCACAGGCCTTAAATGAACAAGCAACAGTTTTTCCAAAAATTAAAACAGTTCCAAATCAGGTTTTTGTTAAACAGGAACTGAACTCAAAAGATACTTCCGAACTCAAAGTCCTTGTTGATAACGATAATTCCGATGGTTGTGATGCTTTCTTTTGGTCTGAACCAATTGATAACTCAGATGAAACAAAAGGACTTTCCGAAATGACCTCATGGAAGTCCCGAGGCAAGTACATATCAGGATCTCTGAATCACAAAGATTCATTCTCACAGCCAAGGACAAGTGGCACAAAGCATATTCCGAACTCTACCTTTGGTGTTTCTAAATCCATACCAACAAAACCCCCAACCTCAGTATCTCGTATTCATAAGTCTCCCGAAGAGCTTATTGCAAAAAGGAGACAGGTGAATGCAAGATACAAAAAGAATTTGAAGGAAAGAAAACAAATTTGGAGAAATAAAAATGATAAACATTACTTCAATCCTGATTCAAATTCTACTAAAAAACTTGGCACCACAAAAATTCCGAAATCGCAACAAAAATCGTCCACAAAGCAGACTTTTCAAAAATCTCATACTTTTGTGAATACGGCTGAAACACTCAAAACACCCAAGTCAACAAAGACCAATTCTTTTAAAACTGTCCTTAAATCTAACGATTTAAAGGGCAAAGCCAAACTTTATCCAGAACCCCAACAGAAACCACTTCTGAAGGAAGCTAAATTCACACAAGTTCAAAATGATGTTAAACTAGGATCCAAACCCTTCTTTTCATCAAACACATCTTCAAAACATTTGGAAAATCTTTCAACACCAATTCCGAAATCAAATGGTTTTGTTATACAAAAATCTTGCTTTGCTAAAGAAGTTTGGCAAACCACCAAAATGAAAGTCTTTCGTTTTGAAAATGAGAAAAATCAACCCCCAAAGAAGAAATCATTTTGGGTTGACAAGTCTAATACTTTTCAAGATTCCTAGAAATTCTCACATGGACCCACATTGGTTTGGGTTCCTAAATCTCTCTAAATTGTGCACGTGATGCGTGACGAACAGTATGATCCGGAATGGTATATTGATAGCGGCTGTTTGCATCACATGACAGGGAGAAGGGAAGAACTACGAGAGTATCGTTCGCTGCGAAGAAATGGAGGAAAAATTTGCTATGGCAATAATGCAACTGGAGAAATTAAAGGCTATGGGATGATTACTAATGGCGAACTCTCAATTCGGAAAGTAGCATATGTAGAAGGTCTTCAACACAATCTAATCAGTGTTTCGCAATTAGTGGTTGGAACAGGGCTAAAAGTATCATTCGATGAAGATGGTTCCGAACTGATCGAAAAGAAAACCAAGAAGGTTGTTCTAAAGTCTAGGCGAAAAGGTGAAATGTTCCCTTTAGATATGAAGCCCATCAAAGGAAAGCCTGCCATTTGCTTGCTCACAAAAGCTGCGAATGACGATAGCTGGCTATGGTACAGACGCTTGTCTCACATGAACTTCAGAGACATCAACAAGCTTGTACTTGGTGATATGGTGCGAGGATTGCCGCTATTAAAGTATGATAAAGATCATTTGTGTGACGCTTGCGAACTCGGAAAACAAAGCAGAAAAAGCCACTCAACAATAATTAACACAAAGATCATTGAACCTTTGGAATTGTTGCATATCGATCTTTGTGGACCATCTACAATCGAAAGTGTAGCTCATAACAAGTACATTTTGGTTGTGGTGGATGATTTTTATCGTTTCACATGGGTCTTTTTTCTTAATCAGAAATCCGAGGCAGCTGCAAACATGATAAATTTCATCAAGCAAGTGGAAGAACTACTCCGAAAGGAAGTTCAGATGATTAGAAGTGATAATGTCACTGAATTCGAGAATCAGGTCCTGGATGATTTTCTGGTCAGCAAAGGAATTTCCCATAATTTTTCCACTCCTTACACTCCTCAACAAAATGGGGTGGTGGAAAGACGCAATTGCTCTCTCTGTGAAGCTGCTCGCACCATGCTTTCTTTTGCGAAACTTCCTTTGTATTTCTTGGCCGATGCCATCGCAACAGCATGCTTTCCTCAGAATCCTTCAACAATCAACAAGCGATTTCAAGTCACTCCTCACGAAATTTTCAACAAGAGAAAACCGAACGTGAAATTCTTTCATGTTTTCGGATCAAAGTGTTTCATTTTTAATTCAAAGGAGAAAAGAGTTAAGTGGGATGAAAAGGCTAATGAAGGGATCTTTCTGGGTTATTCCTTAACTTCCAAAGCGTATCGTATTCTGAATAAAATATCTCGGAAGATTGAAGAAACATACTATGTCACCTTCGATGACAAGTACAAATCAAGAGCTCAGAATATTGAACGGTTATCAAAAGAAATTTTCCCTGAGTCGAATCTCACTACAATTCCTCTAATGAACTTATACGAGGAATTCGTGAACCTGTTCGATGAGCCTGAAACTGCAAAATCTGCAGAATCAAAAGCGAAAGGTAATCAAGGGGATGAACTACTCAAAATTGTCGATCATGCAGTCAATGAATCTGAACGCACTTCAGGAAACTCTTCTACACCTTCGGAAGAATCCATCGCTACTCTTGATGAAACTGCTGCAATTCCGACTCCGACTGTACCAGCATCTGAATCTTCTCAACCTGAGGAAGACTCCTCCGACTCTCATGTTGAGGAGGAGAACTCCAAACCAGTCCAGGGGAGAGTTCGGTACCAATCCAACGTGGCTTTCCAACTCAAGTTACGAAGAATATCCCTACCATCGAGGGGGAGCATCGGAGTATTGTCCATAACGAATCTCATGCGAACTTCTAGGGGGAGAATGAGATTGAAAATAATGGTAATGGTGATGATAATCAATCGGAAATTGAAGAGATCTTCGCAGAAGTTAATCCAGAATACGACTCAAACTATCCTCCGATGTTAAAATGGAAGAAAGATCATCCACGATCTTAGATAATCGGAGAAACGTCAGCTGGTGTGTTGACAAGGGCTCTGCAAAAAGCGAATCAAACTGCATTATTTTCAAAAATGGAATTTTGCATGTTCAATTATTTTATCTGGAAGATTGAACCCAAAACGGTCAAAGTTGCACTTGATCATGCTGACTGGGTTCAAGCAATGCAAGATGGATTAAATGAATTTGAATGCAACAAGGTCTGGAGATCAGTTCCAACTCTGGAAAAAGCATCTATTCTCGGAATGAAATAGGTGTTCCGAAACAAGCTAGACAAAGAAGTAAACGTTATTCAGAATAAAGCTCGATTGGTGGTCAAAGGGTATTGCCAAGAAGAAGGAATCGACTATGAAGAAACTTTCGCACTAGTAGCAAGATTGGAATCTGTTTGGATCTTTCTTGCGTATGTAGCACACAAAGGTTTTGATGTTTACCAAATGGACGTCAAGTGTGCATTTCTGAACGGAGAACTAGAAGAAACTGTTTATGTTGAGCAACCTCCAGGTTTTTTCAGCAACAAGCATCCGGATCATTGTTACGTTCTGGATAAGGCGGTTTATGGTCTGAAGCAAGCTCCAAGGGCATGGTACGAGACGTTGACTCGTTTTCTGAAGCAGTCAAAATTCAAGCAAGGCTCAGTTGATCCAACTTTCTTTCGTAAAAAGGAAGGCAACCATCTCATGATCGTTCAAATCTATGTTGATGATATCATTTTCGGATCCACTCATCCAAGCTTAACAGCTGAGTTCCAAAAACTGATGGAAACAAAATTTGAGATGAGCTCTATGGGGAAAATCAATTTTTCCTTGGCCTTAATATCAGACAAATCTCAGAAGGGATTTTCATAAATCAAGAAGCCTACACCAAGTCACCTCTCGAGAAATTTGGAATGATGGGAGACTCAAAAGTAAAAGTTCTGATGGCGTTCGGAACTAAACTCACTCATTCTCTGGAGAAACCAGCAGCGGACATCACACTTTATCGATAAATGATAGGTTCACTTCTTTACCTTACTTCTAGTCGACCTGACATTATGTTTGCTGTATGTTATCGTCCTAGATATCAAGCAAATCCAAGAGAGCCACATCTCACAGCTATTAAAAACATATTCCAATATCTGAAAAGGACTACATCACTTGGGCTATGGTATCCCTCAGGATCTGGCTTTTTCGTACAAGCCTTTTCAGATGCAGATCTAGGTGGTTGTGGATTAGATTGGAAACGCACTTCAGGAGGATGTCAACTTCTAGATGGCAAGCTTGTGAGCTGACAGTCTAGAAAACAGACCTGTGTCTCACTTTCCATAGCTGAAGCTGAATACATTGCAGCTGCTTCTTATACCTCTCAGATTATTTGGATTCAAAACCAACTGAGAGATTATAGAATTAGCATGAAACATATTCCCCTTTACTGTGACTCCGAAAGTGCGATTCGGATCTGTCATAATCCTGTGCAACATTCAAAGACGAAGCACATTGCACTCAGATACCACTTCATTAAGGATCATGTTGAAGATGGTAATATAGAAATTCACTTTGTCCGATCAGCAGATCCACTAGCAGACATATTCACCAAGGCCTTACCTGAACCGGTTTTCAATCGAATATTACAATGACTTGGAATGATGGAAGCTGAATCCGTTCCGAAATCTACTTAACATTCCGACTGATTCCGAATTTAGGAATGCCTCGGAATTGCACCTGAAACTCAATGAATTCGGAATGTCTGTGTGTATCCTTTTTGTACACCTAGTTAATTTTTTTCTCTCCTATTTTATTTTTTTCTCGTTGTTTATTTTAATTTAATTTTTTTTTTGTGTATCTTTACAATTTTTTTAATTTTTTTTTGTTTTTATTTTCCTTTAAAAATCTCCAAAAATATGTTTTCTTTTATTTCTTGTTATTAAAACTCCAAAAAGATTTTTTTTGTTTTGTTTCGGTTTTTTTTGTTTTCAGTATGCAGAAAAGAATCAAGAAGCAAAACATGACATTTTTTTCATTAATCTTAAGGAAGCGAGTATAGAACTTCAAAAGAGAAAATTACATCAACTTCCTAAAGCTTATAGTAGTGCCACATGGGGGGATCCCCTCCTGTGCCAGACCTCTACGAGGCCGAACTATTTATACTCCACCAAAATTTTTGGTGGGATAGGCTGCAGGAAGGGATAGCTTGTATGGACCGTTAATGGCCCACCAGTCTCGCCATCAAAGAGGGTGGTCATCTTCACCTCATAGGGGTGATTCCAGACTCCAGTGACGACGCCGCCGTATATACCGCTAGCGTACTCGCCGTCTTGCATCTTGACTTCGACTTTGTCGTAGCGGTTGTAGGGACGTTGAGCCATCTATTTGTTCTTCTCTCTAAATTCTTTTTCGGGTGTACGTTTTTGCTATTAACAGGTGTTCCTTTTATAGGCATGAAAACACCGGTTTGTCTTCCCAATTATGACGATTAATTTACTTTTTGGAGTAATTAGGAACTTTACAGCCTTAATTGCGCTTCTTCGTGGTAGAGACGGCTGATAGGATAAATTGATTAGACGTTTCCCACCTTTCCGCCTGACCATTAATGGATTATTCATGATGGTTGATATCTACGTCAGCATCTGAGTACCAGTTCATCAGTTCATGCCTGACGTGTCTTTTCTCTTACTTCTTTATTTAAAAAAAACTCAAAAATATTTTCTTTTGTGTGTATCTCCGAATGAAACTTTGAATTGACGGGATTTTTCTATCGAAATTTCTAGTACCAATTATGAAATCCGATGATTATTGAAATAGAAACAAATTTCAATATATGGTTTCAGAAACTCTAGTCAAAGATCGCAATTCATTATCACCATGATGCGCTGTGAGACTCACAAACCTCTCTTAACCTATCTATTAATTCTTCATTCCACTCATTTCTATATAACTATAACCCTTATGAAGGTTCTCCGCATTACCACTGAAAACTGATGGTTATACAATAACTGTGTTAATGACTTCGGAATTGTTCTTCCCACATTTCCAAATGAAACCCAAAATTCATATCACTCACTTGGAATTGACGGATTCAATTGCGAAATCTCAAACTTTTCATTTTCTGAGTGATTTTAATTAAATGCACTAGACCAAAGTGATTTCTACCCATAAGATCTAGTTTTTATTTTTTGTTGAGATTTCCACCTTACTCCCGGTCACTGCAATACACCCTACCATACTTGTTATTAATGACTACACTGGTCAAACAAGTACGTCCTTCCGATTTTGGACTTATATCAAGTTTCAGAATCTGATTGGAATCCAAACCAACCTAAAAAGAACCAACCTCTTAAAAAGATGCCTTTCAATGATTCTCAAAAATCAATTGATCGTAATTCAACGGGAAACCACACAAGCACTTCCGAATCTCTCTTGATTCCGAAGGAAGAGATCGCCGCCCGGGATCCATCTGCTTTCAAGTCATTCCGACATCACAGATCTCCCAGATATTTATATTGATTTATTTCTTTTTATTGGCACACTCTTACACGAAAATCATTATTGATTTTTCTTACTCTGGTTTCTTGGTGATAAGGTTTTGTTTTGAAAAATACTTGGCGTAACAGACTCAACAGGCGCGAATTTTTGAAATTGATATGACGTCATAAACACGCGTCAGTTACAACGTCACAGACTCTTTGGCTGCTTTATCGCTTTTCACGCGCCTGACAGAGCGAAATTGGGGGCAACTCATCATGATACAGACGATATTTGGGGAAACGGAATCGATTTTATTGGGATTTTCTCTCTATACTTGACTTCCCAAACATATAAAGGCATTTCAGCAGTTTCTCTCTCTTTACTGCTCACAAACAGTTCACAAAGCCTTCCTCTCTTCTCTCAAGTATCTCTCTCTCTCTCTCTCAAGCTTTCATCAATGGCCGCCTTGCCGAAGATCAAACCTAACCAGAATATGGTGATCAATCTGGACTCCTCTCCGTACGCTGAAGGCATTCGACCGTTGATTGAGTGCCTAAGATATTCCAGGATCTCGAAAGCTCTAACGGCATCAGCATCTGTTCCTATGGTTCATCTCTCTACCGCTTATTCCACCGCCTTCTACAACAAACAAGACGACTCAGTTGTTTTCGAACTTGCCACTGTTAAGGTTTGCATCTCTAAAACCCGTTTTAGTAAATTGCTAGGGTTTACTAAACGAGAGAATCTGGTTAATCCTGAATCAATACAACCAGTGGTTCTTCAAAAGTTGTTTTATTAAATGGGTTACAAGGGAGGTATCGAGCTTCTGTCCAAATTCAAAAAGAAAAGCTTGCCACCGGTTTGGAATGCACTTTTCACTGTTCTTTTTAAAAGCTTTTCGGAGAGGACCTCAGGCTCAGACAGTACAAGTAGGCAATTTTGCACTATCATCTACGGCCTCTATTTCGATATCAACTTGGATTTTGGATCTGTTCTTTGGCCACACTTTGTTGAAAGTATCTTGTACAAACTTCGAGAGTCTGAAATCTCGTGTGCTAGGTTTTGGTCGATAGTTGTTCAATGGGCGATTACAAAGAAAGATATACGTGTCATGACTGATTCTGTCATGGGCATTATTCCCACTCTTTCAACCGGATCTTTTGTTACCACGAAGGCAGATGAATTTGACTTCATTGGGTCTATTCCAGTTGAAATGACAAGGCGAGTTCCGAACACTATTGCTTGTGTTGCTGAATACTGCAAGGTTGAACCGTCTAGTGTTCGTCCACTTGACAAGAAGCACACGGACGCCTTCGAAAAGCTGGAGAATCCAAAGAAAGTCTCCAAACGAAAGGGGAAGGGATCCACTTCCGAACCTGAACAACCTGTCAAACGTCAACGAAGACTTCGGAAAATAGTCTTACAAACTCATTCGGAAGATGAGAATTCCGAGCACCATACAGTGTCCAATCCTGTCCAAGGGACACTCGGTCCGAATGACGATGAAGAAGATACTGGCAACACTGGTCCCAAACCTCCGACTCCCACTCATAACCCCACTCCGAAAACCACTCCCCACTCAAGTGCAAAACACACTCCTACAAACTCTCCAATCAAACCACCAATACCCAGAAATCACCTCCTCCATCACCAAACAAACCACCATTCCCTCACCACCTCGCCAAGATCCTCACTCCGAAGAAGAAGAAGAAGAAGTCCTGCTCTATGACGAACAAGATGACTTGGCTGACTTCATTGAATCGCCGTTCAATGTGCGCTTAACATTCCAAATGATAATGCTCCGATCACCAAGGAGCAATTTACTGAACTGTCAGCCAAGCTAGACCAACTACTTCAAGCCAACAAGGCTGCCTCCACTCCTTACTGGCAATCCCAGTTAGACTCTCATAACAAGCATATGGAGACATTGATCACTGAAAATGTAAAAATTATGAAGGACTTTTCAACGATGATGGAGAAATCGGAAAAGCATATGAAGGACACCGCCACGAAAATTGGTAGGCTGGAAACTGACGTTCTTAAATTCATGCAGGATTTCCGAGACTCCCCCTAGTCTAACAAATCTAAAATGCAAAAAGTATCTCTAGTCTAGCTGAGTCTCTGAAGACTGAAAAAGAGGCTTTCGCTACTCTTCGATCCGATTTGAAGAAGGAGAATTCGAAACTGGTTTTGCTCTCTGGAGACCAAAGTGGATCAACTGCAGAAAGATCTAGCCATGGAGAACGAGGTCATGGATCAATTAGCCTCCAAAACTACGAAACTTCGTTCTCAATGTTGACCTCAAGCATACAACGGCAGTATTAACATCTGCTGTTTCTCATAACAAGGCCCTTCGGAACTGTGCATCCAATATCGACTCCTTCCTTCGTCGCACAATCGAAGAAAATGATCCAATCCTGACTCCTTTTGTTCGCAATCATCTGACGAACAAGCTTCATCCGGTTCTCCACTTGCTGAGTAAAATCAAGGGTGTTTCGGAAGACGAGGTCATTCCGAAACAAGGGGGAGACGAGAACAAGGAGACCGATGATAACAAGGAGAATCCAGGCGATAATGTGGAAACTTCGAACGCCTCCAAGGAAAATAAAGGGGATGCTTCGAAAGGTTCAAAAGAAAATCCAATTAAATCATTCTTTTCTTCTGCAGCAAATGTGAATGAACCAGGGGCTGAAAAGTCCGCTGATGATATTTATACGCCAAAATCCGACTGGTTTGATAGAATGAATATTGGTGGATCCGCCGGACATTCGCAGCGAAAACCAAAGAAGATTGGTGAGGATGATGAAGAAGAGGAAACTGAGCTCTCGGAAAAGGCTAAATTAGCAAGAGCTGTGAGAGATAAGGAAATTGATGAGATTCTAAAGATCAATCGTGAGCTAGATGCTAAGGAAGCTGCTGAAAAATATGCTGCTCTTCTTCTAGAATCTCGGAAGTTACATTTTCCTGGGTGGGATTTTCAGAAAATGAATAAAGAAGCCATAACTGAGCCCATCGAAAACTGGTTGCATCCAATTTGCTCATACGATACCAGCAACTAAGTGGATTCTCAGTTTGACTTTCCAAGGACTGCGAGAGTGTTCTTAATTCGGTGTTGTGATGAACTTATAAACAACTCTCAACCTAGCTCAGTCGTAAATGAAATGCTTTTCAACTTTTATCTGAATAATTCCAAGGAACAACATCTTTCTTGGAGTTTGAAGAAGATAGTTAAGCTGACTCCGAGAATGCCTCATATAATCTCTCCATTCAGGAACGCTATATTCCTGGCTCGCAGGGGAAATGATCAGGAGAAGGATGAATTCACTTTGGCCGATCTTCCGTTTATGAATCCATTTGATTGGATATCATTGTTCGACATCCTGTCAAGATCACCTGATCATCAGATTCTTGCCGAACATGTCAAGAAGCTACTCATGGGTTACATTCTGGAGATTGCAAGACTGGATATTGAAGTTTCTGCACTTCTTAATTCTACTCTTGAATACTCACCTGAGAAACCTACCCCCGATCTCAAGCGTCGACGTTTCGAAAAAATTGGCAGTAAAGAGTGGAATGTGGCATATCCCTCTAAGAAAGGCAACGATTCTGTCAAGAAGATGTTCTTTCTGCGAGACAAACATCTATATCAGACTCCAGCGTTGAAGAAAATTCTTGAACTTGTCAACAAAACTCCTGTCAACACTGTAAATGACAAGAAGTGCTTCAATGACATGTTGACCTGGTACATGGCATTCCGAAAGAGGATTTTGCTTTTGATTCCGAGAGTATTTGAAAGAGTGCTCGAAGTTCCGAAACCTGAAATCGATGAATGATACTCCTTCGTAATTTGACTCAAAGGGGGAGATTGTTAGGTCATAAATTTGATTGAGTCAATTGCGCATGCTTTAATTAAGCCTTCAGATTAGCGTGTATTTATGGGTGGGCCTGTCCATTCCATAATTAGTTTTTGTATATAAGGCATGCACGTACCCTAATTAGGGTTAACTTTTGTAATTCATATTCACGGCACTCATACATAATAGTTCTCTCTAAATTGTTCTTGAGTTGCTTAATCAATCATTCGACATCAGTTCTTCATATTGTGTTCTTGTTAATTGTGATTATTCCGCATCATTGAATCTAGATCCATTACTTTATTCTAACAAAGATCTTCCATGAGCAGTAAATGGAATAAAATAGCCTTTAAGTTTTTTTAGTTGAAATAACTCTTGGACTTTTTTTTCTTCTTTATGGATTTGTTGGTATTTTCAAAATTTTAACGGTACCCAGGAAATTGTATTTATGTTGTAATATAAGCAATCTTTATTTTTCAAGTTATGTATTCAATTCCTTACACATCAAACTTACTTGCAGATCTCCTTTGAAAAATTCCAAGCTACTGATGAGTCCGCCTGGATTACAAATATACCCTTGTCGAGATAAGATTGTTCTTTTGATAGTCGGATTTATGTCTTAATACGTCAATTGTTCAACTCTTTAACTTGTTAAAATTAAAATGATGCACGTGTTATGCTTAGAACTTAAAGGATACATTCATCGATGGGCTTGATAGAACTATGAGAGATTGAGAGTGGCAATCTAGCATGGGCAAAAGATGAACATAAAAATTGTATTTTAGAAAGGTTGAATATAATGTACTTGTACTTTATTTATTGTTGCATTTGAATATAATATACCTTTGGAATCATATATGGTTTGTTGAATATTCAGTAATAGTTAAATAATATTAATTTTTGCAATTAAATAGTGAAAAATATAATTTATTTTAGCAATTAAATAGTGGCATAACTAGAGTGCCACTAAAACCTACAAGTATGATAGTGGCATAACAGAAAACTGCCACTAAAACTCAAAACGTCAACCGCGACACAATGAAAAAGTGTCACTAAGACTTTTAGTGACACTTTTTTTGTGCCGCGGATTGCCACATGAGCCTTTAGTGGCACTTTTTGGGTTTCCACTAAATGTCATTTTATTTGTAGTTTCTTAAAAATTTGAAAATTGCTAAATTTTTTGAAAAATCGACTCTTTTTGCAAAAATTCAAAAACTATTTTCGACCGTCCCACCACACACTTTAAATCGTACAACATCCCGTTGTACAAAAAAAAAATTAAGACAAGGGAGAAAAGAGTTATCCTCTTAGGAACGCCGAATTGCTTGCATCATAGGATCGTAAGTATCAGGATTGATTATTCACGTCGTCTTGGTAAAGTTTCTGGGAGTCAGGGCGCAGCAGTAAATACGTCGACATAACACAAGTGTAGGGGTACGGTGACCCCACACTTGCGTTATGCAACTCCCTTAGTGGATTTCACATTAAAAGAACACAAAAACAAACAAACATATACCAAATGTAAAGTTTTTATACAAAAGTTTTTCAGAAATAAACAAAAGAAAAAGTACTATCAATCATTCTCGTACCCATGGTGGGTCCCGGATGGACCACCACCATCATGATCTGCGACAGGGAATGGTGGTGGCTCTATCCTGGCATGAAGAAGAAGTGTACGCTGAGTCTCCGCTAACCATCGTATCTGAGCCTCCAGTCTCGTCACTGAGGTCGTCAGATATAGCAATGCTGCCTCGACATCTATGGGCTGCTACTCAGCCTACGGTGGTGGCTGCTCCAATCTCCTCTTCCTTTGTGGTCTCTCTGCGGGCGCCTCAACATTGACCTTAGGCTCCTCAACTGCTGGACCCTGCGGTGGAATAACTGGTGCCATCTCGTACTCCTCTACGATAGACATCTGTATCACCCCCATAGCCTCCAAAAATTGTCCCTTGGTGTGGCGGGGCGCTCGTGGCTTGAGGCCTCTAGTAATCTCAGGGTTGAAGATGCCATAAGATTGGGCAATCCTCGTGATATAATGTCCCCCATCATTGGGCTCCCAGCCCTAGGCCCATTGGCCTTGCGAGTCAAGAAAAGAGCTAGCGTATGTGGTTGGTAGGTTGAGGAAGCGTGATGACTCAGAGAGGACCCAAAGGTAGAACATGTCCTCTCGAGTCACCTTCTCACCCCCTTTCGATGAGCAATCGTCAAGGAGATGATCCGGTGAAGGAATCGATGAAGTGGAGAGCGTAAATGGCTTTCCTTGGCACCTCCCGCAATGTAGCGGTCGTTGGACATCTGTGCCCAAATGACCTCATCAATGTCTCTGTTGGGCTGCTCCTACATGCATGCATCCAGAAAAGTAGGGAAGTGTATGCTGTCAGTCTCCTCCCGGGTATAGATCTCCGTACGATGAGCTAAATCACGTAGGGTACACTGTCGGCTCTGCCCACCAAGTCGGAATGTAATGAGGCGAGCTGCTGGATCCTCCGATGCTGGCTTGTATCGGCAGGTAGATAAAAACTCGAGCATCAGTTCACGGTAAGAGATGTCATCCCATCCCTAGCATGTAAAAGTGAAATCTCTATCTGGGTGTGTCCATGTACGGTGTAGGAGAGAGAAAAGCTGGCCCTAAATCCCAATATTCGTCAAAACCTCCCAATAAAAATATAGCGCCCGCTCGATCACTTGGGTGCTGATATCCGTAAGCCGCGTTGTATATCCTTGTGTCGCCTCAAGAACTGATGGGAATCTCAGAAACTCGTGCTCCGGAATGTATACTGCACTGGCTGGACGTGGCTGGGCCATGTGCACAACTTTTGAAAAACTATAAATATTTTTGCAGAACTGGTCCTGGACCACGACGCGGTCCTCTAGGCACGAGGCATGTATCTATCTATTCAAATGTCACGCTGCGACGAACGACTGTAAGGGTTCAGTCTTGATTTTTGCCTACTACAAGCCAACCAAGATGGTTATAGGATTCTTAGGGGTCCGATTAAGCTTCTTTGGGTGTCAATTTTGCAATCATAACGCCCAAAGACTCGACATTGACAATTTTCTATGTTTTACAAAACCGTCCCTATTTGATCCGATTTCTACCCCTAACACATGGATGGATTCAATTAAAGTAGTTTAGAATGGCATACCTTGGTAGTGGAACTGAAAATGTGCACGAAAATCACAAGAAAAGGTAGCTTGATCGGTGCTTTGTACGACACGACGTGTGAGTGTGTGTGTAAAAATTGAAAAGAGGGTTAAGGGTCAAAAACAGAGAGTTACCCTAATCCACACCCGTAAGACTAGATTACTTGGCGCGCTGTTGTGAGAACCCATGCGTATCGGGTTCTCCCAGTCCTCGTGTCGTGTACTTGACTTGTTTGCGACGCGTACTTCAAAATCAACTTTTTCCACTTTTAAATCTTGATATTTCAGTTCACCCCACAATTGGGCTGTGTCATGACTTCCAAGATGATGATGGTACTAAAATCACACTTTACTAAAAGAAAAACCAAAAATAAAAGTCCTATGCTACTAAGACTAGGTTGCCTCCCAACAAGCGCTAAGTTTAATGTCTTCAGCTAGACGATTGCTACCTTAACCTACATTGGGCAGAAGTCTCTCATTCTTCAGGATGAATGCATGGATCATTTTCGCCATGAGTGTAGTTAAGTGGTTGATCCGACCCTCCACACTTCTCATAAGCTTCTGCTGTACCTCCAAAACCTTAGTCATCTTCGATTCTCGGTACCTCGCATTCCTCACGAATACTTGGTTTTTTCTCTCCATGATCTCTATGGCAGATAACGGGGCTTGTTCCTATGTAAGATGAAATGCGTGCACCTTTGCTCTCCAAAGAATATGCTCCTCTTCGAATTCTTCTTCTTGTGTCCTGTCCTCCTCTTTCTTTCTCATATCCATCTTTTGCAGTATCAGAGGTTTTGCTACCTTTTAGGCTCCTCATCTCCTGGTCGAAGAGACAACGGACACCCAAACATGTTTAGTCATTTTGTTCTTGTACCAAAAGTGATGTCAACGTCTCTAGTTTTGCAATTTATGATTGCTCCAGCTGTGGCCAAGAACGGTCATCCTAGAATTAGAGCAAGTGGTGAGTCCTTCTGAGGACTCTCGTACTCCATTACGAAAAAGTCTATCAGATAAAAGAACTCTCCGATCGTTATGGTCATATTAGTCAACTTACCCCTAGAGGTTTTAGTTGACTGGTCATCCATATATAGAACCGTTTTAGCTGGCTCTAACTCGTCGTTCTTGTACTGATTGTAGAGATGCCCATATAGAACATTCACGCTTGCTCCTAAATCCAGTAAAGCTTCTTGTATGACGACATCACCGATAGTAACCTTGATGTAAGGTGTACCAGGGTCCTTCTCCTTTGCTGGATGCGTCCCTAACAGTGCTGCACTCGCCCTTACAGTGAGGCGAATCTTTTTAGATACCGAGGCCGTCGTCTTCTCTTTCCCTTTACACATTTCTTCCAAGATTTTGGACTCAGCGGGTGTGTGTTGCAGTTGTTCCAAGAGAGGCTGATTGATGGTTGAATATCTCAGTGTAGTCAATGTCTTCTTGGACCTTGTAGCCTTCCTCTTGATCGTTGCTATAACTGGTTGATATGTCTTGAGTTTGTATTCGTCCTCATCTTCTAACTCAGAGAAGTATTCTAATCTTGCTTTACGTAGCACCCCCTCCTTTCTATCCACTTCTGAGGTCGTTTTGCTTATCACGTCGTTGTCATCATCAACAGTGTTCTCGTATTCTTTTCCTGCCCGTTGATTATGATTGGGGTTGACCTCTATGTTGCTCGGGAATTTCCCATCACCCCTTTGCGAACCTCCTCAACTAATTGAGCTATTTGTCACTCAATATTGATGGTGGACTTTGCATTCGCCTGAGTTTACTGATGTGCATTGGTTGCTAAGTCCATTACCCTGTCCAACTTCTGGGCTTGGGTCTCTTGTGTTGGAGGAGCAGCATTGTTGCTCAAACCATTATTGTTGTTGTTGTTGTTGTTTGGGCTATTATTATTGTTGTTGTTGACAGGTTGGTACTGTCGTTGCTGATTTTATGCTGGCCTGTGGTAATTACCTTGGCAATTGTTGTTGTATTGATGATTGCTAATGTTGTAATTACCACCATAGTTCTGCCCTAGTTGATTATTTCTCCTGTATGGTCGTCAGTTGTTGTTGTTGTGGTACTGCCCTTGACCATATACTTGATTAAACTCCGACGATCTTCGTCCTTGTTGACCGTGCTTTTGTTGATTTGGTGGTCCTTGATGCACGCTGACCAATAATCTATCAAACTTCCTGCTAAGGGCACCGATCTCGTTATTCACCTCCTTCCGGTCACTGTCGATCACTACTGCTGCAGCCGACATGGTGTTGTCCTTTTTCATTACAGAGTAATTAGTATTGGATCCATTTCTAAGTTGCTCCAAGAATCTCCATGCCATCTCGCTATCCTGCATCATGATTGTCCCTCCAGACGATGCATTGATCATTGCCTGGCTCTTACTATCAATATCGTCATAAAAAGACTGCACTAGTTGCCATCGTGGGAAATCATAGTGAGGAGATGAGCGTAATAGCTCCTTCAATCTATCAAAAGCATCATGAAATGCCTCACCTGGCTTTTGTTGAAAATCTTGTATGGCCCTTCGTACCTCCGATGTTTTGCTTGCATGGTAGAACTCCTATAAGAACTTCGTTTTCAGCTGCTCCCAGGTGGTGATGTTATTAACCGACATCGATGTGAACCAATACTTAGCCTTATCTTTAAGTGTGAATGTAAATAGCCTAAAGAAATCTCTATTGGCATTCCTAGGTATGTTTGCATGAGTTACTGATAAGAACTCATATAGATGGTTATAAGGATCATTCTGCTTATAACCTATAAATTCAGGCAAGACTCCTAAAAGTTGTGGCCTAATTTATACCTGACAATCTACTCCTTTAAGAAAAATTTAGGAGACGCATCATCGTATTACTGAGGTTGGAAGCTCGATGCAACCGACTGCCCAATCGGTTGTGAAAAGTAAAGAGGGGGAACGAAGTTACCATCATTGTAAGGTTCGTTGTTATAGTACCGTTTGCCTCTCAATTGATTGTTCTGCTGCTGTCGTGGTGGTTCTCCACCTTGATTCTACTGGTTGTTGTTGTAATTATGGTTGGGCATCCAACCATCATCTCCATCTTCAAACTCCAGGTCTCCCAACTGAGCTTGGTTGTGTTGTTGTTGTTGTTGTACGGGTTGTTGTGGTATTTGTTGAGGTTTTTGGAATTATGGTGGTGGAATCTGCGGTTGTTAGCGTTGGCGTGGAGCACCATCACGATTCGGTACTCCCTAGATCGGCACTGTCACTGTATAGGTTCCACGAGGATTAGGTATTGGTTGAACTAAAGGTTAAACTAATGGTGGAATGGGTACAGGGGCTGAAACTGTGTTGCCACCACTAGTACTTGTGGAAGCTCCATTGTTATTTACCGGAACCGGGGGCATAATCGGTTGTCCCCGTAGTACCTTGCTATGTTGCTCATTGGTAACGTCCTCAATCAAGACATTGTCAGAACGCATGTTGAACAATCGTCGACAAATGCGGTTCTTATGTGTGGTCCTCTCAATTTCAGAATCAAACAAAAGAGGTGACGTTTGTTCACCTCGACGCGTACGCATGTACAAGATGCAAACGATCGTAAAAAACAATCAAACCAATTAAACTAAAAAAGAAAACCGTTGACAGACACAGTGTGTCAACCCCATAACTCCCCAGCAACGGCGCCAAAATTTGACACGTCGTAGTCGTTGATGCGTTCAAAAGTACTAAATATAACATTACTAGTACAGTAGCTAGTAGTAAGAAAGGGTCAAAGCAAGGAGTTTGTGGTTGACACTTTGTGTCGAAATATGACCAATCTATAGTTGCACTCTACAGACGGTTTCTATTCATACACTCGATCCCAAAAAACACGAAAAACCGAAAACTACAACTAACGGTTCTCGCCGAAGCAATAGATCACAACCAATTATTCAAAACTATTATGATATCGAGATCAAACTCAGAAAATAGATCCAAACGATCTAGAAACAATAAACCAACGCAAGAACAATTATAAACTAAAACTCGAAACTACGATCAGATGTAAATAAACGAAACTTTGCATTCAAACCAAACCCGATCAGAGCTGAATGCTTCTAAAATTAGGTATCAAACCCAACCTCTACGGTCGCTGGTGTTCTATAGATCAGAACCTACGATCTCGCAAGAGTGTAACAACGAACGATAAATCGAAAATAAAATAAAACGAACCAACTAATGAATGTAAACAGCTAAGCTACGAAATCTGAGTCAAAGAAGCCTGAGTTCCACTCGAAGGATCAATCTTCGCTCTCGAAATCCAAAGTGGGAGCCTCTATTTATAGTTATGGATTTGGCTTCTACACTTCGCGGTAGGGTCTTCTACGGGGCGTGTGTCAACCTTATTCCTGTTTCTTCACACTTTGAATTTGAATTTTCATCCGGGTTAGACACTTTGCCAATTTTACACAATTTACCTTGTATTTTACACTAATACACAAAACAAGTACTTGGCACAAAAGTAAGTAATATCAGTCATATTAGAAATGTAACTCAACTAAAATATAGCTCAATAACGAATATAATGGGTAACATTACTAGGCGTTATCAAATACCCAACACTTGTGCCTTTCTTGTCCCGAAGCAAGTAGAGTTTTTAACAAATTCTAACAAAGACCCAAACATTTTTGAATATCTTTAGTTTCAAAGTTTATAGCATTCGAAATGTTAGAAGAAATCGATTTTTGGAAAATGTTCAAAATACCCTTTGGGAATCACGACTTTCTAAAGAACCCTTGATTACAAACTTTCAGTTCACAACTGTGTAAACTTACTCATTTAGACTCTAAAGTCCGCTAAGGAATTCTCCATGACTTTCGATGTTGTTTGTGTAACGAGCTTTCGAAAACACTATACCAGACCAGACGATCTTAGGTAGTGAGGTTCATAAATGCCCTACGGGCACTCTTTTCGATCATACCGGCTCACACATTGGACCCTTCCGAGTCTTGAAGAGAATTGGAGCAGTTGCGTACCGACTTGAGCTTCCTGATGAGTTGAGGGGTATCCACAATGTATTTCATGTATCGCACCTCAGAAAGACCTTGCATGAGAAATCCACTCAAGTACCCTTTGCCGGAGTCCAATTAGATGAGAAATTGAGATATCAAGAGATGCCGGAGCGAATTTTGGGTACAAAGTATCCCTTTTTGTTTCAAGAGATTCCGAGGACAGAATCTTTTGAATGAGTTAAGAAGTTGTAATACTGTGTTCCTAATTAGTAGTAAGATTGTGTTAATATTTATGTAATTAAGATTAAGTAGGTTGTTATATGAGTTGGAATGGTTAGAAGCCCAATTGGAAGAAGTTTAAACATGAAAAATGCCAAAAAGAGGTTACACAGGCCGTGTAAAAAATTGTCTGGGTGCAAGCAGTGGGCTCACGTGGGTCCTGTGAACCCACATGGGTCGTGTAGGACCCTTGAGTGAACAAATCAGTTTTGGTCTTGGAACTCACATGGGTCGTGTGATTCCACACGGGTCGTGTGCCGACTGAAATTAAAAACCTATAACTTGCGAGAATTACGGGGTTTTGAGGCATTTCTTTTTTAGAAAAGGAAAAAAACCCTAGAAAAGGTGCAGGAGTGGTAAGGATCAAATTGAAAGGTTAGAACTTAAGGATTTGGTGTAGGAATCGCCAACTTGCGTCTATAAGGTAAGATTCTCGTGTTCTAGCTTCAATTCAAGAGTTGTGTGGTTTGAGGCGAGTTAATTCCAGGTTGGGTTTCTAAACCACCTGTAACTATATGGTTGAAGTGACTAGTTCTTGAGATTAAGAGTCATAATCCCAAGCCCTAGCCGTGGGTGTAATAGTTATTGCGTTTTTGTGATTGATTGAGTATGATATTGCAGGATTAAGAGTTGTAACCTAGATATTGTTGTTATCTATTGTTATAGTGTCTTTCCACCCAAATTACTTGCTCTTTTGGGTTGTATTGAGATTGAGTATTGATATTGAGCTGTTGTGATACAACTAAGGCTAGACAGGAGCACAATACACGAGGTTCGGGAGTTCCGCATACTGATCCGACATCAGGTGAGTAGTTACTTATTATTTCCTTGATGAACTGTGTTATGTTGAGATGTTCATTGTAGAAAATAAGTATTCTATGAGTTATGATATGTATTGATTTGGTTGTGTAATACCAATCTTGAGCGTTTAAAGTGAAGAGCTATAGTGTGTTAATCACGCTAACGACTGAGATAGTCCAATGAGATTGAGATTAAAGAAATCTTGGGTGTTATAACTTGATTAATCCTTAATTGTTACTGAGCTCGTGTAGCTCATAAATTGTTGTTGTTGTTGCTGTGTTTAGGTTCCGATAGTGGTGATCATGGGAAGCGCATCACGGAGGGTTAGCAAAAGTTGGACTTGGACCTGACCGTTTATTCATATTTGGACTGTAGTTTGTGTAAACCGGTTTTTGAAAGAACAAGTGTGTAACTTATGATATGTTTAGACTAGAACTTAAACTTGGTTTTTGATGTTCTATTATAAAACTTGTTACTCACTTTTAGGATTACACTGCTAATTATGTGTATGTGATTAACATATATGGTGTATCTTAATTTGAGAAACCTGGCATAACAAGTTGGTATCAGAGCTATGGTTTAAGGGAATTAAACCTTGAGATGAGTTTAGACTTAAACCAATGAGATGGAGAGGTCCCAAAGAGTACCGAGCAGCTATCCCTCGTGGTGTAATAAATGAGTTGATTTTGCGACCATATTGAGTATTATGGTGACAATTATTAAATGAGTTGATTTTCTTTTTAAGTTGAAATGAGCACTGGAAAAGAAAAAAAAGCGAGGTGATCTACCGAGAGATCAAGCGGGATCACGAGATTCGGGTAGGGAGCGCCAACCCGAGGGAGAGTGACCTCCCGACATACAGGGTTATCTGCAAGTGATGATCGCAGCTGAGGTAGCTAAGGCGATCAAAGATGTATTACCCACTTATTTGAAGCCTCAAGCGGAGGCTACAACTAGAGGTACATCGGGGCAACCCCCGGTCTAACCTGAGCTTAGAAACAACCGAGGAGATGTGTTTACTGAGACGAGTGGGGCGAAAGCTCCAGAGAAAGTGAAGAAGTGTACTTATGATACATTTCTAAAATGCAAGCCTTATGATTTCTTTGGGAAGGAAGATCCTATAGCATCCAGAAACAGGTTGGCCCATTTTGAGAAGATTTTTCACACGAGTAAATGCGACGAGACAAATAAAGTGGAGATTGCGACAAACTTACTAAAAGAGGATGCACAATTTTAGTGGGGGAATACCTGCGTGGAGGTCGGAGAGAGCCTGGTGCTTACTTTGAGTTGGGAACAATTCAAACTCAAATTCATGGAACATTATTGTTCCAACATGGCGATGAAAAGCTTGGAAGAGGATTTTATGAAATTGCAACATGGATCGAGAACTGTACAACAATACACCTTGGATTTCAATGAAAAGGCGAGATTTGCACAATGCCAAGTTAATACCGAGTAGCAGAGGATTAATTGTTACTTGTGGGGTTTAAAAACCCAGAACTCAGAATTTTTGTCAAGCTCAAGATATACTACCTTTCAACAAGTTGCAGAGGCAGCGGGATCAAGAGAAAGGGAGTTATAGAGAGACATACAGGATGAGGAGATGAGAGTCGAAAGAGATAGTGGAGGATCAAAGAGAAAGTTGGAAGGTAAAGTTGGAGATAATTCCCATAAATCTTATGCCAAGGGTTCTCAATCCCGCAGAGAGTTAAAGAAAAATGAGGAAACATGGTGTAAGAAGTTTAGGCGAAAACATACAGGGAGTGTCATTCCCGAGCTCCACCATCAGTTTGTTTTCAATGCGGGAAAATAGGGCATATGGCCCGACAGTGTACAGAGAGCCGTCTAGTTTGCTTCAATTGTGGAGAAAGTGGGCATATTCGCCCCGAGTGTCCGAGGATGAAATTTGAGCCCTAGAGAGAATCACAAAAGTCTGGACGTGGAGGAGGCCGAGATCGAGATGAACGGAGGGAGAGGAGCGGCGACAACGTGAAAACAAGAGCTTTTCAGTTGACTGTCGACGAGGCACGTGATCAAACCGATGTTATTACATGTATTTTTAGCTTGAACTCTTCTCAATCTCGAGTACTTTTTGATTCAGGTGCTAGTGTTTCTTTTATGTCTGTGTCTTTTGCATCTAAATTGGGTGTTTCATTGGTTGATTTATATGAGAGCATAGTATTAGATGTAGTGGATGGGAGATGTGTCCTTGTAAAGAGTCAATATGAACAGTGTCGGCTTGAGATATACCGGTTCACATTCCGTATTGATCTGAAGCCGATCACTAATCACGAGTTTGATGTGATAGTCGGGATGTATTGGTTAGATGACAACAGATGTCAAATGGATTGTCACGAGAAGGCAATCTTAGTAAAAACACCTAGTGGTTCCCAAATATTAATACGAGGTGAGCGGCATTCTCGAAAAGTACCAATAGTGTCACTTGCAAAGGCTCGGAGATACATTGAGAAAGGGGGTCAGTTAATTATGGCACATGTGATTTGTGCTGAGTCAAAACACCCCAAAATTGAGGAAGTAGAAGTGGTCCGTGATTATCCCTACGTATTTCCTGATGATCTTTCAGGCTTACCACCGAATCGACAAGTTTAGTTTGTGATCGATGTAATAAAGGGGGCGAAGCCGGTAGCTCAACTACCTTATCAATTGGCGCCTTCTGAGATGGAAGAATTAAAGAGACAGTTGCAAGAGTTGTTAGAACTTGGGTTTATTCGTCCGAGCTCGTCTCCGTGGGGTGCGCCTATACTGTTTGTGAAAAACAAAAATGGCTCAATGAGAATGTGTATAGATTACCGAGAACTCAACAAGATCACGATAAAGAATCGTTACCCGTTACCACGGATTAATGATTTATTTGATCAACTGCACGGAGCCACATATTTCTCGAAGATTGATTTGAGATCATGTTATCATCAATTAAAAGTGCAAAAGTTGATGTTCTGAAAATGGATTTTTGTATGAGATATAGCCACTACGAGTTCTTAGTCATGCCGTTCGGTTTGACTAATGCCCCAGCCGCGTTTATGGATTTAAGGAATCGGGTTTGTCGTCCTTTTCTTGATAAATTTGTGATTGTATTTATCGACGACATCCAAATTTATTCAAAGAGTCGAGATGAGAAAATATTTCACTTGCAACAGATGCTAGATCTTCTTCATGACGAAAAGTTGTATGCAAAATTTTCGATATACAAGTTTTAGTTACGAGAAATTCAATTTCTCATCCATGTGATAAATGAAGAAGGTATAAAGGTGGATGATAATGACATTTTATACCATTATTATATTATCTTTCATTCTTATTCTCTATGCAGTTATCGCGGTAAAAATTCAAATAGCGATCACTGTTGCTATTTGAAATCGCGATTTTCGCAGTGGTATAACGTTGATATAACAGTTTTTTATATTATGTAGAATTTTTATTACGTGGAATTTTTATAATAGAATATTAGTGTTTCTAATACAAAAAATATGAAATAAGAATATGAAACAACATTCTAGTTTAAGAAAAACAATAATTCATTCAAGTTTCAACAACATTCAACACTCATGATGGTAGATCTTCTCTAATAAATCAAAAACTGAAATGTAATCTGTTACAATTCACAATATGAAATAACTTTCTTTCAAGCATATCATCAAACACTTTATATACATATACTTGTTAGAAACATACAAACCATGTTCCAATTCAAACATTGAACCAATTCACAACCAAGGAATGTAATCCCTGCTCAAATTACAAACATGGATTACAATAAATCGTCAATCAGATACAATGGAGACCTGCAATCGTCAACTGGATAAACTGCAATCGAGGTTTCATTATTCGAGAAACTAACCCTTAATCAGATACCCCTGGTGAAAAAACGAGTCAATCAGATAGACCTGGTGAAGATACAAGACCTGATACCTGCAATTGACAGCTTTATTGTATCCCGATTGTTTCATTGTTCCTTGATAGCTTTACACCTGCTTATCCCACATCGGCTTCACACAAAGACAGAAGGAGAGTACACTAGTAATAAATAGCTCTTATTGTTGTTGCAACAGATCACCCCTTTAACCTTTTAGGACTTGGTTCACTCCTAGATTTACTTGGTTAAATCAAAATTTAAGAATTTTACTTGCTAAAACGAAATAGCTGGTTAAAATTACAATAGCGACCAACAAAATCGCGCAAAATTGCGGTAAATAGCGCCGCTATTAGCGGTACCACTATTTTCTATCGCTAAATGAAATATTATCGCGATGAACGGTGCTATATGATATAGCGACGCTATAGCGCGCTATTGACTGCTTAGCTTATTCTTTTATGCTTCTTTTCAACAAAACATTGGTGTTTGTAACTCTATTTTAGAGTTTAATGATGTGCACGTCTTAATCAATTGAGGATGATGAAAAATGAGGCATTAATACACATTTATATCACTGTCCAAGAGAATACTTCCAACCGGTAAAAGCCTTCAAGAATTGAGAACAAAAGAAAAATGGCAGCCCAAAATAGCCACTTGGTTCGCCACTTGCTCGCCACTTGAAGTGGCCGTTTACATTTTTAAGGGCCACTTGGAACTCGCCACCTGAGGTGGCCAGCCAAGTGGCCATTTCTTCCTGACGGGTATTTTAAGCAAAATTAGGGCTCAAAACATAACATATTTTACACACACAATTGAGAGAAGCTTTAGAGGCGATTTTTGGGGGTTTGCTTCACAAGAAAAACCCTTGGAAGATGAACAAAGATTTGGAAGCAATTTTGGAAGATGGAAGCTTTTGAAACATTTGGAGCTTAGATTTCTCATATTTAAGGGAGTATTTGTTTACAATTTTGTTCATAAACTTGTGTAAACTTTTGTTCCTCTAAAATGTAGTTTATTTATTTGACTTTAATGTGCTAGATCTTCTTTTGTTACGTGAATGATGGATTTTAGTATGAACGTATGAAGTATATTTTACATATTTCTTGTTGGTAACTTTTTTTGGTTGATTTGAATATCTTGTGCTTAATGCTTTGCTTTATTGATCACATTGTAATGATTTGTTGGTTTTGATTAACTTGAAAGAGTGATTATAACTTGTTGTGAGATATTTGACTGAGGGTGAGACATTCGATAGACATATACCAACTAAACCCTAGTAACATGTGAAACATTCTTATGCTTAGTGAGTTTATTATTTGTATGTGTTAACTGAGAGATATAACACATCATTTAGTAAGCATTCTTGTTACGCCTCGACAGAGGGTAGTGAGGATATTGGAGTTTGTTGTTTTCAATCACTATTTGTTGCTAAACTTGAAATAGAAATATCATCTTTATATTAGACGCTAAATGAATTTGGACTCCCACTATCTTCCTTTTGCTTTTAATCAGTGATCGTCTTCCATTTCCATTATCGTCTTTTTAGCTTAACTTGTGTTTGTGTTAAGATCTATGTAGTTTTATGACAAATTACCATCATCCAGTTAGTTGTTTCTACTACTTATTATGGTACTTGATACCCAAAGTTCCTTGGATTGATAATCGTGTTTACCACGATATTACTTGATCGACACCGTGCACTTGTAGTTACAAAAGAGGGTATAATAACCTCCTATCAGTAGATCTGGCAAAGATCGAGGCCGTAATGAGTTGGGAGCCGCCAAAGAGTCTAATGGAGGTTTGTAGTTTCTTGGGGTTAGTGGGCTATTATCGACGATTCGTTGAGAATTTTTCTCGTATAGCTACACCTCTAACCAAGTTGACCAACAATGCAGAAAAGTTCAGCTGGACTGAGGCGCAACAGTCAGCTTTTGAGCAATTGAGAGATGGCTTGTGTAAAGCTCCGGTGTTGGCTTTACTGCAAAAAGGGGAAGACTTTGTTATTTATAGCGATGCCTCCCTAAGTGGTCTTGGGTGCCTGTTAATGCAAAGAGGGCGTGTAATTACCTATTCCTCTAGACAACTAAAACCGCATGAGCGAGCTTATCTGATGCACGATTTAGAGTTGGAGGCGATAGTCTTTGAATTGAAGATGTGGCGATACTATCTTTATGGTCTATAGTTCCAAATTTATACTGATCACAAGAGCCTGAAGTATCCATTCGATCAAAAAGAGTTGAATATGAGGCAGAGACGATGGATGGATCTGCTAAAAGATTATGATTGTGAAATACTTTACCATCCCGGTAAAACTAACGTGGTGGCGGACGCACTGAGTCGTAAAGAGCCGTTTATTCGAGTCGTATCGGCTCAAATGGGAGTTGTGAGTCGATTGCCAGAGGTGATACGCCGATGCCAAGGTGAGGCTAATGATTTGAATAAATAGATGATGGTTAGCTATACGGAGAAACTGGTGGAAAATGCACAAGGAATAAAGACTTTCCAAGGACGAGTATGGGTCCTGAAACATGGCGAGGCGCGACAGTGGTTGCTAGAGGATGCTCACTTTACCAAATATTCGGTTCACCCTGGTAGCACGCGGATGTATTACAATCTAAAGTCTTACTACTAGTGGCCCGGTATGAAACGAGATGTAGGGCGATTTGTGGAGAATTGCTTGACATGTCTTCAAGTAAAAGCTAATCATCAAAAGCCGTATGGAACAGTGCAACCATTGCCGTGCCAATAAAAAAGTGGGATGAAATCACTATGGATTTCATCACAAAGTTTCCTCGGACTCCATGACGATATGATTCGATATAGGTGATTGTTGATAGGCTGACAAAGTCGGTTTATTTCATTCCGATTCGAGAAGATTATCAAGTGTCAAAGCTAGCCAAAATTTATACCAGAGAAGTGGTGAGACGACATGGGGTGCGGACTTCTATAGTCTCGGATAGAGATAGCCGTTTCACTTGACATTTCTTGCAGAGTTTTCAGAAGCATTTTGGCTCCAAAGCCATAGCGAATACTGCTTATCATCCTCAGACAGATGGACAGTCAGAGAGGACGATATAGACATTAGAAGATATGCTCCGAGCTTGCATTATTGATTTCGGGGGCAGCTGGAAGGATCATCTGACTTTAGTGGAATTTTCCTACAACCTTGAAGTCGACAGGGATTGCCGATTTCAGGTTCGGCCAGATTTAAATTATGTTGAAATAAATTTTTACCAAAAGAAAACTCTTCGCTAATGTAATGTGTGCTTTTTGTAATACAAAATGTTTTCGAACAATATTTTTTTTAAGAACTAGTATGACGGTAGCCGAAAAAGCTTACTTATAAATGGATATTGTTCCGAAAAACAAATAATCGTGCAAACTAACTATTCGTCACCCTCCCCTCAACATCCACATTATTTACGCCCGCCGAAAGGAAAAGAATCACCAAAGGACAACATTATTTTATTATAAATAACAACATACGTTTATTTTCATCAAAACCGTAACATACTTTATTTTTAAACCAAAATAACAATATACTTCTACTTTTAACAAAAAAAGGCTGAAAGAAAACTTATGTGTGGGTGCTTTGAAAGGCAGTCACCAACCAGTTTCATCCGATTTTGGAACCATCATGTACGAACCTGTTTCTTATCCAAAAGGTAGGTGCCATGAACGAAACTCTTCAATACCTTACCCCCTCCCCTCCTCTCCCCCCCCCCACACACACACACACACATTTGTCACATTATACTATATGTGCCGCTGCTAACTATTTATGATCAATTTGATGAGAGTTTATACTTACATGATGTTCTACGTGGTCTTAAACTCTCATAATTGTCAAAACAATAAGCTGCACTTAAAACTCGGAGTTCTGATTATGTTACGAATAAACATTGACTAGAAAAATGGCTTATGCAATGGAACTAGGCTTCAGGTTATATCACTGGGTAATCGTATCATAGAAGCAGTTGTCATAAATGAAAGTAATACTGGACATCAGACTTTTATTTCAAGATTGTCTTTAACAACTTCAAAATGATTTCTTTCAAATTCAAAAGAAGACAAATTTCCACTTGCTGTTTGTTTTGCTATATCCATAGATAAAAGTCAAAGACATTCATTATTAAAGGTTGGCGTGTTTATCAGAGAACCAATTTTCACAAATGACAAATTACATGTTGCTTTATCCAGAGTTAAAAGTATAGAATAATTAAAGTTATTAATCTGAAATAAGGACGGTTAGTTAATGAACAAAACTTTAAATGTTGTATACAAAAAAGTGTTTCAAAATTGATGTTAAAGTACTAATTTTTTGTTCTTAATTATGACATTAATTTTGTATTACTTATAATACAAAAGCAGTGCATGTTTTTTCTTTTACTTTTGATTAACTTTTCACTTTATATATACATAACTTTGATAATTTACGGATTTTATTATAACATATATACATTTATATTATGTATTAATTATTGTTGTTTTCATTTCATTATATATCAAATTGTTTGATTAAATAAAATATTTTTTTTATTATATTAATTTTTAAAATGTTTTACTTATTATATTAATTTTTTTTAGTTGTCAATCGTGTTATAAACATCTTTGTAACCTAGTTTATAAAATAATATACTTATAAAAATGCTAAATAGTTAAAAATGAGGATGATAACGTGTCAAACAATCAAATTTGGCAGAGTTGAATGGATCATTGGATTGTAAAGGTGTACGGTAAACTTGAATAGAAATAAAATATTGCTATTAAATTTAAGAGGCTGATTTATTGGAGATGGCCCAAGTCATTTGAAACCCTTAAACAATAATCTTTTATTCAATTTGACACACTAACATGTGTAGTCTTGCTCATTCAAGATGATCATGTGGTCTAATTGACAATGGTAATTGGATGAGTTCATTCACGATGATCATGTGGTCTAATTGACATGAAAATGGCAGCATACTGCCGAAGCATACGATCGCTACCACCATTCTCTGCACTAACATTATCCATAACTGGCCTCATCCTCGCCACATACCGCCTCCACCCTAGCTGAATATTTACTGCGGCCCATGTCCTCCAGTTAGAGGAGTAATACCTCACTGTACGCTTCAGCCTCTCATTTGCAAATTTGTACCGAAAATGGTCTGTAATATATTGAAGATGGTTGGCATCCAACCCAAACGCATGTGTCGGCTGTAAACATGTAAATGTAGCCGAAGATGAAGGAAGCCTGGTTGTGAACGGTCTCCGAAGGGACCACGATAGAAGCTCATCGCCTAAGTAGCCTCCAGGGTCCAATATGCTCGTGGCTATGACTCCTTTACTTAGGCTTTGGCTGCTTTTTACACGCCCTTGCATGATAAACACCATTCGTTGCACTAAATCTCCTTCCCTAATGATCTATTGATAAAAAAATTATATGGTTTTAAAATGAACAAAGGTTTAAGGAAAAGTTTTATTCTTCCACGAGCCTTGCTAGCTGGCCCACACTGCCCAATATCTTACGAGCATTCAATAGCTGCAAGGTAGTTGGCATAAGACGCCATGTTCAAATGAACAAGGATTTGAGAACAAGACCATACCTTTTCATCTTTTGAAAACACAAGTGGCTTAACGCGATCACATATGTTATCAAGAATGAGATCATCCAAGTCATGGAATAAGGGCACCTGGAACATGCATTAACAATAGAATATCCATCAAATTTAGGGTTTAAAGTGTGGGATGATCTTAAATATGAGAAAATTTACCATTCGGATTAGATCAAGACACAAATATCTTTTGATATCTCGCCTGAGGCCTTCTGGGAAGTCCTTAATCAATTCCATTTCATCTTCTCCACCCATCAACACCCAATTTTGGCGCTCATAATGGCGAACTCTATGTCTGAGATGTGATGGCAATTGCCTCCTCTTCATCCACCACTCCATATCTCGACATCTCAGTTGCATTTTCTTCTTCCTCGCCATAACAGCATGCAGAAACACCTTCATCACAGTAGACGTATCGCAATCATAATCATCAAAAACACCCATTTTTTCCAGATTGTAACCACTAACCAGCCTCATAAAATGAAAATTGATATTCAACGTTTCACCTGAATATTACCAATCAATAAGGTGAAGAGCATCAAGCCGCTGAGCACAATGCAGATACTGAAGATCACTTCGAGCCAGTGACTCGTGGGATCAAGATCATTCCCAAAAGTGCTGTAATTAATCAAACGGTAATATCCGATCACCTATGCAACATCACCAGCGAAGATTTCTATCAAGTTATAACTAGTTTACCTGAGACTCATTAAACCCCAAAAGATGGGGTAAAGAATTTTGATCCTTAGTGAGTTGCTAGATATCACAGGAAGCGCCCAACTATAGATCCCATAGTTGTACGGTCCATTGGCATCTAAACACAATGGCATTCTCGAAACACCCAAAATCGAGTTTCTGTGGCAATGATTTGCTGAGTTTTGTGGAAACTTGTAGCAAATCTCCTGGCCGCACGAAAGGGTTAGATTGCATGCTTTTTTGTTTGCACATTGTTGTCTAAGACACAAGACAACTCGTTGTATTGCAAGAACATACCAACAGCCACCAGCAACCTGTTAGTGACGAAAAATCACTGTAATCAATAACTGTATATTAGAGGCACGCATTAATGAACTTATATAATTCTAAAACTTACATGAGAGGCGATAAAATAGGCGATGAGATTAAGGGCGAAACCCCACCAAATGGTGCCGAAGATGTAGCCGGTGACCTTTGCCATCCGTCTCATTAAGGAGATGGAGTGGTAGACTTTGGGGAGGAACTGGAACACAAACACTAGCAGAAGCATTGTCATGATTGCTTTTATTCGGTCTTCTTGGATTAGTCTCGGCAGCACTAACCAGAACACGACCTGGAAACCAAAACGGAACTCAAGTGTACTGATTCATGTTTATGTTAAGTATGCTTGATGCCACATTGTTTTGGACTAGGACCATCTCGCACCAGTGTTCTTAAAACATTATTTCGATGCGACAGGGCAATTTGTGACAAATAATTTGTATCATTATGTCTATTAAAAAGCTCAATTGAAATTAAATGTCATGTGATCATATCGGTGATTTTGTACTTTAGTTAAGTATTATTAAATTTATTTACATATTAATACAATACTTAATTTATGATCAGATTAACACAAAAATATCTTAACAACGTATTTTATACCCTTTTGATTTCTAAAAGATGGTAACATTGTATTTTGCATTCCTGTTATTATGAACTATAAATCATAAATTTAAAATTATATAACGTGAGTACACATATATTAATAGAAAAGCAAGTACATAAATAAAATTGTAAATATAACCGAGTATGAGTGTGATATTTATTTTGTAACAAAATTTTATCACTATTGTTTGAAAGCTTAGTGTGATATTTATTTTGTAACAATTCTGAAAATAAAATAGATTTTATAACATTATATATATATATATATATATATATATATATATATATATATATATATATATATATATATATATATATATATATATATATATATATATATATATATATATATATATATATATATATATATTAATTACCAAAATGAATATGTGAGAGCTTTTTACTGTTCATTTGGTACCTGCTATTTCCAGGACCATGATTACTAAATTCAGATAATAGTATTATTGGTAAAATATAGGATACAAATTGTAAATAAGTTTTGATTAGGAAATAGATTCTTCTTGTAGCAAACTTTTATATTTACGTTTTTTCCCCTCAACTAATTTTGAATTAATTGTTTTCACCCTATTTATTATAAAGTTATATTATTGTTATTTCGTAAGTTACGATTCCAGTCCCTTATTATATTTTAAAGTTACATTTTTCTTCCTTTACGTAAATTGTCTTTGTCGAGCTGCGTTTTTTCAATATACGGGACTTCCGCAGCATTGCGCGGACTGTCCGAATACTAGTTTACTTTAATTGCAATGTTTAAATTATTTAAAGGATTATTTAATTATATTTATATTGCTTAAATAAGAAGTTATTATATTAATTTAAGGGTTTATTTCATAAAAAATCCTATATTTTTTAATTTTTTTCTATTTAAACCTAAAACTTTTTTTTCAAAATAGACCTAACTTTTTGATTTAACCCTATTTACTAACCCTATTTACTTGGTTTTGTAGGTTATGTATACTTTTTATTTCAGAAAAGACCCTAATTTCTTCTTCTTCTTTTTTCCGAAAAGACCCTAAGGGCACGTTCGGTATAGAGAAATGGAATTGAAGCAGGGAATGGAAATGGAGAGAAAGGAAATTAAACTGGAGAAAGAGAATTGATTCCACTGTTTGGTATCACAGAGAATTCACCTGAGAAATATGTTTGAGAATCAACACTCTTGTGGTGTGGGTGGCAGCAGTGACGGTAATGATGGGTGGTGGGAGTGACGATGGGTGGTGGTGGATGATGGGAGGTGGTGGATGGTGGGTGGCGGTGATGGTGATGGGTGGTGGCGGTAGTGATAGAGGGTGACAATGGTAAGTGGTAGTGGTGTAGGTGGTACTGGTGGCGGTACAAGTAGTAGTGGCGGTGGATGCGGTGGTTTGTGATGGTAGTGGGTGGTTGTGGTGGGTAATGGTGTAAGTGGCGGTGGTGGCGGTGAGTAGTGTTGGCGGTGGACGTGGTCGTGGTAGGTGATGGTGGTGGTGGTGGTGAGGGTGAGTGGTAGTGACAGAAAATGTGCAGGTGGAAGAGGTGGCCAATAGTGGAGGTGGTGGTGATGGGTAGTGGTAGCGGTGGAGGTAGTTGCGATAGAGGTGGTAGTTAACGATGTTGGTGGCGGCGGTGAGTGATGGTGGCAGTAGCGGTGGTGGCGGTGAATGGTGGTGGGTGATGGTGGCGGCAGTGGAGGTGGTGGTGGCAGTGGAGGTGGTGGTAATGGGTGATGGTGGTGGTGGCGGTGGCGGTGGAGATAATGGTGGTAGAGTTGGTGGTGGTGGGTGATGGTGGTAGTAGGTTACGGTCGTAGGTGATGGTAGTGGTAGGTAACGGTGGTGGTGGGTGGTAGTGGTGGTAGCGGTGGAGGTGGCAGTGGATGGTGGAGGGTGGTAATGGTGGTGGTGGGTGATGGTGGTGAGGGTGGCAGAAGGTGGTGATAGCGGTGGAGGTGGTGGTGGGGTAACATTGTAGGTGAGGTGGTGGCAGTGGCAGTGAATGGTGGTGGCGGTGGAGGTGGTGGTAGGTGGCGGTGGAGGTGGCGACGGTAGAGACGGTGGGTGTTGGCGACGGTGGTGGTGGATGATAGTGGTGATGGATGGTAGGCTCAGGAAAGAAAATCAGATTTCTCACCATTTCTTTACTAAAAGTAGGGAAATGGAATCAAATTATTTCTCTATCCCTTATTCTCAGGATTAAACAAACAGAAGAAATGGAATCAATTCCATTTCTCTGTACCAAACATGCCCTACATTTTCTTTTTCAAAAAACTTTTTAATTTAGTATATTTTGCCGGTCGAGTGTTTATCCGCAAGTTAAACGATTTTGTGGAGATTTTTTCACAAAAAAATGATTTTTCATCGTTTTTGTAATTTGAATAACTTTCATATATGATTTCCAAATTTTATCAGCTTTATATCTCTGTAAAGCTCGTAAGTAATACTATAACTTTATTTTACTGACTTTTGTTTGAATATGTTCATATCTTTCGCTATAGTCCCTTGAACATGAGCATAAACTCATTTAGATAAAAAAAATAGCTATTTTTCGAACCTTCATATCTCTTTCGTTATAACTCTAATTGAGAAACTTTTTAATTTAGCACCTTACACGGTTTTGTGGTGTAAAATTCTTTTTCAGAAACCTTTTTCTCTAAACATATTCAAACAAAAGTCAGTAAAACAAAGGTGTAGTATTACTTACGACTTCTACGGGGATATAAAGTTAATAAAATTTAGACATCATATATGAAAGTTATGTCAATTACAAAACCGAAGAAAAATCATTTCCTTTGTGAGGCCCTGAAAAATCATTTAACTTGCGGATAAACCCGTAAGCGGTTAAAGTGGCTAGATTAAAAAGTTTTCTGAAAAAAAAATTAGGGTCCTTTCGAAAAAAAGAAAATAAATTAGGGTTTTTTCTGAAAAAGAAAATTATATGCAACTGCAAGGTAAAAAGCTAAATTAAAAAATTTTATTCAAAATTTATGTCTTTTTTGAAAAAAAAAATAAAGTTTTAGATTTAAATAGAAAAAACTTAAAAATATAAGGTTTTTTTTAAGAAATAAACCCTTAATTTAATTATTTTTAATGAAAACCTTTACATAAATTATTAATGATCCAAATAAATATAAATTACTTTCTTGGCTCTTTGCTCTCGCACTGCAGGAAGATAATTCGGTGGCTACCGTTGTGTGGGTGTGGAATTGGAGGAGATCGGTTAGAGACGGAGCTGAAAACGAAAATTTCGACCACCTTATGAAGATTTCAGTAGGTATTGTTCTAGACAAGAAAATTCCCATACCTTGAAAATGGAAATTTTCTTTGGAACGGAGTGGAAATTTCTTGGCTGCCTTTAAAGGACCTTAATTGATGACAAATTTCTGCCCTCAAGTCCAAGCAAAACTCGATGGATAAAGCACACTCCGGACAAAGTTAACATTATTCGTTGGAGAGAAAAATTAGAAAAACTCCACACCAACGATAATCTTAATAAGAAAATGGGTTGATCTTGATAGCATCCTTTGCCCTTTGCGTTCTATCCATATTGAGACCACAAATCACATTTTTAAGAACCGGGGAAAATTTCGATAAGCTTATTGATGCTCTTAATTGAACCGAAGGAGAAAATATATGTTAGGCCATTCACATCGCCCATTGAAAGGCTTGTAGATAGTCTTTCCATTCAATGTATAATTCCATGTCACCCTTGGACTTTTATAATTTATAAGATTTTTAGAAAGGCTATATATGTCATCTAGAGGTGCACAAAAAAACAGTTCATGATTCAAAACAGGTAAACCGATCCGAATCCGATAGCAAAACCGGTTTAAGTCAAACCAGTCCGCTTTCAAGCTGAACTACCGGTTTATACCGTTAGAAAACGTATTTTTTGATTTTCTTTGACTCGAATAATATTATGTACACCATAAAACTGTTTTTTCTATATAAATTACATATTTGCCGACTCATTTGTTAGTATAAATATGTATTAGAGGTGTTAGTTTTGGTCACACTACTCAAAAAATACATACTAGTTTTCTATACTTTTCTTTGCAGGCAATGACATCCGATGGTCAGTCACAATCTATTTGTTGGTGTTGGAAATCCGTCAACAAATGAAACAGTTGTTGCGATCAAAACTACAAAAAAGAACCCTGGATATGTGAAATTTCAAGTGGAGGTTCGACTGCACTGCCTAGCCTCTGTGTCCATGGAGGTTCGGCTGCAGTGACTTCAATGTATGAGGCAAAGCCTCATGCTCGTAACGGGGGGGATTAGTTGGTGTGCGAAAGCTAGCCCGGATAACCTTGTTAGGGAAGTTCCCTTTCCCAAAAAAAAAGCAGTTAAGTTTGGTTCAGACCACGATCAAGCAACAATGACGAATCAAGGCATCATTTGGAGTTACGAGCAAAATGTCGTGCATGAAGGAATGTCAAAGTTCGTGATTCAAGAAAGTTTTTCTTTCGACTGCTTCGATAACCCTTAATTGCAATGCTCATCCAAGAAACTCTTCAACTGTAATATTGCTATGTAGGTGGCTCGACCTTAATTGTGAGTGCATTAATATGTGGAAAATGGCTATAAATGAACTAGTTGAAGGTTTTGAAAAATTTGAATCTAGAATAAATTTAGTTGCGATATTTGAATGGCTCTATACGGTTCATCAGATTCGTTTCTTTGTGTAACCACTCATTAGGCTAATTGCAATATTTGGCAAATGACGAAGCGAATAATTACGTTTAAAATCTTTGGATATTCGAACACCAAAGATAATTTAAATAAAAATTTAATTACAAATGAAAACTTAAAAATGCAAAACAAAGTTGTTTCTATATCTTTTGATAATGTGTCGAACAATACAGTCGTAGTTGAACAAGTTAAATATATATATATATATATATATATATATATATATATATATATATATATATATATATATATATATGGGAAAATGACTTATAAGAGTAATTATGTTTCAAAACTGTTCAAAAAACACCATCCAAGTTTGATCTGTTCAAAAAACACCATCTAAGTAAGACCTTTGTACAAAAAACACCATTCAAGTAAGACTTTTGTACAAAAAACACCAACGAACTACATGTTTTGTTCAAATTTTACCCGATGGTAACCGGCTCTTGCAGGTTAAAGGATGACTTGGCCTAATATTTAGTGACATTGTATAATAACAGATGAACGGTTTAACCTGCAAGAGCCGGTTACTATCGGGTAAAATTTAAATAAAATATGTAGTTCGTTGGTGTTTTTTGTACAAAGGTCTTACTTGGATGGTGTTTTTTGTACAAAGGCTTTAGTTGGTTAGTGTTTTTTGAACAAACCAAACTTGGATGGTGTTTTTTGAACATTTTTGAAACATAATTACCCTTATAAGTCATTTTCCCTATATATATATATATATATATATATATATATATATATATATATATATATATATATATATATATATATATATATATATATATATATATATGTGTGTGTGTGTGTGTGTGTGAAGTTTTGTAATGATCTGAATGTCGTTTGGTTAGGGCCGAATTAAGACGTAATTACTAATGGGATTCGGCATGTAATACGTATGAATGTGATTTATGACAAATAGATATGTAAAGACCGTTTCCTAGGTATAAATCTGAAAGTTTTAAAGAATTAAATTCTAAGTAATTAGAGGACTTTGACTCTACGCGACACTATCATTCTGATGATCATGACGCGTAGAATGCTTTAAGTTTCACATGCAGGGCCTAAATGATAGCGGCGCTACCAGCTATGCTTCGCTGCACGACGCATCGAAATGCTAAGCCCTAGATCTCAGGTTTTTCAGTCATATTTAAATGCTCTAACTTTTAAGTCTGCCTCTCTTATCGACCTCCATCATTTGTGAAACCCTAGAAACGAATCATTGCCACCCTTTTATGACTTTTAGCTCCTTTATTGCTTAGAAGTGTCGTTTGAAGAAGAAAAAGAAAAGTGGTGGTGCAAGGGAGCAACCTTCAACCAAGATCTTAAATCTTAAAACTAGTAATGTTTTATGGTGTGTTGGTCAATTTGTGATGTATACATGTAGTTAGGGAAACTCCAGGTTTCCTAGTCGTTTCCTGGACTATTTGTGTTGGTAAATAATAAATAATATGATGTGTCTTTGCTGAATTTGTTTTATTAATTTTTTTTAATTTATTCTAAATTTTGGGATGTTACATATTTTGTTTCACAATAAATCATTTATATTAAATCGTATTATTTTGGTTTTTTAATATATCAAATTTATTTATTATTCTACTTTTAAAGGTAACTTTCTGACAATTAAATTATTAATTTAGATATAATGTTGTATGTAAAACATCATCATTTTAATGTCACACTTTTGAATTATTGATATATTATACATAATCTAAAATTTTAAATATAACATTATAGAAAAAAGTTAAATCAAAATATAAAATAAACTTAAAATAAAAATCAAAGACTATTTTTTTAAATAGTTAAAAAAAACCTAATGTACATTATGCCTCAAAAGGTGAATATTTTTAATTGTCATCTAAAGGTGAATCTAGACAGGAAGCGCATGGATGTCCTATCTATTATGTGTTCGGTGTGTAGGAAAGAAAAGGGAGACGTGGAACATCTTTTTCTCAAGTGTGAGGTCGCGGTTAGAGTAGACATGTGTTGGGGTGTGGAGGGGTCCTCATGTGCCTTTGGTGTCGAGCATTCGTGATGTGCTAATATGGACCAATGAGGTACGGATTTCAACAAACAAAAAGACAACGATGGAGGCTATCATTTTCAAGAGTTGGTGGTCGGGTGAAGATACCGAAATGATAAGGCTTTTGGCGGGAAAAGACTTTGAAGGATACACCGGTTGATTTCATAATTGATCAAAATATCTATTGATTTATTGATAGAAATAGAAAGAGTAATACTAGATTGGTAGATTGGATTCTTAACACCATCCTTTTGTAATAGATTTTTTAGCTAGCATCTTGCTGGATTTGATTTATAAATAATTTTGTTGCTAAAAAAAACATAACTTTAATCCATCTAACATGCAGATATCCGACTAGTTTTGAATATAATGCATATTACATATGAATTTAAGGGTTTTCTTATTAATAAAAATAATGTACATGGTAAAACAAATAGGTCATGTGGGTCGAGTCATTTATCATGAATTTTGGATAAATAGTTTATGTTGGAGTACATTTTGTGCCATGCCCATTTTAACAATTTATTATTATATGTATTTTCTAATTTAACCATTACTAATAAAATATAAGAATATTGACATATTTTTAAGTACATAAATTAAAATCCAAGAATTACTGATTAATCGTAGCGACGTGTTGTGTGAAAAATAAAACATGGCTTATCCGAATACCTGAGGAACCGGGAGTACGACAAATGCGTCGTACCAGAACCCTTTAAGTGATCTCACGTAGTGCAACGCGATAGAGTTGGGGTCCCACACCAGCTTGCCACACCCAACCACAAGCGACTCACGTGACACATAAGCCAACCGAAACTGTAACCATATGTGGACGACATGGAAGCAGTCAATCACTGTCCGCAACACGGCTACAACCGCCGCAAGAACGCCGTCCATGTAAAGACACGGCGTTCCCCCACGGCCTATCGACAGCGCGTAGAAGAACAAAGGGTCAACGGCGAGCGCCATACCACGGGCTAGCAACACGAACCTATTCCACCTTTGCACACTTTTGCTCCGGGGATCATACACTCGTCTGAACATCCCTGACGACGCTGGAACCCGTTTTCCGGCCGAATCTCGGTTCTTGATGATCTTGGAACCAGGTCTGTTGCGGATGGGGATGAGGGAGGAGCCAGCGGAAGCTTCCCATTCCGGTTGCTGGGCGTGGTCGCAGCTCGTGGAGTGGAAGACCGGAACACCTACTTGAGTGCATGCATAACACTCGGTTGTGAACGAAATGGGGTTAATTTCATCGTCCAGTTCGTCACCACCGTCAATCGGTTTTCTACGCCGGAGTAACATTCAGGCGGGTCCTCAACTTGGCTAATAGCTTGGAAGACTGAGGTGGAGTCGTGGTGATATATGCGCAAATAAACTGACCATACGTATACCGGTATACGTACGTATGTCTCCAAAAAGATTTGATTGATGGGGACGATGATTAAGACACAAAGCCTGCTGTTCTCGTGGTTTGTCTGGTGAATTATTAGGGTTATGTTTGTTATCGAGCAACGATCAAAAAAGATGAAACAGTAAAACTATAACGACGGTGGAAATGTGGACACGAAAGAGACAGAACTTGGAATTTTCTGTAATTATAAACTTACATTGTGGTCCTATAAACAAAATAATAATGATCACTCGGTGCTATTCCGTTTTCATTCTTTAGGCCATTCGATGCACGAATGTGTGAAGCTCAGTCGGCTGTTCGAAAATGGAAAGGCCAACAGATGGTTAGCAGAAATGGGTCTAGATAAATATTTCCGATTTAAAACCGAGTTATAAGTCAATTATTTGAATGTTGAATTTGACTAGATACGTTAAGGCATTCGTACCATTAGGATGATAGTGCCATACCTTGTATAAGGACAAGAAGTCCAGGAGGGAATTGGAATTCCTACTGATTTTTTCAAGTAAAATGGGCAAATGGCCTTTTCTCATGTTATGAGTTTGAAAGGTTGATTCCGAAAATGGTATGATATGTGTTAATTATAGACTACAAAAAACAATGACACGTCAAAGAATAGATATGGAAAAGAAACAAAAACAAAAGAATATCTAGATGTTATGGTAAATGACAAGGTAGCAAGGCTGTTTATTCACGATCTCCACAATCTACTTGTCTCGCAATCAAATCTGGAAACGGAAATAGACATTCTGGATAATAACATGGGGAAAGTAGTCATATTACCTGTTGAAAATTTTACATGTACAGATGTACGAACAGATTTATGCCTATCGGCTGTGGCTATTTATTTTGTTGGCAAGTTTCTCAAATACCACTAAAAGAATTAGCAACGTATAAACCAAAAAGAAAATCATTTTTGACATTTTAGCAATGGAATTCACTTGGTAATTATTGTTTCTTCGCATTATATTTACAACCCTTAATTACCAAAGTAATTCATAAGAGTTATTCACATTGATAATCCTAAGCTAAAATTACCAATATTCTATTTCTACGTGAAGAATGTAGGTTACCATTTTTTTTTTAAACTAAAGTTTACGGTTTTTTCAAATAAAATATCTTAATATTTTAATATTTAGAAAAATATAATATGTGTAATATTTCGGTATTCAAGAACCGTATTTATAATATATTTTACATTCTAATATTTTAAAACACAAAATATTAAAATACTATATATATTATATTTTTATTAATAATAGAACTTTGTGATTTTGGTTTAGCATCAATTCTTCTTTTCTGTGTTTGAGCATTGTCACACCCATTCTTAATAACCAACGTAATCGGTTCTGATATTGGTTTCAACATATCAAGAACCACGCTTTCGATTCAGGTTTTGGTTTCATTCAATTTAGCATGGTACCCGTCTACGCTCAACCAAGAGTCCTCTATATATACCATCAATCGATCCCTTAAAAATCATTAGCCTTTAACTTTCATGCTAATAACAAGTATGATGTGTATAAGCCTACCCATGCTTTAACGGGCCGCACCCACTTTACAACCCGATGCAGTGTCTGCTGGGCTGCTGAACTATATGGCGTTGGTTGATTTGCTGGCGGCGGATTTCATGGGGGAAAAGCTTCAAGAAGACATGAAGCTTCAAGCAATTTCATATGTTGCCGTTTTTCTAGGTGCTGGAGGCATGTCGGTGATGGCAATTTGGGCATAAATAATTTGTTCATTTTATCTTGAGAAGATTTTTGGCTTAGGTGTGTAAGTAGGGATTATTGACTCATTTATTTGAAAAATATTAATTAAAAATTTTACTTTTTCGCAGTTATAACTGAAAATGATGGTGTTAACGAAGAGTCCTCCCTCTATGTATACTTAGGCTTGGGGGAGTGGCCTCGCCATCCCCCTCGCCAACTCCCTCGCTCAGCATCGTCAAGCCACCCCGCCTTCGTTCGCCCTCGCTCTCGCTATCGTTTCCTCGCCATTTCTCCAGCGAGCTCGCCAAAGCTTTGGCAACGGTCATGTGACCGTTGAACGGTCACAAATACAAAAAAAAAAAAAAAAATTAATTTAAAAAAATCCAATTATTCTCTTATATAAACCAAACCCTCAAATCATTTTTACCACACAACTTCAATATCAAACCCTTCTACAATTTATATCCTCTTTCCCCCAATTTTAATTTCTAAAATTATGTCATCCGACTCGTTAATTTCGATATCATCGTCAGATGATGATGAATTGGAAGAACAAATAGGCGAGCAAATAGAGCGTATTACGGCTCATTTACAACAAGGATTACAAAATCCATCGCCAAGCAGCGGGCCTCGTCTACACAGAAGATTTATTGATCAGGGAAGAGCGGAAGCCGAACAACGACTCTTTCGGGATTATTTTGCTGAAAATCCCACATATCCAGAGTATAAATTCCGGCGTCGGTTTCGCATGCGCAAATCGTTGTTTTTGAAGATTGTTAGCGACATTGAGGCGGCGAGTGATTACTTTAAGCAACGACCGAGCGCGTCAGGTATGTTAGGATTCCACCCTATTCAAAGATGTACTGCTGTACTTCGCATGTTAGCATATGGCACACACCCTGATGTACTAGACGAGACAACGAGGATGTCCGCACGAGACTCTCTAGACATATTTTGACACATGGCCCTAATTATGTACAAGCCACGATATGGGTGTGAACCTACTCCCAATGACATCCGACAATTGTACGCCCATCATGCACAAGTGCATGGCTTCTCTGGTATGTTAGGAAGTTTAGACTGTATGCATTGGAGGTGGAATGGTTGTCCTTCTGCTTGGCATGGCCAATACACGAAGGGTCAGTACGGATACCCGACGGTCGTGCTTCAGGCTGCAGCGTCACAGGATATGTGGATTTGGCATTCATATTTTGGTGCTCCCGGGTCGCATAATGACCTCAACATACTCAATAGTTCGGATTTTTACACAAAGTTACATAACGGCACTGCTCCGGACTCTTCGTTTACACTCCGAGGAACGCAATATCGATTTGGGTATTATCTTGTGGATGGAATCTATCCAGAGCGTTCTATTTTCGTCAAGACTTTGGCTTTCCCAGATGACCCACAAAGGCGAAAGTTTAAAAGAGCTCAAGAAAGAGCTCGAAAGGACATCGAGAGAGCATTTGGTGTATTGAAGAAACGTTTTGCCATACTAGCTAAACCTTCACTGTTTACAAAAAAATCTACTATGGCAAAGGTCATGTTTACATGTATTATTTTACATACCATGATTTTAGAAGACGAAGGACATGCTATATGTCAATACGACGAAAATGAAGTCATTCCCAATCCACAACCAATTCCAGTTGCGAGTCCTGAGTACCTTGAGCGAGTGCAGGTGGTGCGCAGTCGACAAATTCATGGCGATCTTCGTCGTCATCTTATCGATCATCTTTGGACGGTAGACCATATTGATCTAAATATGGATCCGGTGAATGAGTACGACGGTGAATATTCAGATGAAGACAATATATGAGGTCGTGTTTAGTTGGTTTTTAAGTTTAATTTAGTTTGTTTTAAGTTGTTTATTTATGTTTTTAATTTTAATGTAATGTATTTTAAGTTTAATGAAATGGTTGTTTTTAATTTTATTATTGTTTTTAATAATATAAATAATTTAAAAAAATATTTAATAAAATAGTTTAGCATGAAGTTCAGCATGTGCTGACCACTACCACCATTTTTGGTCAGCATGTGCTAAACTTGCTGAATGCTGACGTGGCATAGTTTAGTACATGCTGAACATGCTAACCACTTCCTCCAGCCTTACTGCTCTGCTTCTGCACTTTTTCTTCCTATTTGTTGCTTCCAATAGGGGACATAAACATATATTTTATTCATTATTATGGGAAGAATTTCACTATATACTTGCCTAAGTCTTACAGCTACGCCAAATTGACAAATCAAAATTTTGATAGGATTCATCTTCAAATTCTAACTGTATATATAAGCTTCTTTGACCTATTAGTTTTAAAGTCAACTTTTTAAGTATAATTTTGACCAATCTTAACTTTAGTAATCTGAAGAATGTGACATAAATTAAAATTCCAACAACACAAATCAATACAAACGATAAGGTAATAATAAAGAAAATTCTACGTCAATTGCCTAATATTTTTTTCTTCTTTTGCGCTTAGGCTATAGGAGTGCCCACCACGGCCTCTCACTTTTTTCTCTTCCACATCCGCACCCATCACTCCTCCCCTCACCCTTGGAAATTGTACCTCTCACTTCCCCTCACATTTGGTACAAATTGTTATGCGTAATGTACAAGCTACTTACCACCAAAATCATTTGCTCGCGCAACATCCGGAAGTCGTACGGGGTCAAAAATGCGATGACCTCTCACCACAGGGGCGGTGTTCAAGCCCGAGCTCGCACAGCCACGTAGGCCTCGCACAAGCACGAGCCTTCCACACCCGAAGGCCTTATAGGTTTTTGCTTATTAGAACATAAAATAACACAATATATACTATAATTTGTATTTATAATAAAAATGAAAAGTCAATCAAAATGAATCAAACATTTTCAAGATCACCTAATCATTCTTCACATTTTAAGTCTTAAATGCGTTTATTTTAAAAAATAGAAAATGATAATATATTAGTTTGTAGAATTCGAAAATTTTATATATAAAAATGTTGGTTGTTCGACCTTACACACACTATTCATTATTCAACCTAAAAATATTCTTTAAAAAATTAAGTCTCTTCATGTATTTTACGATTTACAATGAGGATGACGGATGAGCATCGTAAAATTAGTTATATTATCCAAGATGGTGTATATATAAATATTATATGCTTAATAAATACAATAAATCATCTACAACAAACTAATTATTATACATATTTAATACGATATTCAACTATTTAACCATACGATATTCCTTGCGGAACATATTTATGTGTAGATATACCGACCAATATTCAAAATGTACATTTATATTTGATATGGAAAATGACGTATAAGGGTAATTATGTTTAAAAAATGTTCAAAAAACACCATCCAAGTTTGGTTTGTTCAAAAAACTCATCCAAGTAAAGCCTTTATACAAAAAACATCATCCAACACTTTAAAAACTTGAAAAATGTTGTATGTTGTGGTTTAGGTCTTTGCCAAACTTGAAAAATGCAATTATACATATATTACTCTCCAACACTTTAAAAACTAAAACAAACAATCAGAATAGCTAATTCCATAGTCTATCTCGAAAGTAGATTTGAAGAGAAAATTTCAGTTTCTGGCGAACAGTTGTTCGATTTCTCAACATATTTTAAGGAATCAACAGAAAGGAAAAAAGTGCAGAGGAAGTGGTAGATCAAACTGAAAAAGCGGTTCACTGATTCTCGATTCCACTTCCTCAAAACTTGAGGTCGTGCCGCCGCTCTCTTTAGCCAGTCACGTTCCGCTTCGCTGAACTTTTCAATCTCTTTCTTTTCCATCTACACAGTAATCTATTGATTTTCATAAGGTATAAAATATTCCTATTTATTTATTTATTTTTAATTTTAATCAAACCATGTAATACAAGGATTTTGTAAGTTTATTAATAATTAATACAGTTTTTTCAACTCACACACACACACACACACACACACATATATATATATATATATATATATATATATATATATATATATATATATATATATATATATATATATATATATATATATATATATATATATATATATATATATATATATATATATATATATATATATATATATATATATATATATGTGAACAGTAAATATTGTGTGAACGTATGACTATATATATATACATATTTTGTCTTTTATTGTCTTTTCATTTATTATTATTATTATTATTATTATTATTATTATTATTATTACCTTTTATAAAATTATAACCGTTCGTATTTATTGATAATTCAATGTTTTCTTTTTTGTCGTTCGAATTTTTTCAGTCGATTATAAACTAATTGGTTGTACGTATAATTTATTATTTATAAAATCTGTCGGGTTTATATCGTTTGTTGGTAATTGAAATTCATGTTATTATTAGTCGGAAATCGTCATATTTGATCCGTCGACCCAGTTGTACACCATATCCGTTTGTCCAGGATATATATATATATATATATATATATATATATATATATATATATATATATATATATATATATATATATATATATTTATATATTTATATATATATATATATATATATATATATATATATATATTTATTTATATATATATATATATATATATATATATATATATATATATATATATATATATATATATATATATATATATATATATATATATATATATATATATATATATAGTAAATATTGTGTGAACGTATGACTATATATATACATATTTTGTCTTTTATTGTTTTTTCATTTATTATTATTATTATTATTATTATTATTATTACCTTTTATAAAATTATAACCGTTCGTATTTATTGATAATTCAATGTTTTCTTTTTTGTCGTTCGAATTTTTTCAGTCGATTATAAACTAATTGGTTGTACGTATAATTTATTATTTATAAAATCTGTCGGGTTTATATCGTTTGTTGGTAATTGAAATTCATGTTATTATTAGTCAGAAATCGTCATTTTTGATCCATCGACCCAGTTGTACACCATATCCGTTTGTCCAGGATTGTGCGTGCTCAGAACATTCTACTGAATAGAAAACATTGTATAGTGCTCGACTAAATATTTATGTTCGTTATCCATATAACGCACCATGCAATGGTAATATTGGACCACTTTGCATTGATATTATTATTTATATTGTTATTTTTTATACATTCGTTCAACCATTTTGATATAAGTTGACATAATTTTATAAAATTATAAACGTCGTTCGTTGTGTCGTAATTACTTTAAAAAATTATTGTTTTATTGCTACTAAAACATAAAAATTATAAAAGCTAAATTCATTAATTCGACATTTGGTCAAATTTGACATAACCGTTTTGATATAATTTGACATAATTTTATAAAATTATAAACATTGTTCGTTGTGTCGTAATTACTTAAAAAAACTATTGTTTATTGTTACTAAAACGTAAAAATTATAAAAGTTAAATTCATTATTATTGTTTTTCTAATAATAATAATAATAATAATAATAATAATAATAATAATAATAATAATAAATGAAAATATATTAATAAAAGAAAAGAAAAATAAAAAGAAAATGACAACAAACAAACAAAATAGAAAAAAAAATAATAAGAAAAACATCAAAAAACAAAAAATTAAATCAGGAGGGGTGTAACTAGACTATAGGGGGGTATGTATAGAATCACCCTATTTGTTTTCATAGCCAAATTTATTTTCCGGTAAAATTCTAAATATCGCGTATTCGGAAGAATATCGCGCTTAACGCGTATATCTTCGTCTAACGAGTTACGAATCAATCTAAATGGATGTTTACTAATATTTTATAGATATTATTGATTTATAAAATTATATCTCCGAAAACATATAAAATTACTAAAAACGTTTTACCGCCTTTTATAAAAAACACCCAATTTTATAACAACTATGTATATTTTATAAAAGACCACACCCCATCCTACCCCCCCCCCCCTCCTAACCGTCGGCCTCCATTCACTCCGCACCATACTTCTAAGCTAGGATTGTGAGTACTAGAAATATTATAAACAATTCAATTTTCCATGCTTCTCATAATACTTAAAAGATGCTACATATCTTTTTGTTTTGACAAGAAAATTTCTCCAAAACCCTCCTCCTTCTCTCAAAAATCGGCCACCACCACCTCCCACACCACTTTCGGCCACCACCTCCGACCACCGTTCTGCCGCCGTTGACCACCGGTTTCCGTTCAAAAACATTTTTATTTCGGAGTGTTGTTCACGTCCAAACCCAAGACCAAGCTCCTGTTTAGTTAAATCACGCTTCAATGGTGAGTTCATACCCCTCTTTTTCATCTTTAATCAAGTTTTTAGGAGGAGAATACAAAATTACACCATAAAAATGGTTATTTACACATGTTTTAACTAGGTTTTGTGTAAAAATGTTTTCTACTTGATATAACGTTAGATCCAAGTATTATGAACATTATTATGTGATATGTTTAATAAAAATATAAATCTAGGAAAACTATGAACATAAACATGTTAGAAGTTCTAAGGAAAAGTGACGACGTGTAACACCCCGTTTCCCGGTGCGTTTATTTCCGCGAATTAATTATTTCAGTGCGTAAATTATATAAATAAATATAGTTAAAATTAAAGTAATATTCATATTAAAACGTAGAATTAAATTATGATGAGGAAGCAGTATGTTGTAGGGATGAGCAAAGGAACCGAACCGGCCGGAACCGGCCCGACCCGGACCCGGACCGGGAACCGGAATATGGAACCGAACCGGACCGCCGGTTCTACCAGTTCCGGTTCTACCGGTTCCGTTTCCGGTACCTGTTCTTGCCGGTTCTTAAAAGTTGGAACCAATAAACACGGATTTTACTCTTTTAACTTTTTTCATACAAACTTAATAGGAGTTTTTTTTTTCTCGAGTCTTTTCCTGTCTTAGCTACATATTAGACTTAATAATCAATGAACTTGGATAAGCGTATCCCGAATTATCTGGTCCTAAACAAGGGCATTTGGAACTTAAAGGAGTACAATTACAACTAAACCGAGATATCTTCAATCGAATCTTATCATTCATTCCCTTGATTTGAAAGTTACATTTAAAAGATGAAACACAGTGTCAAGTTATTAAATTATAAGATAGTTCTCTATATTGCAGGAGCATGATAATTACAATCAGATGGCATATTGGTTATCGAATGCATCTTCTTTGTTATTCTTAATCCAAAAATGTTTAAAACCAGCACGTCGAACTTTGCAATTTGTAAGAATGGAAACAGTATTGATTTTAATCTATAGTTGGTTTTGTTATTCTTAATTCATAAAAGCTCTATGTTTAAAGTTCTGTACCGTCGATAATGGATATGATGATTATATTACGCAACTATCAAATACTAATTTCGCTTTCTTGTTTTTTCACAACATGATACATATGTGAATGTTAGATTTAAAAGTTTTTGGTTATTTTGTATATAATATAAAATTGAATAAAACTTAAGAAATACGCTAAGAAATTTAATTATTCAAATCGTCGCTTTATTTGGGTGCCCCGGTCCGGTTCCCGGTTTTGGGCCGGTTCCGCGGTCCGGTTCCAAAAATTCCAAAAAATTGAGACCCGGTCCCGGCCCGATCGGTACTTCCGGTTCCCGGTTCCCGGGTCGGTTCCGGTTCGGTTCCCGGTTCCAACCGGTTCCCCGGTCCATATGCTCACCCCTAGTATGTTGTCATTTTTAGTAACTTGTTTTGTAGAGAATTTGTGGCATAAGAATTTTAAAAATAAGTCACCAAGGACGAGGGGCCTTTGTGCAATTGTGACAAAGATGCATGGATCTTCAACCATTGCCGATGGGTTATGTATGGTTTTTGGGAGCCGGCCCTTTGGCTTGCGATTTCTATTTCCAGATTTCTATTTCCAGCCCACCCAAAAAAAAATGGTCCATATCACTTATATGTCATACCTAGATCGTATTGCACTTCGTTTTGCCGTATCCTCCTTCCTGTCGCATTCTTTCCTTCTCGGTTTCTTCTTCTTCTTGCTGCCAAGCCGTGGACTAATGAAGCCTTGCTGTAGCTCGTGAATATAAGAGTCCAGATAGGAGATTGATTAAACCTTGGTGGTGCTACGTGGTGGAGTAGGTTCCTTGTGTGGGTAACAATTCTTTTCCTTTCTTCTTGATCATAGTTGAGACCACCATCACCACCACCATGCTTCCACCGTGGAGTGTGTGCGGGTGCGTGAATGCACTACTAGAAAAAAGGCCTTTGCGTGTCATTAAAGGGTACAGATGACACACAAATGTATGTCAAGGAAGCCCCTGTCATAAATGATAGATGACACACATTTGTGTGTCGTAAATTTACGACATACATTAATGACAAACCTTTATGACTTACATTGTAAGTCATGAATTTTTTTAAACAAATAATCTATATATATATATATATATATATATATATATATATATATATATATATATATATATATATATATATAAATATATATTACATTTATATATATATATATATATATATATATATATATATATATATATATATATATATATATATATATATATATATATATATATATATATATATATATATTACATTTACTAGTATTAAAATTGAATCACACAATAAAATTAATGTCTCATAATATGAAATAAAAGATCATTAATAGAAATATCATCCATTACCAGATTATCACAATGTCGTATGTCAAATACAAAATAATAAAAAATTTAAATCTATCAAAATACTTCCAAATGATTTCTGTAAACTTCCTCTTGCTGGATTGTAAGAAGACACAAAAGAAACGTCATCCCTTTGACTTTCATACCCTTCCTCTACCCCATCAAAAGGTTCATTAGATCTATCCTGCAAAAAAGTTTAAAAGTGTTGGAATTAAATTGAATTTAATACAAAGCATCGTTTATTTACAGGTTACGGCTTACCCATTTAGGTTTGAATTGAATAAAATTTCTAATAGATGAGGCTCATTCTTCACGAACATCATCGATATAGACGTCCGTATATTTATTCTTGTTGCACCAAAACTGAAATGATCTTGATGATTGAAGCTCTTTTTAACTATCACCTATAGTTTCATTGCAAATAATGATTAAACGTTAATATGCAAAAAAGAAAATCAATGTATCTAATGCAAGCAATTCTAACTCCTTTTTGGATTTTTACTATGTGGGAGGTCAGGAAACAATATCCGATTTCCCAAAGTTGTAAGAGACTAAAGGGAAATAATAACATACTTCACAATGTCTATTGCAACCATAATGTCATTCATTAGTCCAACCCTTTTGTCAGTGTATTGTACGCCTTCATTGTATAAAATTTATTTTCTGATATGAAATAAATACCAAAATTAGATGTATAGACAACATGATAATGAGAAGCAGACAAGCCACAAGTGAAGCAACTCCTAAGGGTGGACGGAGTAGTGGTTCGGGCTCGCAGCGGGATAGGAAAAATAGGGTGCGGTACCGCCGGTACCGCCGGTACCGCTGCCCCTTCTCCTTCGGGTTGAGCGGGTTCGGGTGTGGAGGGGTGAGGCTTGGGTTGGTGAAGCCGATGATCCCACTATTATTTAAAAAAAAAAAAAATTAATCTTCCAAATATTATCTTTCCTCAACTCTATAAATACCACATCTTCACTCCTTCAAAACTCACACCTTTACCCTTCTTTCTTCCTCTCAACATTAACTCTATTTTCCCCTTTCCAAAAAAAAAACCCTCATTTCAAATTTATTTTAAATTGAAATGAGTTCTTCCGATTCTTCCGATTCTTCCGGTTCGTATGTTCACAGCAAACTACTGGATGAACCTATGCCGTTGGTATCGTCATCGTCTGATGACGATACCGATGTGAATACGATCGCGGTTATTGCTGAAGCTGCACATTTCATGTTCCAAAATACTGCAAGTTCTAGCGTTCCTCGTCATAGAACTTTTCTCCACAGAGATCGAGAAACTGCTGAGCAGCAGCTTATGGCAGATTACTTTGTCCCCAATTCAAAGTTTGGAGATGTTAATTTCAGAAATAGGTTCCGAATGAGTAGACGACTGTTTGTGCGGATTGCTCAAGACTTGGAAATGAATTATCCAATTTTCCAGACAACTTATAATGCCGGTGGAGTTAAAGGGTTCACTGGATTGCAGAAATGCACATCAGCGATCCACCAATTGGGGGGCGGTAGCACCCCCGATTCACTTGATGAATACTTGAATATGTCAGAACGAACTTCCCGTGAAAGCCTCTACAACTATTGCTCTGGTGTTGTTCAGTTATATGGTGCAGAATACATGCGTAGACCAACAACCAGTGACATTCAACTGTTGTATGCTGCACACGAAGCCAAACATGGCTTTCCTGGTATGTTGGGTAGCATTGACTGTACACATTGGGATTGGCGGAGTTGTCCAACGTATCTACGAGGCCAGTACATGAGAGGTGATCACAGGTATCCTACAATTATACTTGAAGCAGTAGCATCAAATGATTTGTGGATATGGCATTCATATTTTGGTGTTGCCAGGGGCAACAACGATCTAAATGTGTTGTACCAATCACCGTTATTCAATGATACCATTCTTGGTACAGCACCATCATGTTCATTTGTTTTGGAGGGGGAAGAATACAAGCATGGGTACTATCTTGCTGATGGGATATACCCTAACTGGGCAACATTTGTGAAATCATTTTCACACCCTATTACCCCCAAAAAGAAGCGTTTCAAGGCGGCCCAAGAAGCGGCAAGAAAGGACGTTGAACGAGCCTTTGGCGTTCTAAAAGCAAAATGGGCTATTATCAGACAGCCTGCACGGTCCGTCGATGTCAATCGATGTAAAGATATCATGTACGCTTGCCTAATTTTACACAACATGATCATCCAGGATGAAGGTAGGGCTATATGTCCAGTACATGTTCCAGATTCCCCAAACGAACAAGAAGTTATCCCTGACTTGATTCTCGAAATACGCAATCAAGGAATTCACCAAAAACTTCTTGCGGATCTTGTAGACCACATCGAGCATACATACATAGCTACTTTGGATCACTAGGTGTTTTAACGTTTTTAGTATTTCATTTCCGTTATTTAGGTTTTATTATTCCGTATTTAGGATTTTATTTCTAGGTATTAATTTTCTTTTTAATTTATGTAATGGTGTGGTTTTTTAATTTTATGTTATTTGTGATTTTTATTTTATTAATTGCATATTATCATTATTTATAATATTAAATTAAATATTAAAAATCATTTATTAAATTAATAAATGAATTTAAATATCAAATATATGATGTGGCATTGTGGGTTCAGTGGGTTCAGTGGGTACTGGTTCCATGGGTGAAAGATTGGTGAAAGATGGGGAAAATGAAAGTGAGAGGAGAGAGAAAAGCTGACGTGGCGCGTGGGTTCAGTGGGATGGGAGGGATCTACTCCCCCCACCCTAATAGTTGAGCATTTGTTTCCAAAACTATATATATAATGACGAATACCTTTATTTTTTTTCCGATGCTTTTCCACTAGCAAACCAGAGAACCTATAGAGGACAACCAGCATCCAATAGTTAAGTAATAGAAATAATTCACGAACTGCAATTTTTAGAGTAACTTAAAACTTGAGAATTTCATGTTACGGATGAAAGGTCAAGGTAAATTCTTTACAATTTGATAGATCTCAAAGCAAACCCTAAAAGTAAAATAAAAGGAACAATCAGCATAATCTGAAAAAATGACATGTAAAGCTCAGCATTCGTTCACCTCTTCAAAGTTGTTCGAACTATACTTCGCTAAAGCCAATCTAATTCAGATAACTTGGCTTGAGAACTCTAATCAAAATATCGAAGAATGATTATGATTCATCATTTCCCGCATCTTAATTCAATTAGCCCCCAACTTGGTTATTAATGCAATTTCTGTAATCCATTCAACGATAGTCAAGAAATTTCAAAAATCCAAACTAGGGTTCGTAACATACCTTCAATAACCTGTCGACTATGTAGAAATCCAAACTTCTGGACCACTTCAAGCATCAATCGGTTTAGAAGTGGTCCTCCTGACCACCGTCGACCACCACACCGCCGCCAAAGGCGACATTGCTTTAGTCCTTAATCCCCAGCTTTGCTCTTTCCTTTCTTCATGCCTGCTTCTCTTGAACTCTCGTCATCTATGCCCCTCTCTCGCAGTCCTTCCTCTTCCGATTCAACAAATTACACACACAAACACATGCAATCAGTGTGGGTGTGTGTTTCTTTTTCATTCTTCCCGTTTTCCTTCCTCTCTTTTGTCTGATACGCATGCCAAAAGTACGCACATAGGAAATCGAAATCAGCCCCTGGCCAAATCTGATTTTGACTGACAGTCGGACGACTACGTAGGATCGATGGTTCTCCGACAGAACAGATGTGAGGAACCGGGGAAAATCACTTCACGTATGGGAGTTGAAGAGAAGGGAGATGGGTAAGATCAATTTACGTAAAAGGCTGAACTGAGAAACCCTAGATATTGATCGGGTTGGGAACGATGTGAGGAGCGAGGATGACACACTTTTTTATAAAACGATATTAAAGTGTCTCCCGTGTCTTTTTTAATCTTTGATTATGACATTAAAAGACGACATACATTTTTGTATGTCGTAAATATTATAAACGATGACATAAAATTATGACATACAATTATTTATGTCATAAATTCTTCAGATTTTAAGAAATATGACACTTTTTTAATGACATACGTTTTTGTGTGTCATAAAACTAGTGTGTGTCGTAGTTCGTATGTCATTAAAAGCTATTTTTCTAGTAGTGATGGGGGTGTTCCTTGTGCTAATCTCTGAATTTGATGTTTAGATGTTCTTGTTTCAATCTTCAAATATACTCATTGATGTTCCATGTTGCTACACACATGTTATCTTTGTGTCATTGTCTCTTTTTATGATATGTGTGAATTAAGCTAATATATTCCACCCTATGTTTTCTGATTCTTATGGGCTAAATGGTGTTGTTTCTGACCTTATAGGTCTTAGTCCATGTCTTTATGGGTTTAGGGTTGAAAACCCTAACCCTATTGTTATTTTATGCAACTGTTGAAAATCCACTGTTTAGCTTCATCTTTCTAAATTCATATCAAATCGTGTGGGTGTCCATTTGGGTTGAGTCTTACATCCCTAGAAGGGTATTTGAGTCTAGTTTCAACATCCAGAAGGCCTTGGCCTAATTCGGGTCCTAGCTTTGGTGAATATTGCAATATTCACTGACTGGTCCAGAATGGTGTTTAACAGGGAATTATGTTTTGGAAAATTCATATTTAATTATAAAATAATGATTGGACGGAAAGACCAGTGGTAAAAGTTAATGTTAGGGGTCTAGTTTCCTCATACCAAAAATCATAATCCAACTCCGTGTGAATTTTGTGTTTTGGCTCTATCATTGAAGGGTGGTCTAGTGAATGGACTGATCAGATCAGTCCACTTTGGGGATTTTTCATTTATTTTTGGAATATGAAAATAACCTGAGGTCAGGCCCTGTGACCTTGTCCTTGGGCCTAATGTTTTTCTGATTTTTCTTAGATTTTATCTTAAACCCCTCCTTAGCTAGTTATTGCAAATCTTGTGAGTGGGACAAATATCAGCCTTCCTATCCAATATTCTTTTTGTGGTGATTATCTTGGGTTTGGGTCTTGGGTAGTAGGGTGTGTGTCCGGCCTTACCTAAGAATAATTAGAACATATTATAACTCCTTTGTTGATATAAGTGAACAAGGGGGGGGGGGGGGGAGGGGGTGCATAATGGGACACGGTGCGTGTAGAGGACCAAAAGTACACAATTATAAGTAGTTGTTTATGAAGTATGATACCCGTTATAAGTAGTGATATGTGGGTTGTAGGTCAGGGGAAGTAGGAGGATCATTGACTACTACCTTGTTTGCGTGTGTTACCTATTGCTGCTTGTCAGGTGAGTTTTTCACTGTATTGTATTGATGTCTTTCGTTCCCTACTATGTTGTGTTATGAATATGAGTTTGAAATTCTATATGTGTTTCGTGATAGATGTGATATGTGTGGATTGTGCTATACTGTGTGCATTGTCCTGAATATTGTGGTGAAATTACTGCTGGGTGCATTATGTAGTATTATCATTGCTAGGTGCATTATGTGGCCATACCACTGCTGGGTGCATTATGTGGGTGGCCATGCCACTGCTGGGTGCATTATGTGGCGATACCACTGCTGGGTGCATTATGTGGCGATACCACTGCTGGGTGCATTATGTGGTAGTCTGTGTTTGTTAGCATGGCATGTTTGACTGATATACTGTGTATGTGTTGAAATTCACTAAGCTATGTGCTTACCCTTTCCCCATTAAATCACTGTTTCAGGTACATCAGGTACCATGGTTGGCAAGGCATGACGTGTATACACCGTGTTGTTTCATTGGAGGATTGTTTTTGAATTGATGTTCCGCTATATTGTGATTTCTTTAACTTTTGTTAATTTTGGGATGTTTTCATTAAACTTATAAGTTACGGGAATTTTATGAAAATTAATTAAAAGATGTTTTGTATATTAAAGTGTTCGTTTAAAATTTTTAAATTTACCCTAAAATTTTGGGATGTTACACGACGCCTAGTAATATCAAGTTGTAATCTTCTATTAAAATTAATAGAGATTGAAGGACGTTTGGAAGCAACGAGAAGGCTAGAGGAAGTGGATTAGTGTAGCTAGACGTACCTAGCTACTAAGGTGAGTACATGTGGCATTTTCCCATTTTGGGGTACATGGCAAAAAGTTTATAAATTTTTATATGACTTTCAATGTGAAGTGTTTTATTATCTAGTTATGCTTACGAAAGTTTACTTAAATGTGTATGAAATAATGTTTTGGCGTTTAGCCTATTAATTAGGGGTGGAATTGGTACGGTACCGACGTTTTTTCTTGTATACCGTGTACCGTACCAATTATAATTGGTACAAAAATTTGATTACCGGTACCGTACCAAGTATACTTGGTACCAAATAATTTGGCTACCAACAAATTTGGTTGGAACAAGTTGGTATTGGTATATACCAAAAACTTTACTTTTAATATTGTTTGCCCTAACTAATCGTCGCTTACTTGCAGTTACTTGCTAGTTAATATTGCTCCTAATAAAAAAATAAAAATATAAGTATTGGAATTGACATATATATATATATATATATATATATATATATATATATATATATATATATATATATATATATATATATATATATATATATATATATATATATATACACACACACACACACACACATACCGTACCAAGTATACTTGGTACCAACTTATTTGGCTACCAACAATTTTGGTTGGTACAAGTTGGTATTGGTATATACCAAAAACTTTACTTTTAATATTGTTTGCCCTAACTACTCGTCGCTTACTTGCAGTTACTTGTTAGTTAATATTGCTCCTAATAAAAAATAAAAATATAAGTATTGGAATTGACATATATATATATATATATATATATATATATATATATATATATATATATATATATATATATATATATATATATATATATATATATATATATATACACACACACACACACACATACACATGCACACGTTTATGAATTAGTTGGTACGGTACAACCGTGGTATTCAAAATTTTGTACCGTTACCGTACCAAGATTGCTTAATTGGTATGGTACTACCAGCCAAACCTATTGGCTACCAAACAAGTTGTCTACCGACTTTATTGGTATGGTTGGTAACGTGTTGGTTGGTTCTCCATGGTACATTTTTGCCAGCCCTACTATTAATGTTATGAAAGAATGTTTTGGCGTTTAGCCGATAAAAGTTATGAAAGAATGTTTTGGCGTCTAGCCTATTAATGTTATGAAAGAATGTTTTGGCGTTTAGCCTATGAAAGTTATGAAAGAATGTTTTGGCGTTTAGCCTTTAAAAGTTATGAAAGAATGTTTTGGCATTGAGCCTTATGTTGTTACGAAAGAATGTTTTGTTGATATGAAATAGTGTTTTTGGCATTTAGCCATAATGAGTATTTGAGAAAATTTTTGACAAGAAGCAAAGTTAAGTTTTTGAATGACTGGTATTTTGAAGCAAGCAATGTAATGCAATGTAAAGTAATGTGAATGAAAGGATAATGTTTGGCCCGGGCAATGATGTTCCCCAAGGGGACTATAGAGGAATCTATTGGGACGGTACCACTCCCTTACCGAAGTAGATGTCCTAAGCTAATGAGGGCAGGATGGACTGATCAAGTTCTCTCCATTCTGGTATAGACTTGGGGTATCACCAACAGTGATTAATGCCTTAAGTATAAAAAGCAAGCATGTGAGATACCAGTCAAAGCATGTGATAAGATGCTGAGGTGGTTTGATTATGTTCTTACCATCTCAGTATAGACTTGGGGTATCACCAATAGTGTTAAGGCCCTAAGTATAAAAATCCAATTGTGTTAAAATACCGGTCAAGTTTAAGTAATGAAAGTTTTATAACGACAAACTTCTTATGAAAGGCTTTAAAAGCAAAACGATGATATGTTTCAGTTATAATGATTTTAACAGCAAGTGTTATGATATGATTTGATTACAAAGGTTTTGAAAATGATATATGTTATGTTTATAAATGTTTTGTGTCCAAACCCATGTAGCTCACGAGACGTTTTCGTCTTACGTATTTTATTTTATGCCATGTATCCCAGGTTCTAGACACGAGTGATAGAAGCAAGTAGATGACCCGAATAAATTGGGATTTTAGAAGGAGTGAGATTTGGCCGATGTAACGGTTTGTATCCTAACTTGCTTTCTATGGTGCAGTATGATATGGAGTTGTAAGCCCCGAAGTTGTTTAAACATTTTCTTAAAACTTAAATATTTTTGTTGGGACCGAAATTTGAAGACATGACTTTATGTCATGAGAAACGTTTTTAAAAGTTGAAGTTGGAAACTACGCTATAGTGATAGCGTTATTATGCTTTATGGAATAACGTTATTGTGCTTTTGGCGTTATTGTGCTTTTAGCGCTATTGTGCTTTTAGCGTTAATATGCTTTTAACGTTATTATGCTTTTTATTAAAGAAAAAATTTAGGGCGTTACAAGATCAATCAGCAAACCGACACGAAGCTTTCATATGTGGTCACTATGCTTAATTCTGCCCACTCTTACGTCGAAGCCCAGCTTGCAATTCTGACACAATCCATTGAAGCTCTGGGGAAACAAACAGCCAAAGTTTATGCTTCACAGCTTAAGAACTTACAGTCGGATCTCTCTGATGCCAAAAGACAATTCAAGACTTGGAACCGAAGGTTCATGCTTTCCACCTTCAACAATATGCCCAGGATCTTGCAAAAGCTCAGACTGAGACGATTGTTGTTAGTGCCACTACAACATTGCGAAAGGACTAACTCCTATCTTGACATCGGTTAGTCGTTTACGGGGTGCTCCGAAGCCCTATTTTCCTTCGTCACAAAGGGAGAATGGGTACGACTAACCAACACTCCAACAACCACTTCAACACCATTAACCACCTCTCACTTTGGATTCACTTCTGGTCCAACTTTGGCATTTAAATCTGTTGCAACCACTACTACATCAACAACAGCTTCAACAACACTACCTCTACTGGTAGCGATTATGTTTTCAGTAAAATCAACAACAACTACACCACCTCACCAATATTAAATACTTCCCAAACTCGTCCATCTTTGGGTACTTTTGTTGAGAAAAGGAAGAAGATAAGCCAGGAATTGTCTAAAGCTGAAAAGAAACAACTACAAGTTGAAGAGTATAAAAAGCTGAGAAAAATCAATGTGATAGCTAGAGGAAGGATCGAAAAGAAAGGGGAAATAGGTCTAATTACTAAGACATGGACTTTTGAGACCATAATGTCCTTGGCCTTCAGTAGTCTGGAAAATTCTCATCGGGTTACCTTTGCATCATTTTTGGTTGAAAACACACTGAACTCTTAACTTGACATACACAATAATCCGAAGATGTACGATTTCAATCAGTACGACATCTAGTTCAGAGTGTCAGAAAAACAGAAGTTCCAGTAAATGAAAGCGAGATTCCATGCCAACCTTAGGAAAGAACAAAATGAGGTATGGTCCTTGAAAAATATCAATAAGGTTGAGAAAATTATGAATGGAGAGTTGGTTGGGGGAAGGTACCGAAATTTTGTGTATCAAGGTCGGAGAAGAGAAGAGAATGTTGTTGATACCTTCTCAATAGCCGACTTTCCTCTGATGAATCTGATTGACTTCATAGTCATAGTTGAAAGATGGTACAACATGAATAAAAAAGACAATGTCCAAACAGAAAGACTTCACTGTGGGACAAAATATGATTGTAGTTTTTCTGACTAGATATTTCATAACTTTTTCCAATTATGACATGGAGATTGCGAAGCTGTTAAAAGTGTCCATCACTCGGACAGACAAAGGATTGAGTGGTACTACTTATTCGGATAGGAGAATAGCTTAGAAATCATGGGGGTTGTTTACAAAGGGTAATCTGCCAAGACCGGATATTTTAAGAAGTTGTTTTTCGATAAGAATGAGAAAGAAACGTTTCCGAGTTTATTTTTGGGGAATCACCTTGTTCGTATATCTTTAAAATTCGACAACACTGAAGAATAGCAGAAAGAGGTTCGAGAGCATCTGACTTGGTAGCTGCACGTTCGGAAGGAGCTCATCAATGCTTTCTCATTGTTATAACTCCGGATACCTTTCATCTTCACCACAATGGGGGAGATTGTTAGTATTCAAATTGTGTCGAAGATTCATACATCCGAAGTTGAAAAGCATGTCCGAAGTTGTGATTGATCCGAAGTTAGAGATTGTTGAAGATAAGGGCAATCTGTAACTACTTTCCATAGTTATCTAGGATTTTGTAGTCGTAATCTTTTATATTATTAGGCTAGGGTTTTGGGTCTAATAGTCGTTCTTATATATAACCGTATTTATCCTAGATTACGTAGGTACGTAAAGATAGTCGGTGTTTTATCATTGTAAGCATTCTTGTTCTTAAGGTGCTCGTCCTTGTGAGTTGTGATTTAGGAGTCCTATTTTTCCTTACAGTGATCAATATAATCATTTGACAACGTTGTTATTCAAATACTCAAATCTTTTACATATGTTTGTTTGCCTTGATTGTTGAAGTTATTTTGCCTTACAGGAAGTATTGAATCTAGTGCCGAGTCAGAAGCAACTCAAAGAGATGAAGCGAACATCGACATTAGACTTATTCTAAGAAAGAAAGGATAGCTCTTGAACCTCGACAATAGTGTGCTACAGTTATTAGAATTATAAGAAACACAAAAATCAATATTTGACTATCATTAGGGGTGTTTACTCAGCAACACCCAACATAAATAAGGTGAAGCACAACAACATTTACCTCATATATTAATAAGGGTAATAGACTAATATGTTACTAGAATTAATAAATAACTTTTGTGCAACAAATCTCTAATTTGTCATATTTTAGCAAAAGGTATACGACATGAGATTCACATGCGGATATTTGCATTTGTTATAATATAAAATTTTTGTTATGAATGAAGTTTATAATTTAATCTATTTCATATTCTAGAAAATTCATATTCCTATATGAATTTTTTATGTATAAAATCACACATACCTAAATTTTTGTGCCATATTCATGATGTATTTGGTAAAACTCTATTAATATTTCTTGATAATATAATTTAGTTTTATCATTCATCTACAATATATCTACATTATATAGGTTCCAAGAATAGATGTACCATAGAGGATATAATATCAACTTTATTTTGCATATATAGATAAAACTATCCAAGTGATATAAAATTAAGATTTATTCTCAATTATTGACATCTTTCGCTTATTGCTAAACTTGGATATTCTTTGTGTTGGACCCTTTTCCATTTTCCATAGGTGCAGGCATCGATTTTCCTTGACCGTTAGCTAGACAAACACAATGATGGTGAACGCAGATGGGAATCCCAAGTCTGCCACCACAATATGGCAAGCACTCTCCAAAATTATGGCATTACGGAGCTGAAAAAGCAGGGGAGTTCATCAAACCTATCATATGTTAAAACAAATGAAGTCAAGTTAGATGTATATATCCTAATAAGTCTTGTATTAGATGCCTACAAGACTAATGATTTTGTCAACCATATGGTTGTGTACAAATTGCTCAACAAGTATTAGTTCAAAGCATAGTCACTATGATGCATATAGAACGAGATGCTCACCTGAAATTAGAATAAAAAAATACAACAATGCATCTTTTCGTCATCCTTAATTTTTGAAGAATTGATTCGAAAGGCCAATGTGTGGGTATGAAATTGTTTACGTTGTAGGGTCTACATTTTCATTTCATTGAATATATATAGATAACATTAGCTTATATGATCTTTTAACAATTAATGCTAGATTTCTACCCATATATCTACATTGATGTAAAGTTTGTTGTTGACATTTGATTTAGGTGAACATTAACTTCTTTTTAAATTGTCAACAAAGTCTAATTTGGTTAGAATTTATTTCTTCTTGCTTACATTAATGGTTGTTGTTAAATGTTGTATTAAATTATCATTAATTTCTTTCAACATTGAAAAAATATATCCTAAGCTCTTGGTGTTAAGTGTTACAATGATAAAACTAATAAAAACAATATTAACCAAAAGGCCTTTGGTTTAGTGGTGTGGTGAGTTGCCCTCCATCTTTGAGGTCGAGCGTTCTAGTCTCGTTGTGGACATAAATGTAATATCTATATATCTTATAAAAGAAGCATATTTCCAAGCACCACATTGATTTGAAACTTCCATGTCTTTTCATATTTCCAATGACTCTTCAAGATAAAAATATAACTTTTTTTCTTTGTCCCACATAGATTCGTATATATATATATATATATATATATATATATATATATATATATATATATATATATATATATATATATATATATATATATATATATATATATATATATATATATATATATATATATATATATATATATATATATATATATATATATATATATATATATATATGACATTCAATCTTTCTCTTATATAATGCAACATATTTGCTTCCACTATCCATCAAGTTTGATCATAATATGACTTTTAAGTCTACTATTAATGATCATTTTATCATAAAACAAGTTTTTATAGCAAAGTCTTAAACTATTCTACTAATTCAACTTTTTAAAGTATTGAAACTCAAAAATGAAAATTAAAATTACTCGAAACTTTTAAAAACCTGATTACGTTGAAAGTGCATATGTCGTTTGTAAAAAATGAAAGCGGTGTAAACAATTTTCGACTCAAGAGTATGTATAAACATAAAAGTTTTTATTTGTGAACGTTTTAAATATCTCATATAAAAAGCTCATTCAACACAATATGATTCAACATTAATAATTTTTACGTTCCCATATTATTTTTTATTTTTTTGTCCCACATTGATTCACACATCTATCTAACCATTCATCTTTCCCTTATATGATACCACTCATTTGATTAAATTATTCATGAATTTTGATCATCAATCTTGATCATAATATGACTTTTAAGTATGTCGTAGTAAAAATGACAATTATGTTGACGTTTTTTAGATTTACCGTGATATATGTACATAAAATTTTTGAATAACAAATGTTTAAGCATTGTTCAAACAAACTAAGTTGAACTATTATATATATATATATATATATATATATATATATATATATATATATATATATATATATATATATATATATATATATATATATATATATAGATAACATTAGCTTATATGATCCTTTAACAATTAATGCTAGATTTCTACCCATATATCTACATTGCTGAAAAGTTTGTTGTTGACATTTGATTTAGGTGAACATTAACTTCTTTTTAAATTGTCAACAAAGTCTAATTTGGTTAGAATTTATTTCTTCTTGCTTACATTAATGGTTGTTGTTAACTGTTGTATTAACTTCTTTTTAAATTGTCAACAAAGTCTAATTTGGTTAGAATTTATTTCTTCTTGCCTACATTAATGGTTGTTGTTAACTGTTGTATTAAATTATTAATAATTTCTTTCATCATTGAAAAAATATATCCTAAGCTCTTGTTAATGTTCACCTAAAAAGTTGAATTAGTAGAATAGTTTAAGACTTTGCTATAAAAACTTGTTTTATGATAAAATGATCATTAATAGTAGACTTAAAAGTCATATTATGATCAAACTTGATGGATAGTGGAAGCAAATATGTTGCATTATATAAGAGAAAGATTGAATGTCATATATATATATATATATATATATATATATATATATATATATATATATATATATATATATATATATATATATATATATATATATATATATATATATATATACGAATCTATGTGGGACAAAGAAAAAAAGTTATATTTTTATCTTGAAGAGTCATTGGAAATATGAAAAGACATGGAAGTTTCAAATCAATGTGGTGCTTGGAAATATGCTTCTTTTATAAGATATATAGATATTACATTTATGTCCACAACAGGACTAGAACGCTCGACCTCAAAGATGGAGGGCAACTCACCACACCACTAAACCAAAGGCCTTTTGGTTAATATTGTTTTTATTAGTTTTATCATTGTGACACTTAACACCAAGAGGTTAGGATATATTTTTTCAATGTTGAAAGAAATTAATGATAATTTAATACAATTTTTGAATATATATATATATATATATATATATATATATATATATATATATATATATATATATATATATATATATATATATATATATATATATATATATATATATATATATAAACACATACACGCACGCATATTATAAGAAAATGTTATCGAAACAATATGTTTTAAGATAAATTATGTATCTTTCACCATAGTAATTTGAAGTTTTTTATTTGTATCAATTGCTTCACACATTTATATTTCAATCTTTATCATACCATAGTTTCCAAAGTGTATTATTAACTATTAGTCTATTTATCATAAAAACATATTTATATCTCATAGTTTCAATAGATTTTACTATTTTGTTTTAACTTCAAAAGCATTGAAACTAAAAATATGAATATTAAATTAGGTTTAAAACTAATTAAAATCGATTAGGTTGCAAGTTTATAGCGTCATAGTTCAATATGTGGTGACAACGTTGATAACATTTTTCGATTTAATAAGATTTTTATGTATATATATATATATATATATATATATATATATATATAAATTTTAAACACTGAATGTTTGAATATCGTTTAAAGTCGAAACAAAATAATTTATCTACATAATAAATCGTATAAGAAAAGATATTCAATTAATGTGGATGAATTTTTATCATGTATAACATTGATTTAAATACCTTTAGAAAAAATAGAAGTGGGCACCGGTGTGTATCCATCCAAATTTTATGAAATCGGTCTTAAAGCTCGAACCAATAGTTCATTGAATGTTTTAACCGTTGTCTAACCCGGTTACAATCAATAACACAAACAAACAAATATATGAGGAAAATAGTTTTAGCCTCTCTACTTATAAAGACTTGATTTCCCTTGGAATGTGTTTATTAAACTATGTGGGATGAGAACTATATTAGTCTCTTTACTTATAGATGTTTGATTTCACTTTAATTGTATTTCTTAAGCAATGTGGGATAAGAAATAAAATAAAATAAGACACTATAAAAGAAATTTTGATCTCATATCGTCATGATAAACCAACTTAAGAAATTTTTTATTCTATAAATAAATATCCCCCTCAAAGTAAAGCAATTATATAAATGAGTTTTTATTGTTGGAAACATTTCCAAATATTAATTTCAAATATATATATATAGTAAAAGTTTTATATATTTTAATGAGTTCGAACTTTAAAAATACAACGGGTCGATCTTGATATGAACTCTGTATTCCTTCATCAAGTTGTACAAAACAACATTCACCGTACTATATAATTTAAACTTTCGTGATACAATTTATGTTTTTCAAAATCCCAAATCGCATAATTAGTGCGATGTGCGGTTTTGAATATATATCGTACGGTAAATACCATTGCAATATGACTCTATTCTTATCAATAAAAGCGTATTATTCAAAATATTTGAGTGGCAATGAAAGCCTTTGCAAAACTATAGCAAAAGACATACAACATCCCTCAATTTTATCAATGCACAAAGTGTAGTTAGATGATATTAAAATCATGTAGTTTGAGATAACTATTTATCTTGAACCATATTAATTTTAATTTTATTTCATGATACATGTTTCTATTATCATATAATTGAAAACAATAAAGACATTTTATATAAACTTTAGTGTATATTTTACAGTTTATTGTCTTTTAAAATTTTGATACATGTTTCTATTATCATATAATTGAAAACAATAAAGACATTTTATATAAACTTTTAAAAATGATATGATAATAACATGTATTTTTTCTATATTTTAACTATATAATTTTCTTTCTGCGCAACGCGCGGGCATTCGCCCAATATATTATAAAGTAAGCATTTTTACTCTAACCACATTCATTTGAAACCTCCAACCTTTCAACTTCGTTTTCAATTAATACATTAAAATTTTTATTACTCTAATTTTAATAATATTATAAATTTGAATATATCACTTTATGCTTATTATTCTAATATACTTACTTTAAATAATGATTTTTATTGTCAATTACAAGTTCACTATTTTTATTAAATAAATTCACATATATGTTTATATTGTTAGTAAATTTAAAAATATCATATTAAATAGATAATATATTACGTTAATTAAATATTATCTACAATTGAGATTAATATTTTTCCTAATCAAACAACTTACTTTAAAGGCTATATGTTATTTTTATCACAAATTAAAAGGGTAAAACAAAAAAATTATAATTGACGTAGTTAAATGCACAAATGGATTAAGAAATTTTAAAATTGTATTCAAATATTTTTAAAATCTAAATCGTGATAATTATCACATAGTTATTTTATTTGAATATCCTACAATATTTCAATAATGTAGTATGAATAACTTTTTTATTAATAAATAGTGGTTTTTAAATTTCTTTTTTCAACTTTTTCTAATTATAATAAGTGGTTCTTAACATTCAATAACAATCGTTGATATTTTAAGTAATCATCATGATCGAAATTAAAATATTGTCAAATATGTAACTTTTAAATGAATTAATCATAACAATTGTTAACAATTTAACTACATGATTTTCACTTGCGCAACGCGCGAGCATTCGCCTAGTTATGAGTAGTTAGGAGTAGATTGGGGTGTGACTCTGTTGCTGTTCTAAAGAAAAAAATAAAAACAATATTAAAATTTTGTTTGTAGAAAGTGGAGCCGAATCAACTATTGCCAAGATAGGGATCTTAATCGTATGATCATAAGATCTTACGATCCTACAAGACAAGATAATTACTCTATTATTTAAAAAGCGTAATATTTGGTACTCCGTGTAACGTTTTTTTGGTGTAACACGGGTTGGGTGGATCCAATATGGATCCGTTTTCCCTTTGACCGATCCGCTTCGTCTTTTTCTCTTATTTCACTTCAATTCATTGTTCAACCACCGCTTCCATTCACCGCCATGGTTTTCAGGAGATCCAATTTCACCGTCATCGTGGATTGCATGCGGTCGACTTCCGTCGTCTTCTCAGTCCAGCAGAGTCGGCGACTCAAAGAAGAACCCTAACTCTTTTGCCTCTTCCATTATCGTTAAATTAATTCTCGATTTTGTTTTTTACCTCCATCTCCGACCACCACCTCCAAATACTCCGTCGCCGCCTTCCTACCGACGGGAAAATTGGTAACGGCTTGCTCGGCTTTAATCACCGTTCATTAACCTCCACTCTTTTTTGGACGGTGCATCTCCTTCCTGGATTTTGCGTCTCCTTCTCCGCCATGCTACCCCTTCTTGTCGTCTCCTCACATCAGCTGCACGTCGATGAAGGGAACGAACGGTAAGACTTCTTGCTCCTTCTCATAAAGCGCTGATGCCTGGTGGTGGTTCGGTGGTTTTAGTCTTTCGATCTGTTTAGATGGGTTTCCAACAAAAGCGGATATATGAATTTATTTTTGAAATTGGTTCTTCTGCAGGCTGCTCGATTGAACGGGGTTGATTAAGAGTATACGCGTTGTCGTATTCCTTAATTACTTATGTGAGTTTCACTGATTTAATCTATTGTGATTTCAAGTTTCTTATCATGAGATATTCATGTATTACTACTCTTAGATGCTATCATTCGTGGTTAGAAGTAATTTTATGATGTACTCCGTTACCTGGTTAGATTTATAAACTCAAATCCCTAGATCAATAGCATGAATTTTGGATCCAAAATGAAGCAATTGATTCCATTTCTACTCTTGTGTGTTTTAGGGTTCTTTCTACCCTCTTTTGACGCCGTTCAACCAATTGAAGGTACGAATTGTATAAATTTTATTTCCAAGTAAATTTTATTTAACCCAATTCTTGGTTCTTGCAGTTCGTGCTTTAAATTCTTTCAAAGAATCTATTTTTGAAGACCCGTTCTTGGTTTTATCAAACTGGAATAGCCTTGATTCAGATCCTTGTAACTGGTTCGGTGTTACATGTTCTGGAAATCAAGTTACAAAACTGTAAGAAATTCTTTTTTCGATTTCTTTATTTATTTTTGTAAAGAAGCTAATTGGGGTTCTAATTTCATTTTACAGTAACATTTCTGGTTCTTCAATTAAGGGATTCATCGCTGAAGAACTCTTTCAGCTCTCCGCTTTACAAGAACTGTAAGCTTTGCTCTCCACATGTTACTTCACCTTAAAAAAACCCCAAAATTCATTGAGAAACTTGTAATTCATGTAGGATTTTACACGACAACAAACTAATTGGTTCCATACCCATGTCAATTGGATCATTGAAGTTCCTCAAAGTCTTGGATTTGGGGAAGAACCAGCTTTCCGGCCCAATTCCTTCCGAAATCAGAAATTTAGTTAGCATAGTTGAAATGTAAGCGATAATTTTAGGGTTTCGCTATTTCAAGTTATAAACATTCTGTGCTTACTTTTGAGAACTGATTTAATTAGTTCAGAAACCTAGAATCGAATGGACTTACCGGGAATTTGCCATTGGAGCTTAGCCATCTTCCAAACCTTCAAGACCTCCGATTGGACAGAAATAAACTTCATGGGACCATTGCAGGTTTTTGTAATTCATCATCATTAAAATTCGCCGATTTCTCCTATAATTTCCTCATTGGGAACATACCCAAGTGCTTGGACCATCTTCCATTGCAGGTTATGATTCAGATGTGTGTGAGCAATCTTTACACAGCTAATCAAATCGTGGAACGGAACATCTCTCTGACATGCTGGCCCACTACAATCAGGTTTCTTCGTTGTTATGCCCTCTTACTTTCCTAAAGGGTAAATCAACTCTGAACAAAATTTTCCATTTTTCTTTTTGCTGCAAACACCAAATATTATGTATTATGAAGTATTGTACATCCCTCTCCCTGAAGTATTGTGCATCCCTCTATGAGAAGAACTACAAGGTCGGAAATTCCTAAAGCTATATTTACTCAGGCTACAAATGATAAAGTAAGTGCTAACTCACAACCGGCTATTTTTCTGTTATATAATGAACTTTCTTTTCTTTTTATGATGAGTTCTTTTGAAACGATTGTTATGTGGTAATATATACTATTAGATTGATGAACCAAGGACAATATGATTGTGATCAATGACTTTAAGACAACTGCAAGTGCGGAAACTTTATCTACGTTGTAACTGGCCATATGTTCGACTTTTTTCTGGAAACTATATAATTAACAACTAATGGTTATGTAACAGGTCGGGATGTCTCTTTAAAACGCTGAGATTCACTTAATCAAGATTACTTAAGGTCTCTTACCAAAAAATTTACATCGTATGTGATGTTTCCAAGTTTATCAATATGTGATTTACATAGCTTCTAAATTTGTTGTGATATATGTGCAGCTTTTCCCACAGAATAAAAATTCGAGAGTATTACTGATCTTTGGTGGGTGTTACGTGCCGTCTGCTAAAGAGGTATGTGCTAAATTAAGTACCATACTCATTTTTGTTTTGAGTAATTTCATAAATTTATTATTGCTTTTTGTTAAGGTTATGGATATAGCTTCTTAGTTCAGGTACCAAAATAAGCACAAACAAACAGTAAACCACACAAGATAGAAAATTTAAAATTTGACTGGTCAATCATCTCACATAAATAATATGCTCCCCCTCTACCCCATTCAAATCACTGATTTGGATCATATTCTTGAAAACTGATTTTAAATCTTTCCACCATTTTTATTTCTTCATCTTCACTAAGCTTACAATTCCGCCAATCAGCCCTGTCTGCCATGTTCAACAACCCCGCCAAAACCTGCATTTCACAACCCCCCCCCCCCCCACACACACACAACTTTTATATCTATAAATAAATAAATAAAACTTACAAAATAATAATAATAATAATAATATCTCATCTCACGACCAAACTGCACTGGAAATTTCTCATTTTCTTCAACTGCATGTGATAATATTACACCTCCAGGAAGCTCCACGTAAAATAAACTACATTTTCCATCAAACTGATCCCGCAACAATTTTCTTCCATCAAAACTCTTGTCACCTGCAATAAAACAAAACATAATTAAAAAGAAAAAGAAAAATCAAGACTCAAGTCAACTGTAAAACTGTAACATCCGCGTACTTTTTAGCACCGTAAACTTGAATCCCAATTTTTCAGCAGCTAAATTGAAAATATCCTCAACAGCAGAAGTTCTTGATATAGGAACTGGAATTGCCTGTAAATTAGCATGAGTTGTTTTCACATAAACCCACTCAAAAAAAACAACTTCTTTTCCATTCTTCTTGAAATAATCTTTAAGACTCTTCTGAAATTTAACCAACTCTGTCTCACATTCTTGTGGTGAAGTGAGAGTATTTGGTAGATTTTCAATAGGCAATATGAGTACATGATCGGGTACTAATGGTCCTTTAGCAAGTGCACAAACTACCCTAAAATATTGCAACAAAATTCATCGTGGGAGATCTAAGTTAAAAGAAATCTAACATGGTTTAGTCATGTTGATTTTATCATGAGAGTGGATTTAATCAAGAAAGTCTAATTGTAATTTACATTTCAATACTCTTTTTCGCTTTATGTACAAACCATTTGTGTATGTGGAGTTTAAGATGTTCGCAAAGATTTTCATTTTTATGCAATTTTTTTTTAAAAGGGCGGACGAAGAACCAGTTGACCAGAAAAAGTACTTTGAAGATTCATGCAAGCCCAAATGTGTTAGAGCTTGACTTGAATATCAGGTTCTTTCTATATTCCTTCAAATATAAAATCTAATATGCTTTAAATTTCGAAAAAACACAACCTACTTTCTCCTTTTTATCTATTTAGCCACTGCGTTATTTATTATTTATTGTTATTTATCAAAAGGGGTGTGTGAAAAGGGTGGAGGCAAATGAAACCGGGCACAAACATTGCACGGGGTAGTATTTTGATTATTGGCATTGTGTTGACAAATGCATAAGTTTCTTTTTACGCTCCTTTTTATTATTATAAGTTTTTTTTGTTCATTTTATATTGAAATTTATGTTGGTACAGGTTGCACCGAAGCTATTTGAGAAACTCAAATAATGGGAGAGCTTCTATGAGGATTGTTAAGATCATATCTTGATATTTATGAATTTTCTCTTATTTTAAAAAGAATGAGACCACTGTAACATGAATTTGACGGCGTTTAGCTGTTTTGAGTGTAACTTGAAGTTATAAACTTTGAATTGTCTTGAAAATATCTTTCTTACCCAAATTGTGTTGCAAACAAAAGAAAAAAGATTTTAAAAATCAAATAAATAGATTGCAGGCACCCATAATGCATGGCTTAATCAATTAAGTCATAAAAATGCATAGCTTTTTCCTACATTTTATGTGATCCCATCTTCTTTTCGTAAAACCAGATGTTTTTTTTTTATATCAGGGTTTGGACAATCCATATGTGCCTTACACTCATGAATGTCTTTTAAAGTGGAGGTATCCCAAAATGAACTTATTGGAAATGGATATCCCTTTTATGCGAGAGCTATTTGGTGATCAACAATTAGTGGAGTCAAGACCTCAGTTCAATACTGGATTGGTGAATCATGTCTTTTTTGTTGCACCTAGGGTCGACAAGCTTGATGTTTCTCCTGAGGCTGAATCAAATACCGAGTTTTTGACTCAGGTAAAGTCAACAATTCCACCTCAATAAAACCAAAAACACATGATCATGCATATGAAAAAATTATTCTTCTCTCTTATTTCCCAATTTTAGGTTGGATTGTGAATTCTGCTTTTACATGCATTTGGTAATTTGTACAGGTTTAAAGGCCTGCATATGCCCATGTGATATACTTACTGAAATTGCTAATGTGATATACTTACTGAAATTGCTAATCTGGTGTGAAATGGAAAATTAAGTAAGTTATTTCATTTTAATACTGTTTTAATTTAAATGAATGTTTGTTGAATTAATCAATTTAACATAATTTGTATTTGAGTGGATCACAAGTCGTAGGAATGGGGTGGGCTTATTTTCACATCAACAGTTGCTAACACACGGCAGAGTACGCTTATGTCTTTAGCATTTAGCCGGACCCGTGCTCCAGCAATTCCGAACCCGTGCGGAGCACGGGGACCCACTAGTTTGGATTAAAATAGGATCGATTTTGTAGCAAGACTAACCCTAAGATCGATATGTTGAAATGTAAATTTCATAACCTTTACAATGTATTATTGGATATTATAATACTACGTACGCTAATTCAAATTAATTATCGGGAAAACGCTGTAAATGCGGATAATAAACTACAGTAGCGTGAAAATTCGATAATCATACAAATATTATTTTAGTATTAATAATATTCATAAAAAGATATATTCGTGAACACGAATCCGTAGACATATAGAACGTCGAAAACGAAGTTCGCATGTGAAAGTTACAACAGTTAAATGCTGGGAACGATAAATGTACACATGGTTTGGACACTAAAATACAAAACGTTGTGCCTTAAACCTTAAAAATTAAATAACGGCACACGTATTATGAGGCGCAATATTGTGTAATCACCCTATTTGGGTCGTGCTATAAATACCCTCCCCCCCCCCCCCCCCAATTTCATTTTATACCCCCCCTGATTTGACTATCAAATTTGTTTTATCCCTATTTTGCCTTTTATTGTCTTTTCATTTATTATTATTATTATTATTATTATTATTATTATTACCTTTTATAAAATTATAGCCGTTCGTATTTATTGATAATTCAATGTTTTCTTTTTTGTCGTTCGAATTTTTTCAGTCGTTTATAAACTAATTGGTTGTATGTATAATTTATTATTTATAAAATCTATCGGGTTTATATCGTTTGTAGGTAATCGAAATTCACGTTATTATTAGTCGGAAATCGTCATTTTTGATCCGTCGACCCAGTTGTACACCATATCTGTTTGTCCAGGATTGTGCGTGCTCAGGACATTCTGCTGAATAGAAAACATTAATAGTGCTCGACTAAATATTTATGTTCGTTATCCATAAAACACACCATGCAATTGTAATATTGGACCACTTTGCATTGATATTATTATTTATATTGTTATTTTTTATACATTCGTTCAACCATTTTGATATAAGTTGACATAATTTTATAAAATTATAAACGTCGTTCGTTGTGTCGTAATTACTTTAAAAAATTATTTTTTTATTGTTACTAAAACGTAAAAATTATAAAAGCTAAATTTATTAATTCGACATTTGGTCAAATTTGACATAACCGTTTTGATATATAATTTGATATAATTTTATAAAATTATAAACATTGTTCGTTGTGTCGTAATTACTTAAAAAAACTATTGTTTATTGTTACTAAAACGTAAAAATTATAAAAGTTAAATTCATTATTATTGTTTTCTAATAATAATAATAATAATAATAATAATAATAATAATAATAATAATAATAAATCAAAATATATTAATAAAAGAAAAGAAAAAGAAAAAGAAAATGACAAAAAACAAACAAAATAGACAAAAAAATAAAAATAAAAATAAAAACAATAAAAAACAAAAAATTAAATCAGGGGATATAACTAGACTATAGGGGTATATATAGAATCACTCATTATTTATAGGAGTTTTATTACATCATGCCTAACATTACAGTCGATGAAACCCTAGATCATATCCATCGCCAGCATGCACAAGAAACGCTTCCGCCGTCAATTTACTATTGACCATAACTTCACCGCAACAGTCGTTTTACCGGCCACATCGACCATGATAGTATCTAACACAATGCCTGCGGCAGTTGGAGTTCTTATTCGTGGTTAATTTTGTGACACAAAAACAGCCGTAAAAAAAGTCCACGCATTCGATTTCGTTGCAGCCGCTCATTCTAACTACACGAAACGTCCATTGCTTTTAAATTTTTTTCGATAACCAAGCATAATTGACAGGAGCCCTAGATGAATCGTAAAGAGTGCTAAGAAAGAAGGAAAAATTTGCGTTAATTTATCATATAAATCCAAGTAAGTTCACGTCTTGTTTACTTTGTTATTTTATTTAAGCATTGAGTTTTTATTGTCAATATAATATAACCAAATGAAATTAATGATTGTTAATCATTTTCTTTCATTTTGTTTTGTGATGACATGATAGGCTTATACCGTGATTTAGTTTGATGTTGTGATATATCAATATTCTTTTAGAATTTCAAGATTGAACATTAAAAAAAAAACACTCTTTCAGAATGGATGTGGTAATATAATACTATTATTTTGGAATTTCAATATTGATCTTACAAAAAGAACAATATTCTTTCGGAATGAATATGGTGATACACCAAAATTCTTTCAGAATTTCAAGATTAAGCTTACAAAAATCACAATACTCTTTTAGAATGGACTGAGTCTTCAAAATGTATTCTTAAATCATATATTAGTTTTATATTCATCTTTCTCACAGAATATACATTGTAACACACATTCCATGAAACAATTGTATTCTCATTTGTATTTTTTACATGATTATAAAAAGAATATGCCAACGTTGCAATTAAAATTATTATTATTTTGATACAAATTGTTGTTCTTGATAATACATGCAATAGTATTCTCTAAGAATGTTAGTTCTAAAAAAATAAGTAGCATCAAGTCGTATTCATAAGAATGATAAGATAATATTTTGACAATCATAATATAATATAATTAATATCACATTGTAATTGATTAATAACTCAGAATAATAATCAAATTAATTAAAAATCGGATTATAATTAAACCGATTTGAATTTTAATTTGAATTTGATATTGATTCAAATTTGAACAATAGGTCAAACATATATACCTTGAAAATCTCATTTTCCATAATTTAAAAAACCAAAAATGTCTATATTACCCTTTCAGCGATTTAATTTAGAAAGTCGAATATGTTTTATTTAAAAAACAGCAAAATTCAGATATTAATTACAACCTTTGATATTAAAAATCCAATGGCTAAAAATTGGTCATACATTCAAACAATAGATGCAATCCACATTTAATCCTATTAGGTTCAGATGAGAAAATTAGTTTTAGTGTAAAAACTTTAGATTTAAATATGGTCATGTGATCAGGAATATCTACATGTGAGTTTGAATCTAACATAAATAACTACTTTTCCATGATTAAAGGAGTAATTATAACCGTGATCTTATCTAATCAGATTCAATCACGGCGGTAGATTTTCTGAATCGTATAACCATATTTAGTCCTCATGTATTTACACTAAAATTATTTCTTATTTGAACATAACCATATATATATATATATATATATATATATATATATATATATATATATATATATATATATATATATATATATATATATATATATAGTTAGTTAGTATTAAATACATTTAACAATTATTGTGTGACTGTAGGACCAAATGTGGAGCGTCTGATCAATATTATCTACGGTTTTAGATGCAGGGGCTTAGTTGTAAATATATTGTAATTAATTTATCAGATCTTACAATTAAACCCTTAGAAAGAGTATTTTAGTTTATTAATCAAAATTTTAAAAATGAATGGATTATGTTTTAACCAACAAAATCTACGATCACGTACACGATTTTATTGTCAGTTACGTATGATTACATCAATACACTCCCATTCTTAAAGAATGACTATTCTATTTTATTTTAGCAAAACAATAATCGTACACGTTCCCATTCTCAAAGAATACCCTCACGTTCTCAAAGAATATACTTTAATTCTCAAAAAATACAATTTATTTACTTTATTTTGTCATAACATTCTCAAAGAATACATTTACATTATAAAAAAATACACTATATACATTCACATTCCCAAAGAATACCCCTACATTCTCAAAGAATACCACTTTATATTGCTTTTTGCTTAAAGGAAAGCTTGGACTTCTTCTCTTCAGAGCATTCAATGTTGGATTTTCCATAACCTGTTGAAAATTATGAACAAACGGATATCACAATGGCTGTATAAAACCAATTTTTGTAAGTTTGTTATGCTTTTCTAACTCGATGGCTACATCCTTGACCTAGAAGTCAAACATGGATAGTACGAAGAGGATAGGAATAGAGAAAAGAAGACTGTTGAAATAAATATACATACCGACAATAGGTCCAGACATTTCGTCACTCATGATTGCTGCCGTTTCGAATTTGAGGCCCTTGGTCGAATGCGTATACCTGGTCCCAAAATGAATAATTAGTTATCGACGTTAGTAATATTATTTAGCAAAATGATCCGTTTATACGAATGCCAAAATAAGTTCAACCTTTGTCGGAATAGGGGGAACTTTAGGTTGCAATTTGTGCATAAACAGTTATACGATTTATGTATAGCGATGATAGTGATCATACCTGAAATATAGAATATCTTATTTTCAATACTTATGATTATTTCTAAAACGTAGGCTGTGGTGAATAATTTGGAAGATGCGCATGAACTCATGGATACCGCCATATCGACTGCTCTAAAAGAAAGCAAGCCTGTTTACATCAGCGTCGGCTGTAATTTATCTACAATTCCTCATCCAACTTTCAGCCGGGAACCAGTTCCATTTGAAGATACGAACCCAACAATGCTCTTTGACCATCGGAAAGGGACGTTGTTCGGGCCGGCTAGGGCTCCAACAATGGCGACATCAATGTCGAATTAGGGCCAAGGGCGAGGGAGGCGAGGTTGATGAACGGAATAGCTGTGTAAGGGGAAACCGTAGATGGAGATAATCATCAAAAGCGAAGAACGCAATTCTCGAGGGATGAGATAATCACGAGTTGGGGAAATTGGGAATGCATAGATTTTTAGCGTAGATAAGAACAAGAAAAGAGAGATGGTATATGAACATAAATAAAACCTAATCGTTTGAGTGGGGAATACGAACAGGGACGAGGGACCAAAGTCTGCGATCTTCGATCTCCTTTTTGGGGTGTTCTTCGACTGCATATAATACCAACAGGGACGAGGGTTAAAAGAGAGTGGGGATCATTAACGATTATAAAGGAGAGTTTCCTAGATTATAGGTTTTTAAATTTAGTTAGTTTAATTAAATATTAAATAATTTAATCACAATTCCGAAATTACTCCTATGAAATGATTGGACCAGATTTAGTCCTACAATCACACAATCTTTAGAAAATGTATTTGATCCTACATGGATATATATATATATATATATATATATATATATATATATATATATATATATATATATATATATATATATATATATATATATATATATATATATATATATATATATATATATATATATATATATATATATATATATATATATATATATATATATATATATATATATATATATATAGGAAATGGTTCAAATGAGAACCACTAAAAGGTTAAGAACCGTGAGAACCGATATTCACACATTAAGAAACAAATTTTTTTTTTTGTTTTTTTGTTTTTCACACTTGTTTATTATGTGAAAATACATTAAACTTAATAAATTTTATTATTTTTAATACGTTTTACACTATTCACAATATAATAAAATTTCTAGTTATTAAACTGTGAATATTAAAACGTAAATTTTTTTTCTTTAAAACACATCAATGTTGATATCTAATAGCAAAGGAAGGATAATTATAATTTATATGTTTGGTAATTTTATTTTGATAAAAAACAAGTACGAAAAATAAAAAATACAACGTTATTAAACCGTGAATTAATGGTTATCACGGTTCTCAATCTTTTAGTGGTTCTCATTTGAATATTTCCCTATATATATATATATATATATATATATATATATATATATATATATATATATATATATATATATATATATATATATATATATATATATATATATATATATATATATATATATGATCTTTTGAGAACCAACTTCACCCCGAGAACTCCCAAACGGTCAACATTTTCGAAAAACCAAAAATTGGGGCCTCTAAAACCCTCAAATATAAGGATATTCAGAAAAAAAAAATCCGAAAAAACGACTTTTTTTTTGAAAAATTTGTACATGTACAAACTTTTTTATACGTACACTTTTTTCAATTTTTTGTTACAAAATGATTTAAATATGTGTTAGAAAGACATCCCTAAAAATAACTTGATAAAAATGCATGTATGAGCGTCTAAGAGGCCTATGGGGTCGGTTTTTTGAAAAAAAAATATCGGTTTGGGAGTTATCTAGTTCTCGGGGTGAAGTTGGTTCTCAAAAGATCCTAAGTCTATATATATATATATATATATATATATATATATATATATATATATATATATATATATATATATATATATATATATATATATATATATATATATATATATATATATATATATATATATAGGTTCATATGTGAATGATATCTATTCTGTTATTTCTTGTTTTAATGTCAAACAAATTCGATCGCTTGTTGTATATATTATGTTCATAATTTACCATTTTGTTATTATATTCAATCGGTGAACTCGGTGAAAAAGAGGGGAGAGGCTGAGGGTGGTCCTGCATGATTCACTTATTACAGAGACCCAATGTAGTGTGGTAATATTCTTGGAGAATGTAGTGTGCTATTATTCTTTGAGAATTGTAGCGTCTAATGAAATTGATGCATCTGTTTAATTTCTTTACTGTAAATATATGATACAACGAAAACATATGTATTCTTTGAGAATGGTAGTTTATCTGAGCATTCTTTCAGAGTTTACATTGTATGCCAAGAATGAAACGTATTCTTTGAGAATCGCTACAAGAAATAAACTCAATAGCGGCGACATATCGCCGGTAATGCGTCGCCGCTAAAGCTTCGTCGCTATTACTCATTTTGTCGCTGGTAATACCCTGTGTCACCAGTAACACATTTGTCGCCGGTAATAGTACACTGGTAAAAACATCCAACGGTCACCTAAAATGACGTCGATAATGGTCGTCGTCGCTAAAAGTGTCACCACTAAAAGTGTTTTTTTTTCAATTTACTGTTTTAGTAGCCAAAATCATATATATATATATATATATATATATATATATATATATATATATATATATATATATATATATATATATATATATATATATATATATATATATATATATACTCCAATAAATTAAACATACACACCACAAAAGTTTGCCCAATAACATAAAAACTAGTACCAAACGGTTACACAATTCGTCTAAAACCGGGTAAACCAAAGTTTGTCTAAGAATCATAAAAACAACAAATAATACAAAATATTACGTTTACACAATACGTCTAATTCATCCAAAATACCCAAAACCGGGTAAACCAAACTTACTCTTCGTCGTTACCTTCGTCCTCGTTGTTTCCTCCATCATCTTGTTTGGCATTAAATGATTCCTCCATCATCTTTACGAGTCTAGCTCTAAATGCCGGGTTATCAAGCAACTTCTCAAATTGATTATTCTACAAAATATGCTCGTTGTAGATCACGCTGCATTAAACAAAAGTGATTTAATAGATTTATGTATGTTTGTGTATAAACGCTTAATAAATTTATCCTTAAAATAAACTCTTACATGTTGTTGCTTGGTTACTACGCTGTCAAATTTCCCATCTTTGTCCGTATGACCATCGCAGAAGGCTTCAACTCTGGTCTTTTCCTGTTTGACATAAAACATTAGATTATACATAATTAAATAAACTCTTATATATAAATTATTACTTCTTTATAGATATGTGTATAAAACATTACTTCTTTAAAACAAGCACTACTATACTTGCGTGTCCCCCCACGGTTTGTGATTTGTTGTTTTGCATGAACTTCTTTATTACTTGCTGATTGCTTTAGATGTTCTGGCGTGTGGAAATAATCTATAGCTTTTTTTTCCAATTTGCACGATTCATACCCAAGGGAGGGTTGTCCAAAGCTCTTTCAACATCACGATACCCTCCCACTTTAAGAAAGTCTCTTTTTGCATCAGTTTTGCGGTCTCTATACCGCTTTGAAATTCTGCAGTAATGCTCTCCATCAACTTGGGATCTCTCTCAACCTCAGCAATATCAAAGTGTAACTTGCATAGCAAAAAAAAGAGTTAGTCAAGTAAAAAGACTAATTTCCAAAGTACATACAAATATAATTATATAGATCATTTACCCTAAGATGCTCTAGCAAAGCGGCCCTCATGGCAGGGGAAACTTTGTCCCAACTACCTCTGTCGAAAGGGATCGATGCCCACATATATATTCCGACCTCACAAACGAAACACTCACTAAGCTCACCAACTGGGGTAAACGTAGCAAGTGTGTCAAACGTTAGTTTCAAAGGCCCACCCCCGCCTTGCTCTACCTTCTTTGAAAGTTTTAAGTTTTTTGCTTTTCCCCTAGTCCTCCTCCTTGGAACAACTACAATTATCATTAACAAAATATTAGTCATGATATTTATAACATATGAATAAATATAGTAAATCAATATATTATAATAAGATAAAGTTATAATAAGTCTTACGATCTGCCTCGTGTTGTCCTCCTCCTCTACCAACGGGAGGTGGAGGATCCTCTGCTCCACGGCCGCCATGGCCTCGGGCCATGACATCAGCCATGACATACACCATAAGAATCCACAACGATACTATTACCTGAAAAGTTAGGGTTTAAGGTTTAGAATTTAAGGTTTAGGTGTTGGAGTTTAAGGTTTAGGTTAAAGTTTACAGTTTAGGGTTTAAGGTAAAAAGTAACGTTACACTTTAAATGATTTGATGTTTATGGTTTAGCGTTTAACGTTATCTTTTAAATAATTTTATCTTTTATTTTAGTTTTCACAACAAAACACACATCATATTATAATATCAAATAACAACCAATAAGCACAAAAATTATGATGTACTATACAAAAATCACATTCAAAGCATATTACAAATTATTTTAATAATTAAGTACTTAATAATTAAGTACTTAATAATTAAGTACTTAATTATTAAGTATTTGATTATTAAGTACTATACAATTAACATCAACAAACCAATACACATATTACAAGTAACATCAACAAACCAATACCCATATTATAAGTACTTAAAAGTTTATACAAATTAAGTTCTTAACATGTATAAATACTTTGAAAACCATATTTGAAAACAATAGCATCTCAAAAAAAAATTCCAAATCATCCTACAAATGAAATACTTAAAAATTAAGTACTTAACAATTAAGTACTTAAAAATTAAGTACTTAAAAGTTTATACAAACTAAGTTCTTAACATGTATAAATACTTTGAAAACCATATTTGAAAACAATAACATCTCAAAAAACAAATGCCAAATCATCCTACAAATTAAGTACTTAAAAATTAAGTACTTAAAAGTTTATACAAATTACGTTCTTAACATGTATAAATACTTTGAAAACCATATTTGAAAACAATAGCATCTCAAAAAACAAATTCCAAATCATCCTACAAATTAAGTACTTAAAAATTAAGTACTTAACAATTAAGTACTTAAAAATTAAGTACTTAACAAATAAGTACTTACCAAAACATTTCCAAAGCATAACACATATGACTATATGCATCAATTAACTATTAAACACCATCAAAACAATTAAGCACTTCCATGAACACATAGAAATTCTCTTAACAGCTTAAAAAATTAGATAAAGCATCAAAATCTTGTTCTTGGTTGCTGATGGCTGTCTCAAGAGCGTCAGAGGTGGGCGGAGGTCGGCTGACGGCGGTGCTGTGGCGGCCAGCGGTGCTGTTTTCCGGCAGTGGTGGAAATGGTTGTAGAAAACCCAAAATATTAGTTCCAAAAATTGGGTTTTAGCACAAATTACACACATCCTTACCGTTTTCTAGCAAGAAAGAGGTCGGGAATCGGCTGGGTACGAGCTTGATCGCCGGAAAATCCTTCACTGTCTCCGGAATAACAAAAGACATTGCCGGTATTAGAGGTAATTTTGCTGGAAAACCAGAGTGTAGGTGGAGGAGTGAAAGCCTTACCGGTTTCAAGCAAGGAGGAGCTCAGAAATCGTTGGCCAGATCTCGGAATGCAGCAAATCGCCGGAGCTGTTGTGAGAAGTCGCGTAACAGAAGAATGAGGGCAAAACACTGGTTTATGGATCGGGAGGTAATAGCGGCGACATCTTTTAGCGGCGACGCGTGGGAGGGAAAAATTCCCGCCGTTTTCTCAGCCGTTGGATCTTAAAAAATTGAACGGCAAAGATCATCGTTCACGCGGATCACTGATTTGGCTATTACCGGCGACAGCTTTAGCGGCGATGCCGGTTAATAGTGGCGACACGTAACACGCGTGTTACGTGTCTCCGCTATTAACCAGCGTCGTCGCTAAAGGTGTCGCCGGTAATAACCAGAATTCTTGTAGTGATAATAGTAGTGTGTTACGCCAAAAATGAAGTGTATTGTTTGAGAATTGTAGTGTGTTACGCCAATAATGAAGTGTATTATTTTATAATGGTAGTGTGCTACGTCAAGAATGAAGTGTAATATTTTTAGAATAACAATGTATTTTTTCAAAATGATGTTATATTCTTTAAGAATGACAATGTATTATTTGATCATCTGCGTTTTTATGTGTGATTTTTATTTTTATGTGCAGTTATTATTATGCAGATATTATTTTTATGTGCAATTATTATTCATCACATAATACATTTATAAATTTTATATAATAATATAAATACATATTAAATATAGACATGACAACGCCTAGTAATATCAAGTATTTTAGTCGTTGTTAGGCCCTATTCTTGGTAAAAATATATCATATATACATTGATATTTCTTACTTTTTGTGCTAGTGCTTGTGTGCAAAGAAATGTTATAATCAGGGACTAAATGCCGACAATTGAAGAAGTTTTGAGGATAAAGAAAAATTCAGTCGAATGAAGACGCGTACCGTGGGAATGAATCCATACGCAACGCGCCACTTCAAAAGTTGAGGCGGTGAAGAAAATTCAAATTGCGAAAAAATGGGGATAAGGCTCTACGCGGGACGCGGCTAGAGGCCTTACGCGTTGTGGGTTCTAATTTTCTACAACTATAAATAGAGGCTTTTAGGTCGAATTTTGGAGGCGAATATCAGACCCTAAGGAGGACTTACAGCGACTTTGACTCAAGTTTCGAGATTCCAGCAGACCTTTGTGGTATTTTTATGTTTTCACTTTACTTTCAATATTAGTTTAGTTCTTTTAGCTCTTAGCTTGGTGTGTCTGGAGTGTGACAGCCAGTAGCAGTAGGTTAAAGCTCTTTAATTTCGTATTTGAATGTTTTGGATCTTCTGGTTTTTGAGTTTAATACAGTTAATCATTCAGTTTATATTTTATTGCACTTTTTACCTTTATTGTCTTTGAATGCTTTTGAATGCTTTTGGTTTGTGTTTGTGTTTCTGGATTCTGAATATAGTTTCTGATTTCAGTAAGCAATCTAGAGTTAGACTTTAATTTAGTTTCATTTAGTTTATGTTTGGTTTTGATTTTGGATTTAAGATTTCTGTGTGTTTTGGGAAAGTGGAAGTTAGTCCCTCTGGCTGTAGCGTGACACTACAGTTCGTAAGCTATCGTCTTGTCTTGACCACCAAACTCCCGTAGATCAACCCTTACTACCGTTGTACTAGTGCATGTGAGGTTTTATTTTCTTATTTTTGACCGCACGACGACCTAGGCGTTGTCAAATTTTGGCGCCGTTGCCGGGGACTTGTGAGCTTAGGATAAGACGGTCTGTAGGGAGGTGTTTTCTGATTTTTGATTTATTTTTGGTAGTTTAGTATAGTTAGTATTTTTCATTTTGGTCTTGCCGGGCGTTTTGCACTAGTACATGCGTACCCGTCGGGGTGGGCATACATCACCTTTGCTTTTTGACTCTGAAATCGAACGAACAGGGCGCAATAACTGTGTGCGTAGGTGTCTAGACAGAATGAGTCCTAGTTGTGTCACTATAGAAGATGTTACCAATGAGCCTGTGAGCGAGGTAACAGGGGGAATTCCATTTATACCCCTAGTGTCGGAATTTCACATCGGTAGCACGAGTGCTAGTGGTGGTGCGGTTTCAGCCCCGGCATCGATACCATCATGCACTCCGCCTTCAGTTCCACCTTTAGGACAAACAACCACCAATCATTTTTCCGCTGCGTTGGCTTGGGGAGCGCCGACCCGAGATGGCAACCCACCGCCACGAAAACAAGCAACCATTTCTCAACCGCAATATTCCCAACCATTACAACCACAATACCAAAAACAACCCATTTTTAAACCACAACCTGTTTTTCAAACCTTACCACAACAAACCCAACAACATTTGCAACTACAACAACCTCTGCCACATCAGTATCAATACGAGGAGGTAGAGTAAGGATATGACGAGGAGGATGACGGATGGATCCCTCCGCATCAGCAACAATAGTGGAACCGAGGTCGGGGACCTCCCAAGAGAATGCAACCACAAGGGCAACAATTTTACAACAACAACAATGATCATCATAACGGTAACTTTGTTCCGCCCTTATATTTTGTACAACCGAGAGAGCAATCGGTTGCGTCATACTTCCAACCTCGGGAGTATGACGATGCGTTGCCCATATATATTCCTGAAAATGTAGATACTCAAATAGAAATTAGGTCGCAACTCATAGGCATATTACCTGAGTTTCGTGGATATAAGCAAGATGATCCCTATAATTACTTATATGAATCCATAGCTATAACCAATGTGAATACTCCTAGGAATACCAACAGGAATATCTTTAGGTTGAGATTGTTTCCATTTATCTTGAAAGACAAAGCCAAATATTAGTTTACTTCTATTCAACATAATAGTATTACTACGTGGGAGCAACTTAAGGCTAAGTTTTTGCAAGAGTTCTATCCAGCTAGTAAGACCACCGAGATCAGACGGGAAATTCAAGATTTTCAACAGAAGCCGGGGGAGGCATTTCATGAGGCTTTTGATAGGTTAAAGGAGTTGATGAGGTCGTGCCCACATCATGATATCCCAAAATGGCAGCTGGTGAAGCTATTCTTTGAAGTGGTGGACCTAACCAACCAAGCAATGATAAATGCATCATCTAGCGGGACCATTATGATGCAGGACCCAGATGATGCCTGGCGATTTCTAGAACAACTCAGCAATGGATCAAAAGCAAATTTATCCACCAGGAAGCCCGTGAGTACAGCCGCTGCAGTAGGGTTAGATGCAGATTGGAAGAAAGATGTGAAAAAGGAAATAGGAGAATTAAATAGAAAATTCGATAGGTTGATGTCTACCTTGCAGAATGGGCCACAAAATCAGCAGCAGGGCAGTCAACAAGGACAAAGGACCCAGGATGTGAATCAAGTTTTTGGTCAAGGTCAAGGACAATATAACAATGGACGACCTTACAGGCCTTACAATCAGGGTGCTCAAAATTTCAACAACCAATCCTACAACAACAGGCAGAATAATTATCAAGGGCAATCAGCCAATCAACCTAGACAATTTCAACCTGTGAACAACAGTGGTCCGAGTGGGAGTAGCAACAACAATAGGGGTCAACTAGCGCTAGCAACAGTGCCCCGGAAAGCCAAGAAAACATGATTGCTAAGATGTATGATTTGTTCAATGCCAGTCAGCAACAAATTCAAGCAAATGCCAAGGCCATTGCCAATATGGAAAGGCAAATAGCTCAGATGGCCGAATACTAAAGGAAAGGGACAGTGTCAAGTTGCCAAGCAGTACAGAAATAAACTGAAATCGTACACAAAGGGCTGGAAAAGAGCATGTGAACGCTGTTGAGGCTGAATGGAGAAAAGTCACTGAAGAGGATTTGTTAGGGAAAGAAGAAGAGGTTAAGACTGAAAAGAGTAAGGAAAAGAATGAAGAAAGTGATCAAGTTAAAGAGGACAAGGAAGTCCCGATGGATGAGCAGCCAGTGTTGGCTGGTATTAAGAAGAAGAAGGATAAGAAAGTGAAGAAGAGGCAGGAGGTGCTTAGCAAGCCGACTGGGCCATCAATAAATCAACCTCTATGGGATGAGTTGAAGAATGGTCCTGAAGATACAAGGATTCTTCAGGAGATGTGTGAAAAGAATGGAAAGTGTAAGACGCCTACACCTGACATGGTGAGACTGACTGTTAAGGCAAGCGAGGCTTTGTTAGGGACACTACCTAAGAAAGAAAGGGACTCCGGTTCACCGCTGATCACTGTCACGGTAGGGGATGTTATCATTAGGAACACGTTGCAGGATTTAGGGGCAAGTGTTAATGTGCTGCCAGGATACCTGTATGACAAGTATAAGAATGAGGAACTGGAACCTGCAAAGACGGTATTGCAGCTGGCAGATCAATCAACGAAGGTTTCCCGGGGTAAGCTGACCAACATGATAGTCAAGGTTGGTGACTTCTTTTATCCCGTTGATTTCTTGGTGATGGAGTATGAGAGTTTAGAAGACGTTCCTGTATTAATTTTGGGACGTCCATTCTTGGCAACAGCTGGAGCTGTTATGGATTGTAAGACTAGAGATTTGGATATCTCCTTCGGGATGAGGAAACATAGAATTAACATGTTTGGATGCCCGATATCTCTACCATCAGGGTACAACGATAAGTACTTGAACAACATACCGCTTATGGCACCCGGGACAATGGATAAGGGTAAGAATCAGAGTCAAGGAAATGGACGTAAGGAAGAGGAAATCTTGAGGGAAACGAAAAGACATCTACTATCAACAGTGGACAAGGTGTAGTTGTTAGATATGCTCAAAATGATGGAGTTGAAGCACCAAAAATATGAGAAAGACACACGATGTAGGGAGGCAAAGGTCTTCCAGCTCCTGGACGCACAACAACAATGGATTAGTTAAGTGAGCGATCGAATGACACAACTTACGACATTTCTTGCAACGCTGGTCCATGACTTTGTGCCAGAAATGAAAAGGATGATGCCACGTGAAGATTGGGAAGAGTAGGAGGACCCCGTCTGGCTGAAGACGTTAAACTTAGCACTTGTTGGGAGGCAACCCATCGCTTATAGGTTAGGTATAGTGCTTTTAGGAGTAATTAGGAGAATATCATCATCATCATTGCAGGTATTATTGGTGCGAGGCAAGTGTGGGGTCACACGAAGGATTTTGGAGAATTTGGAAGCCACGACACGGCATGGAGAAGGGCGCGACGTGGGATCGCAAGGTAACCCGAAGCGCAGGGGTTATTTGGCGACACGCGCGACGCGCGATGCATCCAGAGCGCGTCGCGGGAAACGATCGCTCAGAAAACTCTTTATAAGGTACGTATTCTCATCACAACCCACACAACCACATCGCGCAGAGACAGAGCATCCTTTGATCATCCGATTTCTTCTGTTTTTCTTGCATTTTCGTGTTCTACTACTACAGTATGTCTTCTAGAACTTGTTATTTCGTGTTATTACAAGCATTTGAGTGGTTAATTTGATTGAAATAGCAAAACTAGAAAACTTAGACAATCGCCAATGCCGACTCGTAGGGTGTTTTGTTTGCAAAATCACCATTCTATAGGGCTAGTCAGTAGTTAGGCTACCTTGTAGAGGCATTAGATTGAGTTTAACAGTTGAAATCAACGATTTTGGGAATTTATTTCGAACCAGACCTACGGCGTGAAGCGCCTAGTTCTTGGGCCGCGTCGAGTGTGTTTGAAGAAGATGAAGGACTAATTTTGCAAAAAAATATTTTGTGTGTGGTTTCTTTTGTGCAGATGACATTTAGACGATACACCCCAGTACGAGGCTCGGCGAGACGAGCTGAGTACCCGCCCGATACTCGCAACTGTCGTGTTGGATCGAGACATTTTGACACAGGCAGGGCTGTGGGCTAGCTGGAGCCTTTCATTCACCGTACCTAGGTTGATGGGGAGTACACTTTCACGTGCCACGGTTGGGATAGGCTGATGGCCAACGAGGATGATGTGGTCTACAAGGAGCTCCGTCTCGAGTTCCTTTCCACTGTTAGATATGCACCGGCCTCACGGGAGGCACGGTCTCAGATGGTTCGGTTTAGATTGGGGGGAGAGAGCCGAGAGTTCAATCTGTGCGAGTTCGACAGACGCACATGGATATACACCGCTACGGAGCTACAGAGCCGTCATTTTACACCATTCCTTTGGGTGTGCATCAGGGGACAGCCCCAGCGTGACGCCAATGCGGTTGTTTGGGCAGCGATGTCCGATGACAGGTTTGAGGGGGGGTCGGCCAGGGAGAGCCAGCTCCACAATCCACTACACCGCTTGATGCACCGTATCATGTCCACTTCTGTTATGCAGAAGCGTGGATGTGTGAAGGTGTCGGGAGACGACATGACGTTCATGTGGGCGATCTCCGATCCCACCAGATTCCTCCACCTGCCATACGCACTGGCGATCTCTCTGACGACCCGAGCAGCGGGTATAGCCGACAGCAGCCCCGTGGCCGGTGGGCATTATGTCACTCGTTTGGCCAGATCATATGGCCTTCTGACTGCTGAGATCATGGCGATTTTGACGGCGACACCACCTACATAGACATCAGTCCATTACCTGGAGATCATGGGGCTCATCCATCAGCCATAGGCGGGTGTATATATTAGGGTACCGACGGAGGCACCATATGGTCCCGAGGCCCAACCAGAGCCAGCACAGCCAGCGAGGAGACGGAGACGGAGGGAGGAGCCAGCAGATGACCAGCCCCAGCCGCAGTTAGCAGATATGCTGACTGCCATACGGGAGTTAAGCGAGAGGGTTACCAGGCGGGAGGATTAACATACATGGATCGGGGAGGTATTACTGGATATGGCCTCCCAGTCTGGACGAAGCCCACGACCCTTCCCAGCTAGAGCTCATGATGATGAGGCGGGTCCTTCCCGGGCACGCCAGGATGATTTATGTATTTTCTTTTCCAGTTTTTGAGATACTGTACCAAACTTATGACTTTTTATATTCCTGTATTTTGTTGATATGCTTTAGTTTGTTTGCTTGCTTTTTGCATTTAATTGTTTGTGAGTGTTGCATGTGAATACCAAATGGGGAATCTATGGGGGATTTGTTTCATGCAAGTGTGGGGTCATTGTGCCCCCTCCACTTGCCATTTCACCGGCGTGTTTACTGTTGCGCCACAACTCTTGGGAATCTGAAGCATGAGATGTTCGTATTTTTGTTTTTGTGGCAACCAAGTTCTATCAAGCAATCAACTGTCTTAGGGGTAACTCTTTCTCCCTTGTTTTGAAATAATTTTTGTACAACGGGGACGTTGTACGGTTTAAAGTGTGGGGTGTGGACGGTCGAAAGAGCCATTTTTGAAATTTTTGAGGGAAATGAGTAATTTTCAAAATTTTTAGCAAATTTTCAAAAATTGTTAATAGATTGTAATTTTGAAACGAATAGTTGTGAATGTTATAGCATTGGTATTTTTCAAGAAATATTGTTTAGTTGTTATCATGCTATTTGTTTAGTCAAATACGTTGAGTTTTAGGAATTAGAAGATTGGAATATTTTAATATTGGAATTTAGGAAAGGACTGTCAATCAGTGGCCTTTGTTGTTCGAGCCGGTAGGTCCGAAAAGGGTGGCCTCGAAGAGGCATTTATGCACCTTACCACCTAAGATCGTCTGGTTTGGGATGGTATTTCTGAAAGCTCGTTACACGGACAACATCGAAAGTCATGGATAGTTCTTTAATGACCTTTAGAATCTGAATGAGTACGTACACTTCATTGTGGACAGAAAATTTGTAATCAAGGGTTCTTTAGAAAGTCATGAATTCCAAAGGATATTCTGGCTATGTTTGCAAAAACTATTTCAATCTAACTCTGGAGACAATAAGCTTTGAAATTAAACACGTTCAAAAAATGTTTGAGTCTTAGTTAAAATCTATTAAAAACTCTCTTGCTTGGGGACAAGCAAGGCACAAGTGTGGGGTGTTTGACAATGCCTAGTAATATCAAGTATTCTAGTCGTTGTTAGGCCCTATTCTTGGTGAAAATATATCATATATACATTGGTATTTCTCACTTTTTGTGCTAGTGCTTGTTTGCAAAGAAATGTTATAATCAGGGACTAAATGCGGACAATTGAAGAAGTTTTGAGGATAAAGACAAATTCAGTCGAATTAAGACGCGCGCCGCGGGAATGAAGCCATGCGCGACACGCCACGTCAAAAGTTGAGGCGGTGAAGAAAATTCAAATTGCGAAAATATGGGGATAAGGCTCTACGCACGACGCGGCTAGAGGCCTTACGCGTCGCGGGTTCTAAATTTCTACAACTATAAATAAAGGCTTTTAGGTCGAATTTTGGAGGCGAAGATCAGACCCTAAGGTGGACTTACGACGACTTTGACTCAAGTTTCGAGATTTCAGCTGCCCTTTGTGGTATTTTTATGTTTTCACTTTACTTTCAATATTAGTTTAGTTCTTTTAGCTCTTAGCTTGGTGTTTCTGGAGTGTGACAGCCACTAGCAGTAGGTTAAAGCTCTTTAATTTCGTATTTGAATGTTTTGGATCTTCTGGTTTTGAGTTTAATACAGTTAATCATTCAGTTTATGTTTTATTGCACTTTTTACCTTTATTGTCTTTGAATGCTTTTGGTTTGTGTTTGTGTTTTTGGATTCTGAATATAGTTTCTGATTTTAGTAAGCAATCTAGGGTTAGAATTTAATTTAGCTTCATTTAGTTTATGTTTGGTTTTGATTTTGGATTTAAGATTTCTGTGTGTTTTGGGAAAGTGGAAGCTACTCCCTCTGGCTGTAGCGTGACGCTACAGTTGGTAAGTTATCGTCTTGTCTTGACCACCAAACTCCCGTGGATCGACCCTTACTACTGTTGTACTAGTGTGTGTGAGGTTTTATTTTCTTATTTTTGACCGCACAACGACCTAGGTGTTGTCAAGACTTAAGTTGAATAAATCTAGGTACATGGCTTTCATGGCGGGGAGGAGATATGACAGTAATTGATCGAGAGAGAGAGAGAGAGAGAGAGAGAGAGAGAGAGAGAGAGACGAGAATGGAGGAGGGGAAGGGGGAGGGGGAGGGGGGTTGGATGCATTTTTTTATTTATTAATGAAATAATTAATTAATTCAAAGAAAAAGAAAAAAGAAATTAAAAAGGGCATGTTCTTTTTACCTAAACCAGGGACCCATTTGTAAAGTTTCACAAACCTTAGAGACCACCAACGTGAATTTCCAATAGTTTGTCCTATAGTGCAACATTTAGTAAACTTGAGGGGCCAAAAGTGTAATTTACTCATATAATTATCAGTAGATAGTATATATAATCACCATATATCATCTTAATTCCCAATCAACTTTCAAAAGCATTTTATAGGGATATTATAGTAATTTTACAATATGACTAATTAATTAAAAATACTAAATAATTATCACTACAAGAAGAATGTGAAATAGCTACGGAAAAATTCCGTAGCGAAATCATGATATTCCGTAGCTAAACACGAATGGCTAGGGATTTTGCTACGGAACCGATCCGTGGAGAAAATCCTCGTAGCTAAACGGTCGTTACGGAATCCGTTGCAATTTTGCTACGGGATTTGCTACAGAATTATTCCGTAACACATTGGCCACGGAGACATTTCGTAGCAGTTTTTGTAGCAATTTCACTACGGACTAATTCTGTAACAAATGTTCTGTAGCAAATTCACTACGGACTAATTCCGTAACAAATGTTCTGTAGCAAATTCGCTACGGACTAATTCCGTAACAAATGTTCTGTAGCAAATTCGATACGGTCTAATTCCGTAACAACTTTTCCGTAGCAAATTGCAACGCCCTAATTCCGTCTCTAATCTATACTATACTATAAACCATATATAAATATTGTCTTAATTTTTAAGATAGTACAAATTATAATACACAATGCACAACTTATCAAACATATTGTACAATCCAGTGATGCTTTGAAAAAAGCATAAGCCATTGATTAACTATAAAACAATCAATGGCTCATATTACATCCAGGAAAAGAGAATTGACATGATCACCATTTCAAAATTTGACTCCCTCCAAAAAAATTTATTACCAAAATTACACTTTAAATAAAGAATTCTAATTCACAATTTCTTCACTCCATTGCAAAGATTTGCTCTATCATTTCATTCTCAAATTCCTGCTCATTGATAAATTTCTGCAAAAAATAAAGATTATGAATGATAATTATATTTCTGCATAACATGATTATAATTTCATCTAGCCATGCTTTTATTAGTCATTTTAATTTCTACAATGTTAATTTAATTTCTGCATAAATAACAACAAATTATAATTGATGTCTTTTTGCTTACATGATGCTGTAATTGTTGGTCTTTTGCAGGTACTAGATATTGTTGCTTATTTCATTTAAAGGTATGCATTTCTATCAACAACTAAAGAATACATTTTCAGTTTAATACCACATATGAGCATAGTATTTATCCTTTTTTAAAAACTTTTAACTAATAAGCAAGTTATATACATGTGACTGAAATCAAACCTTTTATCATTCTTAGCAGAAAATCAGGAACCAAACCTAAAAAAGTAGCAAACATCAGCCACCTGCAGCAAATATGGTGTCAGTGGTGGTGCTAAATCGAAGACCCAGTGCTAAATCGAATACCCAGATACTGAAACTTGAACTTACTGTTGGAGTTTTGCAATAAGTTTTTCAAAATCCACATCTGAGCATCATAATCGATATTTGCCTGTTAAGAAACATCAGTATGTCAAAAGCTCAATTATCAAGCCTTTTTGGTGTACTAACCAGAAAAAGTGTCAAGATCTAAATCAATATATTCTACTCAATTTGTATATCGGAATTGGATACCTGTATCAAAATTTTCAAATCATATTGTCCATCGGAATTGTATCTTCATTAGATCCAAATTAAGTTCTAGATCTACCAAAAAATTGAGTTAACAAAAACCAGAAAAAGTGTCAGCAAGAAAAAGAGAAGTGAACAAAATTCTGATACCATTTCATAAAAAATCGGATATCATCTAACAATTTGACATTTTTTTGGAATATTCAAAAGCATTACAAACTCAGATCTACAAACATAAATTTGAAACCTGATAATGAAAATACATATAACGAAATTATAAACTCAGATCTACAAACATAAATACAAACTCAGATCTACAAACATAAATTATAAACCAGATAATGAAAATACATATATATAAACTCAGATCTACAAACAAAACGATTATTGACATTCAGATCCAAAGATCGTACGTAGAAAACGAAACGTACCGTTTTAGGTAAAAAAAGGTAACAGTTTAGAGAGAGTAGTTAACAAAACGAGATCAGAATCAATCAAAGTAACACAAAGAACACAGTTGCGTGGCCGAATCGAGCCGGATTCAGATCTCGGATCTCAACCCACGACACACGAAACGGACCTTCGATTCCAAAATCTCTCCACACTGAGAGAAAGCTTCTTCTAGGGATAGGTCAGTAGTCGCCAATGCAAGACGACCTACGAAACACCTGAATTCGACATCCGCAGATGCCATTGACAACTTATTTTCAATACAAGGTTGTCGATCTACAAGAAGGATAACAAATTGGAACCGAAACCATACAAATCGGATCCAGAAAATGCGATGATGCTTCGTCGGATCCAATGGAAACGATGATGATACGTACAAATCGGAGTACAAGGAGGCGGTAATAATTGCGTTAGAGCCATATGTAGGGGTAGTCGGTGGTCTTTAGGTGTGGTGGTAGCATGTCCGAATTCAAAGAGAGAGGATAGAGGCGGAGGAGATGATAGAGGCGGAGAGGATAGTTTGGGAATGAATGAGCGTGTTAGGGTTAATTGATTGTAGACATATTATGGCCCCTTTAAAGCTATTTGTTTGAACCTTTATAATCATAATAGATGTCACAGGTTCAATATTATACAAAAAAGTATGGTCTTTGACACTTAAAGAAATAAACGATGTTAGTCTTCCACTACAAAATTGCTGTCAACTTCCACTACAAAAAATATGAACTTTATTACATAAAAACATATTTTTAACCGGTAATATATGTCGGAAACAAATTAATCGCAAAGAAATTTATTCATTGGCCGCTGCGTCGCGCCGCCGCGTAAACTAAAAAACACCCTGAAACTACTTGCCGAAATAAATTATTCGCCGCCGCCGCATCGCGTGGGTATGCCGCGAGTATATGATTCTACGCTAGAAAGCAGGTCTGGTAAGTCTATTACTTCAACTACCTAAAAATCAAGATAATAAGCGACAAATCAAGATAGCTACGAGTTCCAATCCTGTAGCAAATTCCGTAGCAAGCTAGCTCCGAATTCTATTCCGTAGCAAAATTTCGTAGATATTTACATTTTAGCTACAGAATTTATTTTCGTAGCAAAGTTGCTACAAGATATTGGCTACAAAGTTCAATTCCATAACAAATTCCGTAGCAAACTTGCTACAAATTTCCATTCCATAACAAATTCCGTAGAAAAATAACTACGGATTCTATTTCTGTAGCCAAATTTCGTAACTACTAAGATATTAGCTACGGAGTGCAATTCCGTAGCAAAGTCCGTAGCAAACTTGCTACGAAATTCCATTCCATAGCAAATTCCATAGAAAAATAACTACGGATTATATTTCTGTAGCCAAATTTCGTAACTGCTTAGATATTAGCTACGGAGTACAATTCCGTTGCAAACTTGCTACGAAATTCCATTCCATAGCAAATTTCGTAGAAAAATAACTACGGATTATATTTCTGTAGCCAAATTTCGTAGCTGTTAAGATATTAGCTACGGAGTGCAATTCCGTAGCAAATTCCATAGCAAAATTGCTATAGAATGTTATTCCGTAGCATTTCCGTAGCAGAATAGCGACGGATACCACCTCCATAGCAAATTTCCGTAGCTATTCAGGCCTTTTCTAGTAGTGATATGTTTTTCTATAATCATGGGATTAATTTATTCAGTTTCCATGATTATAGAGATTATGATTGCTGTTACCTAAAATAAAGGAATTAATTAATTTTTTTGTTATTGTATTTATTGAAAATAAAAAAAAAGTATTTTTATCAATTTTTTTTTTTCAAAATTCGAAATTTTAATAGTTTGTTTATTCTTTTTCACGGTTTCAATCATGGATGAGTATAAAAAAAATATTTTTATAATTTTAGTGATTTAATTTTAAACAATATTTTTATAGAGATTATACAAAATTACGTTGTAATCATCAATGAATAAAATATACATAAAATTTTAGAATTACCGAATACGCATCCAATCATAAATAAATAAACCTGTAATCATAAATGAATAAGCATGCAATGATATGTAAATATACATATGATCGTAAGTGAATACACATCTAATCATAAAATGAATACATATATTTACAGGTAATCATACGCGAATACATCATTGTTCTTAAATAAATACACATTTAATTATAAAAGGAATTCGTCGATATTGTAGTTGTGATCGTTATTCTTGTTGCTACCATCATACATGAAAACAAAGATGGGGCACCCATGAATATAATCATTATTGTTTTTGCATTTACACCTGCAAAATAAAGTTCAAATATATCAAAAAATGATTATGCCTATGATAAAGCAATCTATAGTTATAATCACAAATGATTATATTTATAATAATCAATGATCACATTATAATCATCAGTGATTATAGTTATAATCATCGATGATTACAGTTATAATCATCGATGATTACAGTTATAATCATCGGTGATTACAGTTATAATCATCGATGATTACATTTATAATCATCGATGATTAAATATCTAATTGACAAATTGAATATGTCCTAAACACCCAAATAACAATATACTTACATTGGTTCGGTTATTATAGAATCCTATTTCTATTTCTTCCTATTACAACATTGTACTTTCAAAAAATCTACCCAATTATAGCAATGTCATTCAAGTACAAAGAAAATTTAAATGTTATAATTGGGTGGATTTTTCAAAGTACAACGCCAAAATAAGAAAAAAAAGACGAAAGTACACATTGTAATAGAATAAACGGAAGTAGGATGATACAATAGTTAAATAAAAGAAAGTAGGTTGCTATTTATAATAGCTTGACATGTGGTAAAAAAACTCATGTAATTGTAAACTTTAATCATTTTGGAAAAATGATTATTACCTCTGTAGCTACAGCAAGGTGTCCCTTCCTCTATTTTAGACATGATCTTATAATTTCTCTTGTGAACATTAAAACCCATGGGTTTTGCAGTTTCCTTTATTTTAGACATGATCTCATTAGCAGGACACTTAGAAGCAAAACTTGTTTCCCTCTTTACAAAACCCTGTTTTTATGGTAACAAAAACAAATAAAAATTATATAGAAAACACGACTGAATAATATGTAACTTATTATTAATTACATACCTTCTGCTTTTCAAACATATTTTCTAGACTGAAACCTTGTGATCTTGATATCAACTCAAAGGTATTCATGGATTCTGGTTTCTCTTTCTTTTCTGTAACAAGATGTTCCTGAAAAAAAAAGAATCATATCAATGAATAGTTAATTAATTTTTATAAAAAAATGTGTATCATGGATTCATGGTAATTAACATACCTTGGATTCATTAAAGACAGCATCTACATCATCTAGACTAAAATCCTCTTCTTGCTCAAAATTTGGAGGTTTATAACCTTTCTTGAACCAATCATTTCCAAGATTTCAGGAATAGTTATTCTCTGTAATTGAACAAGGAGGTGACAACTATATGCAATAAAATTCCATAATCGATAAATATTAAAAGATGAACAAATAAAAAAACTCACAATTTTCGGGTTTGGATCAAGAATTCTTGATAAAAGTGTCTTTGCACCAGATGAAAACCATGGTGGGCATCTGTAATCAGCCTTTTCAATCTGAATAAAAGTTGGTTTTTGTAATACCGTGTACGCATCTCTTCTTTTCTGATGAGAATCCCCACTCGATTAAAACAACATCACGCAACCACCAAGACTCAAAATCGGAAATATAGATAGAGAATAGAGCAGATCGAGGCTCGATTTCAGCCATTGGGAGTCGCCATTCGCATTTGAGTTGAAGCAGGATTGACACCATTGTTGAATACTTAGTGGGATCGTGCCTTTCTTCCTATTAGGAAGAAAGGCACGATCCCACTAAGTATTCAACAATGGTGTCAATCCTGCTTCAACTCAAATGCGAATGGCGACTCCCAATGGCTGAAATCGAGCCTCCAAGAATCGATGTGCAACAAGATGAAGAGCCGATGGTGTATAGTGGTGTTTGCTGGCGTCGGAGTGGAGAAGAGGGGATTGACAGAAAGAATTAAGGAAAATAGTGATGAAGGTCGACGGGTATATTATGTAACACCCGGTTTCTCATACAAAGTACACCCAAAATTTTTCAAACAATAACACATTAAATTGGGTATATTTGTACTCAAACCAAGGATCAAGATGTTATCAACACGAATAATTACACAAAAGGTCCTTACAATTTACCAGGCATTACAAATAATCTAATTCAACTAAAGGACAGGCTCTAAACTGTCCATCTCTCTTTATCACATGCCTTCCCCTACCACAGCTACAGATACCTGCAAAACAACACAACATTCAAGTGTAAGCTTATAAAGCTTAGTGAGAAATCTCAATCATACTCCACAATCTCTTTCAGTAAACTCTCTTATCATTCTTCTTTTGCTAGTCTCATTAGCAATATTCACTCTCTCTAAACTCTGATACCTGCAAACATATTAGCTTTACAAACACCAGCTAATTAGTAGTAATATCAACTCAATAGATAAGTATCTCAACTGATACTACTCATAAACTCAATCCCACATACTCGTATGAACTCATTTCACTAGTAATTATGCTCAATTATAACAGTTATCATGGTTGTAGCAATCAAACTCAAAGACTCTTTAAGTCACTCACTCTAGCATATACTCTGATGTTATGCTCAAGTATAATCTATAACCCGTCTCTTGTTATCCACAATTAACAGAACCACTTTAACTCTAAACTACCGCAATATCAACACAACACATAGATATATGTACAACATATGTATTTACTCAATCTCTATGATTATCTCAGTCATTCAGTATATTCATTCAAACCAAGTACTCGTATATAACAGTGAATTCTAAACCTTGTTTAACTCATACAACTTAGTTATCTCAACCAATTAACATGTACCATAATTCAATTTAGATATAGTCAAACTATACATAATGAATTAATTCTTCAACTCACCTAATATCGGCTTGGTACGTGGAACTTCCTATTTGCGCGTACCGAGCTTCTGTTCGCTAGACTTGGTTATATCACCATAGTCTAAATCAATTCTTCAACATCCATAATCATCTCAATATCATCTATCTCAAAGATGTATCAATCAAAAGAGGAAAAAGGAGTATAAACGGTAAATATCAACTCAATATTTACCGAAACCCCCAATTCCGCGGTTCTACTCATTCAACCGTAGAAACTCGACAATACTCTCATCAATAACTCTAAAGGCATCCATTAACAATCTACTATTAACAAATATAACAATATATAACGAAATCACGAAATCAAAGTTAGGGTTTCAAAAACCCCAAACCGAAGAAATCACTCACCTCGACGAATTAGGAAGCAAGAACGCGTGTACGGGATTAGATTCGCATCACTCTATGTTTCCCCACGGATCTTCAGGTGTAATTTGACCCAAAATCGCCTCCTTGAGCTCTGAAAATCGCTAACTTCCGTTTTTGGTTCGAAAATGAAGAAAATGAGATTTTTCTGCACTTTTAAAGAAGTCTGCGTGCGTAACCCGACCCGGGTTACAGAACCCGACCCGGGTCCATCTACGAAAAATTGTTCTGTTTACTCAGTGGGTGCAGCACGACCCGGGTTACTTCAACACGACCCGGGTTCCTTTCGGACACGACCCGGTTTACTCAACACGACCCGGTTTGGTTCTTTTTGATATTTTTCAAACTCAAACTTCTCCCAAAAGGCCCTCTAACCATACTAACTCATATAAAAACTTATTTAATCTTGATTACACTAAGATTAACATTACTTTACCATAATTTAAATTTATGGTATTACAAGTTCTTACCCCCTTCAAAAGATTCCGTCCTCGGAATCTCTTGTAATAAATATGGTTTATACACCCAACTCACCATCGTAATCACACATCACATATAATAATGATGTTATCATCTCATCATCTCATATGACATGTACATACGGTCGCATCTTATTTATTCATATTATAGCTATAGAACTCAAACTTCTTCGATTCATATTACATTTAGAAACTTTCTCACTCGACTTCTCTTTCCGCAAAATCTTAACACTCGCCATTATTCTCGTAAGATGATCTCTATAACCACATTGGTTGTTACCATTTCACGTGGACAACCACTCATTCTTTCAGGGCACTCACCTCACTCTTCAAGTGATACTCCAATCACTATCATCACTTACACACACCTATATCTATGGTTCACTTCGAGCCATATTCTCAGCGTACCATTCACTCTTTCTATAACACTAATCTCAATAACTATTTGAGACTCAACTTCCGTTTCCAATCTCCTTGAATTGGTTTACTCTAACTCAATAAGGAAAACGGTCTCACCAATTCTAGGCTCACATTCTCTCTCAATTTACTCCTCATATTACAACATGTCAATAATTGATTTCTCATCAACATATCTCATAAATACTAGAATAAAAATCCAGAAATGACAAAATATTAGAAACTATCTCGAGTTTCACTCACGCCTCCTCTGAATTTGTTATTTAACTCTCGACACTTTAGTTACACAAGACCCGTTTCAGTTGTCTCATCACCACAACCGACTTCAACTTCTCTGAGTACGCATTCATCTCTGCTCTCACCTCATCACACATATTAGGTTTTCACCCAATATACAATTAACAATCTTCCACCAATTAACTCCTTTTTATCTCAGTTCAACAGCATACCTCATGCTGTTTCTCTCGATGTACTCACTTATTACCTCCTCACTTATGTGGACAATTTCACATCACGCTCTCACTCAATCGATAATCATAACGAACTCAACAATTTATTATCAGATAAATTTTCAACACAATCGCATATATTTCTCCTGACACATCATTAGTAAGAATTCTCCCCTTGCCAATTCTCCGTCATTCTCATCTAAATTTCTAATTCATTATAATGACACAAAATAAATCATACATACATACGGCTCACCGTAATCTCTACACACAACTCGCAAAGAATTAATAATGTTCAACACCGCAATCTCTACGGTGAGATCATATCTCATTACTCGACTAACTCATTAATCTCAAGAAAATAACTCAACATTATTATAACAAAATCTACTATCCATCGTATCATACGAATAAGTAGTTTTGTTATCTCGACATTCACAAATTTCTCTCATTGGCAGTAATCGATTTGATTGCTAAGGAACAAATCCTATCAATCACAATTACAATTACTTTTCTCCTCTTTTCAACTCATATCTTTTCATCATGCATTTATAGAATTCTGTCTCATTCAACATGAAAGATATCTCACACATTCTCAACACGATTATTTGATAAACACACATACTCACAATAACATTTCTCAATAGTATTACTCATTGTATTATCTCACAATACCGCTTTACTGCTAGTCAGCCTCTGATTCGTCCTCTTCTCAACCCATAAGGTTTCAAGCCACACAAGCTTATTGCTACATTCATAACTATCCACACGCAAGGATATTATATTTCTCATTACTTTGCATCACCATAAGTACATGCCTGTCTACACACAAGCACAACTCTGCAGTACCACTCCAGCTCAACTTATGGTACCCCATACCATTCTCCTATCTCGTTACTCACAGTATATTATAGTACCCCATACTATTCTCAAAACTTACTACTCAACACAATCTCACGGTACCTCATACCGTTCGTCGACCTCATTGGTCAACACTCTCTCACGGTACTTCAAACCGTTTTCTGTTCTCACCACTCAACACTGTATCACGATATCTCATACCGTCCTCTGATCAAATCATGGTACCTCATATCATTTTCTAATTTCAATCCATCTCCTCTTTAACTCTAGCGAGTCTCCCATACGGTCTTGAGCCATAAAGACTCACCGTCACTCATTCTTTTGTTTGAGTTACAAAGGTCCCCACTACTCTAACCACAAGATACTCGTTATGTGGTTCCAATCTCAACTACTCAATATGTGACCCCACAAAATAGATGGTCTCAATCACATTTATTCATTATGTGACCCCACCGAATATGTGGTCTCAATCACACTTACTCAATATGTGACCCCACAAAATAGATGGTCTCAATCACATTTACTCGTTGTGTGACCCCACCGAATATGTGGTCTCAATCACACTTACTCAATATGTGACCCCACCGAATATGTGGTCTCGATCACATTTATTAGGTAATTAACCCAATCTCTAGGCCAATTAGGCCTACATGAACCACTCTAGGTTCTCTCAATTATAACCACAAGGTACTCTTTATGTGGTTACTCGAGTATCCTGTGACAACTCTGTCACTAATGTCTCATTATGTGACAACTCCAAACTACACAATTTAACTCTCGACATATCAACTCAAAATCAGTTATAGTGTGCAATCAACTACACATTCACCATCTTTCTCAACTCATACTTTTTTTTTGCTATCCCAGCTATTCATTTTGATCAATCATAAGTACTAGTCATGTGGTCCCACAAAATATGTGGTCTCAACCACAAGTACTCATATACAGAAATCTCGTCATATCTGTGAAACAACAAGCAATATATATACAATATCAAAATTTATATATATTTACCATGTATATACTCTTTATACACACTTCTCTATGGTTGTTAAGTACTCGTCAAACAACCACTTATAATCTCAGTTATATACAATCACAAAGCACTCGTTATGTGATGTGTAAACATTACCTCAAATGGATACGAGATTCTCATCTTGATGCCGATTACTACACTTTATAACCACAATTCTCTAACACATGTAATCTCAATTGATCTTTTATGTGTCTACATATTTTATACATATTCTATTACATGTATTATCAGCAATTAAATACACGCGACACGTTACAGCTAACATGTTAAGTAAAATTACTTACATACCTCATAGCAATAAAATCTCGTCTCCTCATTAGTTGAACCTTGCGTACCTCGGTTCTCAACTCTTGAGTGTACTCGGCTACACTCATATATCTCAACTCTTAGCTCATACTCAACTTATGCTCAAACTCTTTCTCATCATCAGTTAAAATTTTGCCTCGACCGGTATCTCATCTTAACATTTTATCATCATCTAGAAATTTCCCATCAACAGAATCTCATCTCATATCCAGTGAACATCTCATAATTAGCTGAATTTCTTTTCTTCTCGTTGGTTGATATCTCATATCAGCCAAAATCTCGTCTCATCATCCACTATTGGTCCAACCGGCTCTTACCAATTTCTCAACTCATCCTTCATCTGACTCCATATCTGTATTTACACACAGAAAACAACAAATAATAATATAACAGAATAGTTATACTTAACTCATACACTAACATCTGCAGCCGTATCTTTTCCAAGCATGTGATAGGGGCTCTCTCTCTCTTCTCGGTTCAAGTCTAGGACTCTACACTCAAAGACCTAGTTCGCTTAAACCATGCTCTGATACCAACTTGTAACACCCGGTTTCTCATACAAAGTACACCCAAAATTTTTCAAACAATAACACATTAAATTGGGTATATTTGTACTCAAACCAAGGATCAAGATGTTATCAATACGAATAATTACACAAAAGGTCCTTACAATTTACCAGGCATTACAAATAATCTAATTCAACTAAAGGACAGGCTCTAAACTGTCCATCTCTCTTTATCACATGCCTTCCCCTACCACAGCTACAGATACCTGCAAAACAACACAACATTCAAGTGTAAGCTTATAAAGCTTAGTGAGAAATCTCAATCATACTCCACAATCTCTTTCAGTAAACTCTCTTATCATTCTTCTTTTGCTAGTCTCATTAGCAATATTCACTCTCTCTAAACTCTGATACCTGCAAACATATTAGCTTTACAAACACCAGCTAATTAGTAGTAATATCAACTCAATAGATAAGTATCTCAACTGATACTACTCATAAACTCAATCCCACATACTCGTATGAACTCATTTCACTAGTAATTATGCTCAATTATAACAGTTATCATGGTTGTAGCAATCAAACTCAAAGACTCTTTAAGTCACTCACTCTAGCATATACTCTGATGTTATGCTCAAGTATAATCTATAACCCGTCTCTTGTTATCCACAATTAACAGAACCACTTTAACTCTAAACTACCGCAATATCAACACAACACATAGATATATGTACAACATATGTATTTACTCAATCTCTATGATTATCTCAGTCATTCAGTATATTCATTCAAACCAAGTACTCGTATATAACAGTGAATTCTAAACCTTGTTTAACTCATACAACTTAGTTATCTCAACCAATTAACATGTACCATAATTCAATTTAGATATAGTCAAACTATACATAATGAATTAATTCTTCAACTCACCTAATATCGGCTTGGTACGTGGAACTTCCAATTTGCACGTACCGGGCTTCTGTTCGCTAGACTTGGTTATATCACCATAGTCTAAATCAATTCTTCAACATCCATAATCATCTCAATATCATCTATCTCAAAGATGTATCAATCAAAAGAGGAAAAAGGAGTATAAACGGTAAATATCAACTCAATATTTACCGAAACCCCCAATTCCGCGGTTCTACTCATTCAACCGTAGAAACTCGACAATACTCTCACCAATAACTCTAAAGGCATCCATTAACAATCTACTATTAACAAATATAACAATATATAACGAAATCACGAAATCAAAGTTAGGGTTTCAAAAACCCCAAACCGAAGAAATCACTCACCTCGACGAATTAGGAAGCAAGAACGCGTGTACGGGATTAGATTCGCATCACTCTATGTTTCCCCACGGATCTTCAGGTGTAATTTGACCCAAAATCGCCTCCTTGAACTCTGAAAATCGCTAACTTCCGTTTTTGGTTCGAAAATGAAGAAAATGAGATTTTTCTGCACTTTTAAAGAAGTCTGCGTGCGTAACCCGACCCGGGTTATAGAACCCGACCCGGGTCCATCTACGAAAAATTGTTCTGTTTACTCAGTGGGTGCAGCACGACCCGGGTTACTTCAACACGACCCGGGTTCCTTTCGGACACGACCCGGTTTACTCAACACGACCCGATTTGGTTCTTTTTGATATTTTTCAAACTCAAACTTCCCCCAAAAGGCCCTCTAACCATACTAACTCATATAAAAACTTATTTAATCTTGATTACACTAAGATTAACATTACTTTACCATAATTTAAATTTATGGTATTACATATTACGTTTCTCTGCAGGTGAGATTAGGGTTCCAATGGTGAAGTCGATATATGGAGAGAGAATGAAAGGTAGACGGGAAAAGAGGGAGATATTTTAGGATTAATATATCTTTTGCAGATTTTGTGGAAATCAAAAGTAAATGAAATTCCCACAATACCCTTATCTTCATTTAGGAAGTTACAATTTCATCCTATAATTTCTAGAATTGACATAATTTGCCCGCTTATATTAGCCTTAGATCTTGATATTTGGAGGGTCTAGATTTATTCTCATTTTCTCAACCTTTTTATCTTCCTCATTTTATCCTACCTCTATATATATATATATATATATATATATATATATATATATATATATATATATATATATATATATATATATATATATATATATATATATATATATATATATATATATATATATATATATATATATACAAAATCACCGTATATCATTTTACTTCTAAAACATTGCATTTGTATCATTAAAAAACTAAATAAAATCATCTATTATTTATAATTATTGTTATAAATCTTGCTTTTCAAATAAGTTATGGTTATGTTGGCGCCATGTCAAAACCACATCATTAAAGACTAATACGTTGTCATATCATGTCAACTGACAACCGGGTTGACCGGTCAAATGGTCAAAATTGCAACAAAATAGAAAACTTAATAACTTAATTGCCAAAAAAATAAACGTAGTGTCAAAATCGAAATTTTATGTAATCTCAGTGTATTTTTTGCAATTTACCCTTAAAATTAAATAAATTAAATAAAAGAGTAAAGCATGTCAACGTAAGTAGCAGTTTTATAGAATTTTCATTGTTTGTTTGGAGATAAAACTACGATAAAGTAATTAGAATTGATTTGGAACAGTGTTTGCATTTAAGAAAAAGCCATAGTTCGTAACCAAACTGGTTGTTCTTTGTGCTTTGTCAAAATCTTGATTCGTTTTTTGGTTAATAATACTTTGCAAGACAAACCTTGGGAACTATCATTGAAAGTCATGGAAGCTAAAAGAACACAAGACTAGCTCTAATAGGGGGTGAAATTTTCCCAGATGACAGAACTAGAATTCCGTGGTTCAAGTCATGACTCGGTTCGATTCTAGATTCTAAAATTGATATGCGAGTAATAAGTTTGTCCTGGTTCAAAACCATATGGAACTGCTTTTAACGCAACAACTGCTTCATTCTTTCGAGAGGTGAGCTTAAATGAAAATGGACCACGAAATGATGGGTCAACGTTTGCTGCCCAAACCGCTCCCCATATGTTCTCCAAGCTTCTGAATTCTTGTGTTCCATTTGGTGCTACCTCGATTCCATCAAGACCACCATCTCCATCACAAAACTCTACTGCCAAAGCGAACCAGTAAGGGTTCACCATCGGATCTATCTTGAATGCAATTTTTGTGCTACCATAGTTGCATGCCACCCTAGATATGCACCCATTTATATATGTAAACAAGCCAATTCGAAATGTAAGATATTTGTTCTAAAACATTAGGTTAAAGGTTTTGCGTATTCTATGCACCTTCGATATTGAATGTTAACAACACCAAGATTACGCAGATCATCAGCTTGCCCTGGACTTGACATTGCGCCAAAAGCGGTTCCGCTTAGATCAAAATGGAATGGCACATTATTACATGCACCGGGGCACTCATCGGTTATGGTCACAGTAATAGGATTCTTTGAGCAATATGGCTCTCGAGTGCATAAAACCTGAGGTGTAAAACGTGATTACATAGATGTACTTAGTCAATTGAAGTTTTTCACTCTGCAGTACCTGATAACAAGTCCCACACCCTTTTCCTTTCAAAAACAAGTTGGCATTTCCGGCTGCTATCATGGCTGAGAATGGAGGTGATTTCACATCGTTAGCCCATCCACAAGCTCCTCCTGCGCAATCAAGATACGAGGTTGTAGAGCTTTGATTGATCTAAACTAACCGGTATATTATGAAATGACAACCATAAACATGTACAAACAACAAAAAGTAATCAATTACTTCTTACTATAAATGCATTAGGTGATTGAAACCAGGAACAAAAAAATAGATATTTTTTATTTAAAATCCTATTTTTTTTTAAGGGCCACCTTTTGTTTGTATCCGGCCCAAATTAAGTTTCGACCGGCGGTGGTACCTATTCATGAATGTATATTGATAATCATATAATATTATAATGTGTGTCTGAGTGTGTCTTTTAATGTAAGTGTATGTGCATATCAACGTGTTGATATGTGTGTATATGTATGTATGTATAATAAGCTCATTACATAAACAAATTTAAATTGCGATATTATGCATTACCACTTCCAGCACCATCTCGATCTCCATACCATGTTGCTAAAGCTGGTGCAAAGCCTCCTAGGTTGCTTCTTTTAGCAAGGAGCGTGTGGTTAGAACAGGTAGAGTAGTTTACAAACAAATACATCATAACCAAGATCAACCAAGATTTCTGAAGATTTAAGGCCATCTTATTACTTGTACGTATAATCCTAAAACAGTTCTGGATCGATAATGATTCACGAGTTTATAAAAACTATGATTAAAATATAAAACTGAACCAAACACAAAAATCACCACCGACAACCAAAAGACTATCACTCAAATTGTTTGTTTCAGACAAAAAACTTTTCATGCAACACACGGAAGTTAGTGTTCTCCTTGTGCTTATGTATGCAAATCATGTGGCTTAAGTTGTGGATATAATCAAATCTTCTTGTGAAGATTTAATTAGTCAATAACATATAAATAGGATAGTTTTGTGGACATCTTTTAATTAAACCTCCATCAGATTGACTTGTTCGATCTCATTCCATATATTTTTGGCTCCAATATAGGTCAAACACCTACAATATAGGAGATTTAAGAAAATTTTGTGAACCAAATATTTTTCCCTATCTGTAATTATATACTCTAAAAATTTGCAATGCGTGAACAGTATATATAATAAGTTTTTAATTATTTTAAATACTGTTTATAAATAATAAGTGGTGGTTTTAGAAGGAAAAAGCTTTCAGCTAAGTTGAATCCTCTCCTCTTTATTTTTACGCGAGTAACAATCCAGCTTTGGCTTTTCATAACTTTAGCTCGATTTTACAAATTTGGTCCAACTACATTTCATAAATTTTCTCAACGCTCTTTCTTGCAAAAACACTCCGTCTCACTTTTTGTTTTTACAATTTTGGACCAAACTTTATACTTCAAAAGTCAAACAAGTTAGAGAGGGTTAGTGTAACATCCCTTGTTTACACTACCCGCCGGTATATCATATTTCCTTCCCCGTAAGTCGATAACGACCCATCAATACATAAAAGCTAGAAATAATATACAACAAAATTTAGCAATCTTTGTGACCAGGGTCACCATTCAAACGAAGCATAGACTCTATATTTTACGAACTTAATTACACATATATTACATAATCAAATCGGTAAACTGCAAAAATAGAAATAGTCCTTGTGGTCAGTAATTTTTGTTGGATGGAGTGTACAAAGTTTTCAACCTACAAATGTGGTTTTTTTGAAAGGGTTTGGTGGTTTGGTCCTTGGGGCTAAAATCCCGTTTATTTGAAGTTTGTTAAAATGACAATTTGTGCTTCTTTCTAATTCCAGTAATTATTAATAGTTAATAATTATTATTAGTATTTTCGGGGGTGTTTGAGATTGCTTATTTAACTCAATAACCGGTTTTATATATAAGTGCTTATTGATTTGTATGGTGATAAATATACGTTTTAAAAAGTATTTGAATTGACTTATTTAGTGGAAAGAAGTTATAAGTTGATAAAGTCATTTTTTTAAAAGTGTTTGGGTTGGCTTCTTGAAAAAAGTGGTCTTTTTGTTCCAATAAGTCATACGAGATCTAATAAGTAAGGGTCGTCTTACTTATGTATTTTGACTTATTTACTTATGTTGAAAAGGAGTTCTAAAAGTGACTTATTGGCTTATTTACATTTGCAAACACATATATTGGCTTTTTGAAAAGTCAATAAGTCGACAATGAGTTTTGATAAGCAATCCCAAATACCCTCTTAATAAACCTAAAACCCAATTGATGCCCCCATATCTCCTTCGTTGACTTTTAGGTTGTAGGGAGTGGTGTTGCCTAAGCCGAGCTCCACCTCACTTTTCAATCATTTTTGCCAAGTAAGAGGAGTGGGAAACGACAAGAAAGATGGGAGAAAGAAGCAACATGCAAAAGAGGGAGAAACGGAAATTAGCTTCCATCCATTGGTCGTTATTTGATGTGTATTATATGATAGATCATGTGGGGTGCGCATAAAGTGTCTTGCTTTTATGATTGGATTGAATGGACGCGGTTGATGCAGAGATCAGTTGCTGTCGCAACAAGTATGATTCTGAAATCAAGTGGGGAAGACTATTAGTACATGGTGATGCTCAAACGTAGTTTGACGATATGTTCTACCGCGAAAGCGCGGAGGTGGTTATAGCATGGTGGCATCTGATGTTTGGATTAGCTATGTGGGCGAGTTGATGGGGAGAAGTAATATGTTGAAATGATTCAGAAAATGAGATGATGCAGGGAATAGCTCAACCTGGTGCCAACCTGAATGATTACCAGAAGTTTCTTTTTAGGAAGTTGGATGACATTTCGATCATGAAGAGTGTTCAAACGCGTAAAGGCATGCTATGAGTAGGATATTGGATTCTAGGGGAGTTGGGGTAGTATTTTCCTGCTAAGGTTCTTTTAGAGTCACAGAAGGACTCGGGCCTCAATATACGCCCCCCTTTGCGACTATTAGAGGGATTAAGCGCAGAATTCTATTTGTAGAGGTTAATCAGGTGGGGATATGCTAGCATTATGTGTGAAATTATGCAGTCAAGTTGATTGTAATGTTAGACTATTACAAGGCAGTCGCATTTGAGAGGATCGTATATCTCGCTACTCGCTACATCAAGGGTTGCATGTGGTGCTCATGCAGCACGGTAAGGTAATAGCACACGCATCAGGACTTTAGCTGTTGTAGATGTTATGGGCTCGACATATTGAGCAATGTAGGGTGGTTCGACGCACTGACCAACGTGGTACAGAGTGGGGATGCTCGACAAGACGCATTGAGTGGATACACATGGCTCGACGTACAAAGTATGAGTGGCTCGGAGTGCTGAGCGGAAGGGCATGACTTAATGTGCATAGTGTGTGTAGTCCATGAGTACTGTGATGTATAAAGATCTAATAGAGGGTCATTGGTTGCTATAGAGGAAGTGGGATGTATCGAGTTACAATGAGATGCATCTTGGACTTTGGGGGAGGGGCAGCTCGGACGCTTACCCAATGTAGTTATCGTGGTTATATACCTAATAACGGCCACCTAACGATATTTTATTTAGCGGTTAGCGCGGTGGTATAGCGGTGGTATAGCAGTTTTTTTGTATGGTTATTTTTAGACTATTAGTACTACGTAGAATTAATATCACAAAACGTTACATAAAAATGTCACATAAAACATGGATAGTATTCTAATATGAAAAGTGTCAGAGTGTCAAACATGGATAGTTACATAAAAATGTCACATAAAACACTTCTCCTAACAATTTCGGATAATATCGGGCAATCTCAGACAATCTCGGCCTCCAATCTCGGACAATCTCGGTGCTAATCTCGCCAGCGAGATCACTAACCGAGATTTCCATTGCTTTCTCGGGCTAACTCTAAGAACCGCTATCTCGGCGCTACACCAACGAGATAGCGCGAGATTGACTGCCCAACGCTTACCTCCCATTGAGTAAGTTCTCCTGTAATGCCAGTTCTCATCTATGGCATTGGTATGTCGCTTTAAGAGATGTCATATGTGAGAATGCATGAAAACCCTATATATGGGACGTTTTGACCTAGAGGGGCTAGAGTGGAATTTCGGGGATGAAATTCTTATAAGTGGGGGAGAGTTGTAACACCCCGTTTCTCGGCGGGTTCATAAACTCGAATTTATTATTTCTAGTGAATAATAGTAATAAATTTTAATAATAATAATAACACTAAATATAAAATTCTTAGAAGTTAATTTGACGTTGGGGGTTTAATGCATTCAAGGAAAGTTAGATTTAAGGACATTTGATGTTTAGAACTCTTAAACATAACTTAACATTCTTGGAGGACCATTTGTGGCAATTACCAAACCTTTTCATGGAAATCCCTTAGGGCCGATGGTTGTGACAATGAGGCTTTAGGCCCTTCGTTTTTACATTCTAGCCCAATATATGCCTTACTTGTTCATGTGTACCCCTTTTTAGCACATGAATATAACCCTACGGCCACCGAGAATTGCACGTAGGAGATCGGGAAGGGAGGTTGTCGAAAAGAGAAAGGGGTGAAGTCGAGAACCTAGTAGCAGGTGAGGAGCAAGACAGCAGGATTGCTCAGCCTCACTTCTCTTGACAGCGCATGCATGCCTCAATGAGACATTACATCTTGGTTTAACGTGTAGTACCTTGTCCTGCTTTTGTTGTGTGTCGTGAAGAGAAAAAAGAGAGAAATGCCGAGAAAGGGAGAGAAAATTACGTAAAGGGAGAGGGATCGGGCTATTTTTGTTGCTGATATGAGGCTTCTAAAACATGTACACCATTCTTTCTTTATGTAGTGTGGGAGAATGGGGAGGGATCCCTAATCCCACATCGACCAGGTAGGAGAACTAAGCATCACCTTATCAGGGGTGTGGATACCTACCTATCACAATGTGTTTCAAAGTCACGAGCGCAGTAGATCCCATAAGAACTCTGCAGTTAAGCGTGCCCAAATGGGAGGATGGGTGACCCACTGACCCCTAGGAAGTTTTCACGAAGCAGACAATATTGTGGTACATACGATTGGGGGATGTTACACATGTTGTTTTAGAAAGTGGGACCAAATGATTTTACCACAACTTAAACTCAGAAAAATATAAAACAAGGCCCAATGTGTTTTAAAACGGTGTCTAAACGTAAATTAACTCTTTTTGGAGATGTTTGGGATTTAAATTTTTACATGAGTTGATTTATGAGCAATGATGAGAACGTATGAGTTTTAAAAAGGTGTTTCATAAATACCCTTAGCGAGGACTGTTACAATTTTTCATTTTAAAATAAGAGTACAAATGAAGAAACCATTTTGATATCATAAAAACATTCGTTCAACGTTTAGTAAAATAACTTGTCCAAAACCCATAATAAGAAATCCAATACAAAACATGAATCAGCGGAAGTCTCAAACAATGTGTAAGATGTAGTATAATCACGCTGCGCTATTTCCCTTGTTTGAAGAAGTACCTGAAAAGTATTTAACTTGAGAGAGTAAGCACAAAGCTTAGTGAGTTCCCCAAAAATACCACGCATTCCCCACATACCAAACATACCATACACAAGCCTACCATAGCGGGCATCAGGAACTGACCTACCCTTACGATCCTCGGGCAAACATAATCCTACCTTACCAGGCATCAGGAAACGATAGTCATATTATAAAGCTACCATAACGGGCATCAGACACTGACCTACCCTTGCAGGTCTCTGGCTAACACAGTCCTACCCTATCAGGCATCAGACAATCACAATTGTAGATCAAATCATACAAGTATACAACCAACAAGCAAGACTAAACCAGTCTAAGAACGCAGTCATACCCTAACGGGTCTCAGGTTACCTACACATGCAACGTGACACAGACTATAGTGAGAAGACCCACATGATGAATTAGAGATTGAGATTGAGATGAGAATTACGGAGAAATGGTGAGAGGAAATTTTTACTGATGATGTATCAGGAGAGATATATGCAGTTGTGTTGAAAAATTTATTTGATAATAAATTGTTGAGTTCGCTAGGACTATCGATTGAGTGAGAGCGTGATGTGGATTGTCCACATAAGAGACGATTTAGTGAGCGGCTACATCGAAGGAAACAACATGAGGTACGTTGTTAAACTGAGATGAAAAGGAGCCATTCTTGGTGAGAGATTGTTAACAGTATATTGGGTAAACACCAAATATATGTGTTGAGGTGGAAGAAGAGATAGATGAGATATTAGAGAATTAGTTGTTGGTATTTGATCACATAAACATATAACACATGTAGAGGAAGACAAATAATATCAAATCACAGAAATTCAATGAATATTGTTCAGGATCATGCAGTTCATAACAGATCATAGCAACTTTAAAACATAAAGAATGTACCTCAACAAGTCTTCTCCTTTGTGATCTAGTCAGGGCCACGATTGCAAGGATGACCATGATCCAAAGTGTGAATCCCTCTAGTGGCTTGTACCCATGGACAACTAGAAAACCAGGCAGATCAAAAGCAAAGAACTCTAACCCTAGAGAGGGAAGAGATTTTGCAGAGGGGAGGAGGGAGGAAGGGAGTTGGCGGCTCAAAGAGTTTTGGGATGCCTTAGGGTGTCACCCCGAGGCCTCTATTTATAGTGCATGGGCTCCTAGGGTTTCAAACTTAGGAGCCTTTTGGCGGCCGCACCCCCTGGACTTCTTTCCTTTGATTATATCTTTAATCAATTACAATCCAGTCCCTTTAATTGATTCCAAATTAATTCTAGATTAATTTATCGACTAAATTATTCTTTTAGTTTCTAATTAATTTATTTTCCAATAAATTAATAAACTAAACAACATTTCCTTTATTTTGACTCCGAATATGTTTCTGGGTTCTAAGGGAAACCCAAAAGGACTCTACCTTTTATCAAAAGTATTAAAACAAGTTGATGGCCTTGGACATTATTCCAACAGTCTCCCACTTGGACAAGTTGTCAACTTGAATACAATCTGAAATTAGCAGAGTATGCATCCAATGCAATTGCCGAACTTTGATCAACGAAAAGAGACGACTCCTAGACAAGTGATCTTTTATTCCTCCATTCTCGAGATATCAAGATGAACCCGAGTCATGGGAAAAGTTAAATCCCGATAGTTTAAAGTTTGTTTCCCGATAGTGATTTATGATGACTCTTTCGGACCACGAATCGAACACATCAATCTGGTCAGGGATTAGCCAAGCGCTTAATGTCAGCATCAAATCATCGAGGGGCCCACAGATATCGCTTTTCCTTGTTAGGGCAGAAGGAACATATAAACTTTGACTACATAGTCTTTGTCTATTTCATCATGTCATACCCAGACGTACCCGTTATAACTACCAGTTACAAGTAACGTTTGAGTAGGCCGATGTATGATAGAATGATAGTGCAAATCCCTTATGTATCTCGGTTGGAAGAATAAGAGATGTTATCATCCTAGATTACTTGTGACTAAATCCATGAAGTAATCTCTATGTGTGGGTTGTTCCAATACATGAATGTCTACTAATACTCATGAGGGTTAGTCGTAATCACCATGCTATATCTAATCTCTATAGATAATTTACTAATACTCATGACAGTCTTGAATCAGTACTTGCTTCCAACAGTACAACCGACTGTGGAGGTTTTGAGTGAGCTAACAATCGAAAAGCGGATTCTAAACATGCAAAAGTGAAACACAGTGATAATTCAATGAAATGGTGGCCAATCAGCCTTTTATTAAATCTCCACTAACAAAAGACCAAGTCATGTACAATTAACACTGCTCTATGTTTCGATTATTTAAACTGTAAACTAAACATTCAAGACATTTTGCTAGCAAGTCTAATGCCTATGGTCCTCGTATGCTCTTCATGCTTTGGCCGCGACGATGCTTTGGTGAACGAATCAGCCAGATTATCCTCTGACGGTACTCTGTCCACCACGATGTCTTCGTCTTCAACCAGGTTTCGAACATAATGGCATTTTCTGAGTATATGTCTTGATCTCCCATGATCCTTAGGTTCTTTAGTCAATGTGACTACACCCTCGTTATCGCAAAATACTTCAAGGGGATCGTTCATGCCGGGGACAATGCCAAGATCGCCGATGAAGTTCTTCAACCATGTAGCTTCCTTTGCAGCTTCGCTTGCTGCTATATAATCCGACTCGCACGTTGAGTCGCCTACCGACCTTTGCTTCGAACTATTCCACGTGACTGCTACTCGGTTCAACATGAACACCCATCCTGATTGTGAGCAAGAGTCATCTCTGTTGGTTTGGAAACTTGCATCACTAAACCCAATTACTCTTAGCTCATCTCTTCCTCCATATACTAGGCACATATCTTTAGTTCTTCTCAGATACTTAAGAATGCGTTTAACTACTGTCCAATGACTTTCGCTAGGATTGTCCATATATCGGCTCACCATGCTTAAAGCATATGAGACATCAGGTCGGGTACATATCATGGCGTACATGATCGATCCTATTGCCGAAGCATATGGGGTTCGACTCATTTTGTCGAGTTCACTACCAGTCTTGGGACATTGCTCTTTACTTAGATTTATCCCTTGCTGTATGGGCAAGAATCCTTTCGTGGAATCATGCATCCTGAATTTCTTCAAGATCTTGTCCAGGTATGTACTCTGGCTTAATGCTATTAGACGTTTTGATCTATCCCTATAGATCTGTATACCAAGTATATAAGATGCATTTCCCAGATCCTTCATAGCAAAACACTTCCAAAGCCAAGCCTTTACACTTTGTAAGGTTGGGATGTCGTTTCCTATAAGGAGTATGTCGTCAACAAAAAGTACCAGAAATACTATATTACTCCCATTTGATTTGACATATAGGCAGGATTCATCTTGACTTCTAGTAAGTCCAAACTATTTTACCTTTTCATGGAAGCAGATGTTCCAGCTATGAGAAGCTTGTTTGAGTCCATAAATGGACCTTTCAAGCTTACACACTCTATTTGGATACTTGCTGTCGACAAAACCTTCTGGTTCTGCCATATACACATCCTCTGATAGTTTTCCGTTAAGGAAAGCTGTTTTGACTTCCATTTCCCATATTTCATAGTCATAAAATGCAGCAATTGTCACACCCCGATCCTTGGCGGAATCGATCAAGGCGTGATATATTGTTCAAAGTCTCATGACAACTATGTTATAATATGATTAGATTCAATTTATTACAAATACAAATCAAAATACAATAACATTTATTACATCAAATTTAAATAGTCTTGTGGGTTTCTAAGGTACACCCTACTTTTCATCAACTTCATTCTTCAAATCTGCATCATGGGTAAAAACAGGTCAACTACGAGAGTTGGTGAGTAATCTAGTTTTATTAAAGAAAATTGTGAGTTTGAATAATTTGAAATTTGTTTTCTTTTGAAGTTGGCAAGCAACTGTTATTGAGATAACAGTTTATAAATCAAAAATTAATTAACAAATGATAACAACAACAATAAGTCCTCACCCTATATATACATATATATGTATATATAGGATGGAGCATCTAATCATCATACACACACAACCACGTGTGATCAATCACCTTAGCGTCCCAAGGCGGGGTGGTCAACCCAATAGCGCTATTATTGTCCATAACGTACCTCAAGAATACGGGCATAGTCATGGAGATTAGACTAAAATGATAATGCACTACAAGTACATGTAGCGTAAACAAACAATAATTATACAAATAATGATTCAAGTATAAATGTCCCCAACAATGTCTCAATTGTGATAAAATAATAAAATGAAGTTGAAAACATATTAGAACCATATGATACACCCCAAAAGTATTTAAAATTATAAAATATGGGGTAGATTACTCACATTAGTCCAAACGGAATACGCGTGTTGTACGATAGACGGCTCGGGTCAAAACGACGTGGAACCTATTATAATTAATAGTTTTGGTTTAGGAACTACTAAACGGGAATGGAGTATTAATAAAAATAATTAGACACATATTCTTATATTAGATGAATTAACAATAATCAAATTTTGTTTTGAATATTAATGTATTCATAGGTTAGATGAATTTTAAATTGAATTAATTACTTTGCTTAATTAATTTATATTTTCACTTTAGGCAAGATTTTAATAATTTCTTATTAAAATAATAACTTGTCAAATTATAAGTATTTACAGATTTTATATATTATAAACAATTATTTATATGAAATAATCATTAAAAATGCATTTTTACATGCTTAGATATTTAGGAAAATGGTTTTAAATACTAAACAGTAATGAAACATTCTGAAATTATCAGAAAATCATTATTTCATAAAATATTAATTACTGTAAAATTTTCATATTTTTCTTAACTGCTTAATATTTATTTAGTATTTTAATAATTAAACCACAACAAAATTCGGGGAAAATAATAAATGATTCCCAAAAATTCTGAAAAATTAACCATAGTTGTCTAACAATATATTGAGCCTACTGTAAATATGTTGGATATTTTAGACTATGGGAAGTATTTCTTATGTTTTTCATTATTAACTAATCAATAAAATCATAAATAATAGCAAAACGATTAAGGGAAATTCATCAAACTTTTTATTTATGATTATTATGTTATATGTGACATTCTGATAAGGTGTTATAATTTTTGGACATGTGTAGGTATTTATTATCAATTTAAACCATTAAACAATAATTAAATCAGTAAAATTAAGCAAACATTCTTAAAAAATTATATAAATTTTGTCATGGAGTCTTTATAATGTTAATAAGGTGTGAAAAATATAACATCTAATTTTGGACCTAAATAACTATATTTTGCTATTTATTTATCTATAACAAAATAAAATACACAATAAGCATAAAACAGTAATATAAATGAATGAAACTTCATAAATCCACTTTAATCAATATATGGGTCATTGTAGAATTTTTCCCACTTTAATCAATATATGGGTCATTGTAGAATTTTTCCAGAATTTATTGACAGTAAAAAGTATTTTATGTGAATTATTGCCCTATTATATTGCAATAATTATAGTAATTCAATAAAAATAAGTTATTTTCTGAACATTTCCAGAACTTCTTATTTTATTGATGGGATTCTGAGAAAAATCAGTTTTATATATAAAATGAGTTTTAGATATTTTGGTGGATTTAATTTGTTTCATTAATGAATTTGAAACTTTTAACAACATACCTTGATGAATGCTTCAAGAGGGATGGAGATTTGAGTATGAGGGATTGTTCTTGGCTGGAAAATTGATATTTCTTGGAAGAATTTCGAGATTGAGAGTGAGAGAAAGAATAGAGGGTTTGAGTGGTGATAAGAATAATGTGTTGGGAGAAAAATGAAAGGAAAGATGATGGGAGGTGTGAGTGGGAGACCATGAGAATAACTTTTGGCTTTTGGTGGTCTTCATAATTTCCCACTAGCACAAGCATCTCTATATAATACACTAATTAATATAAGAATTTTATAAAATTTAATGTAGAGTTTATAAAAATAGAGTTTTATAAAAAAATAGGTTATTATTTGATTATAACAATCTACTTTGATTTGAAGTTTAATTATAGCATTCAAGTTTGATTCTTTTAATTTAATTAGAGCATCATACTTTGATTTTATTTTAATATGGTATCATAATTTAATTTGATTATAGTTATAACGTTATACTATGCTATATTGCTATTAACGTCAATTTATATCGTATTGTATGGGTTTTGATCCTATTAGCGTCAATGAATCTTGAGTAGGGTTTATTAAATTTCCAATTGGGTTGGGTTGACCCGAATCCATTTTAGGCGGATGTCACAGTCTCCCCTACTTTAGTAAATTTCGTCCCGAAATTTAAGAAGAAAGTACCTTAAGAGAAAAGATGTGGGTATTTGGTAAGCATTTGATCCTCACGCTCCCATGTATACTCGGGTCCACGTGCTGACTGCCACCTGACCTTGACCAGGGGAATGCGACTTCTTTTGAGTTGCTTTTCCTTTCGGTCGGCAATTTCCAAGGGTTTCTCGATAAATTGCATTGTCTCGTCGATTTGGATATCCTCGAGAGGAACATGAAGGTTCTCGTCTGCTAAACACTTATTGAGGTTGGCTATATGAAATACTGGGTGAACTTTATTAAGTTCTGTTGGTAGATCCAACTCGTAGGCTACTGGTCCGATCCTTTTCAGGATCTTAAACGGCCCTACGTAGCGGGGTGCCAATTTACCCTTGCGTCCAAATCGAACCACACCTTTCCATGGGGACACTTTTAACATGACCATGTCACCCACGGTAAATTCAAGCGGTTTGCGTCGCTTGTCGGCGTAACTCTTTTGTCGGCTACGAGCTGTGAGAAGGTTATTGCGAATCTGAGTGATTTTGTCGGTTGTTTCCTGGATAAGCTCAGGACCAACGATTGGAGAATCCACTGTTGCGCGAATTACGTGGGACTCGCCAATTTCATGCCAGCAAATAGGAGATCGGCATTTACGGCCATACAATGCCTCAAATGGTGGCATCCCGATGCTAGAATGATAACTGTTATTATAGGAGAATTCCACCAACGGTAAATGAGAGTCCCAGTTTCCTCCGAAATCTAAGACACACGCCCTCAACATATCTTCGAGTGTTTGAATTGTCCTCTCAGATTGACCATCGGTCTGAGGATGATAGGCGGTACTGAGATCGAGGCGGGTTCCCATGGGTTCTTGAAGTGATTGCCAGAACCGAGAGAGAAATCTCCCATCACGATCTAAAATGATGCTGAGAGGGATGCCATGCCGACTAACTATCTCGTCGATGTAAATCCGAGAAAGTTGTTCGACCTTGAAATGTTCACGGATGGGAAGGAAGTGAGCAGATTTAGTCAAACGGTCAACGATTACCCAAATGCTGTCATGTCCCTTTGTGGTACGGGGAAGTTTGGTTACGAAATCCATGGTGATCGCTTCCCATTTCCACTCGGGGATTTCCGGTTGGACCAATAGTCCAGAGGGTCGTTGATGTTCTGCTTTGACCCTGGAACATGTAAGACATTTGGCTACGAATAAAGCAATATCCTTTTTCATTCCCGACCACCAATAATTGGTTCTCAAGCCATGATACATCTTGTCAGTGCCCGGATGAATGGAATATCGAGTTTTATGGATTTCTTCCATCAGGAATGTACGAAGATTGTCACGATCTGGGATCCAGATGCGATCTTGATAATAGAAAATACCATCAGATTTAGATTCCAACTCCCCATCAATTCCCGTGGGCATGTCATTTTCGGTAATTGCCGAGTGTTGGGCTCCTCGAATTCGGTCGCTGAGATTGGACAAGATAGGAGAACATATTAAATGAAATGCTTTGGCATGTTCTTTTCGACTTAACGCGTCGGCTACGACGTTCGCCTTTCCCGGATGATAGCGTATTTCACACTCGTAATAATTTAGGAGTTCGACCCATCGTGTTTGCCTCATATTGAGTTCCTTTTGATTAAAAATATGTTGCAAGCTCTTATGGTCGGTGAAAATTACGCATTTAGAGCCGTAAAGGTAATGCCTCCAAATTTTAAGAGCGAAAACCACGGCACCGAGCTCCAAATCATGAGTCGTATAATTCCTTTCATGGATTTTGAGTTGTCGCGATGCGTAAGCTATAACCTTTCCCCTTTGCATCAAAACACAACCTAGACCGAGTTTGGAGGCATCGCAGTATACCACGGAATCTTCGGATCCTTCAGGGAGTGTAAGAATTGGAGCGTCACACAATCTTTGTTTAAGAGTTTGGAAAGCGTATTCCTGCTTGGGTCCCCAATCAAATGGCGTACCCTTGCAAGTGAGCGAAGTAAGCGGTAAAGCGATCTTTGAGAAATTTGAAATGAAACGCCGGTAATATCCCGCTAAACCGAGGAATGACCGAATTTCCTTGGGGGTACGTGGGGCTTTCCAATTCTTGACTGCTTCAACTTTTGCGGGATCAACTAAAATACCCTTGTCACTTACAATATGACCGAGGAATTGTACCTCCTTTAACCAAAACTCGCATTTCGAAAACTTGGCATAGAGCCGATTTCCTTGCAACGTTTGGAGAGTTAGGCGAAGGTGTCTTTCATGCTCTGCCTTTGTCTTGGAGTAAATGAGGATGTCATCAATAAAGACGATAACAAAACGGTCGAGATAAGGTTTAAATACCCGATTCATCAAGTCCATGAATGCGGCAGGGGCGTTTGTTAGGCCGAAAGGCATAACAGTGAACTCGTAATGACCATAGCAGGTTCGGAAAGCGGTTTTGGGGATGTCTTCTTCCCGTACTCGAAGTTGGTGATAACCCGAGCGAAGGTCGATTTTTGAGAAGCATGAAGCTCCTTGAAGCTGATCAAAAAGGTCGTCGATCCGAGGTAACGGATATCGGTTCTTGATGGTCAATTTATTTAACTCCCGATAATCGATACACATACGAAACGAACCATCTTTCTTTTTGATGAAGAGAACCGGGGCTCCCCAGGGTGAAGTACTAGGGCGGATAAATCCCTTATCGGTTAATTCTTGGAGCTGACTTGCCAATTCTTGCATCTCGGTTTGAGCCAACCGATATGGAGACTTGGCTATGGGAGAAGCTTCAGGAACGAGATCGATGCGGAACTCTAGCTCACGTACTGGAGGGAGTCCAGATACGTCATCGGGAAAGATGTCGGGAAAGTCTCGTACAATCGGAATATCTTCTATCTTCTTTTCTGTGACCTTTGTTTCCACCACATGGGCTAAGAAAGCCATGTATTCTTTACGTAGATATGATCGAGCTTGAGTACATGACATAAGACTAAGCTTTTTCGAACGAGTCTCGCCATAAATACGAAGACTTTGACCGTCGGCAAGAGGAATACGAATGAACTTCTCGAAACATACTATTTCAACATGGTTTTGGGATAGCCAATCCATTCCCACGATGATGTCGAAGCTACCAAGTTCCATAGGAACTAAATTGACGGAAAATTTATGACCGCAAAAATCGAAAGTGCAATCTTGGATGACTGCATTGAGTGAAATGTATTTTCCATTGGCGACTTCTACGGTAAAGTGTTCATCAAGTATCGTGCGAGGTGTGTGAAGTATGGGTTCAATTTCCAAAGACACGAAACTTTTATCGGCACCTGAATCACAAAGTACTGACGCGTAGCAGTCATTTATGAGAAACGTACCATTTACGACCTTGTTATCGGTCTGTGCTTGGATTGCGGTAATGACAAATGCTCGGCCTTTGGGAGCCGGAACCTGCATTGTTGGATTTGCCTGGGCTTGAGTGTTAATGATATTGACAAGCCTAGGACACGCGTTTCTGAAATGGGTGGGGTCACCACAGTTGAAGCATGTTCCAGTTGGATACCGGGTTTGTGTTTGCTGATTTGAGGGTAGAGCGAATGGTCGCTGAGTTTTTGGTGCACGGCATGTGTCCGCCAAGTGGCCATAGCGACCAGAAGTCGTACAAAGGCGACACGGGCTGGTGGACATATGGTGATAGTTACAATGGTTACAGAGGGGGTGAGGTCCGGTATACGGCTTTTTGTTTGGTTGGGTGACTTGGGTGATAGGAGCAGCAGGGGTAATAACAGCATGGTTGTGGTGATGGCTTTTCCGCTTCTTTTTGTCGTGTCGGTGTGAGGACTCGGACTTGACAATTAGGGGAGTCTCAGGGGTCGGCTTTTCAGTTGTCATCTTTGAACCCTTGCGTGGGAGGACACCATCGTTCATATTATCCTCGTTGAGTTGACCTGCTATTTTAATAGCGGATTCCAGAGTAGATGGCCTGCTGCTGGTCACCGAATCACGGATCTGGCGCGGTAACCCTTTAATGTAGCGGCGTATTGCAGTTTTCATAGGTAGAACCATGTGAGGTAGGAGTCTTGAAAGATCATAGAATCTATTAGTGTAGGTAGCGTTGTCTCCTCCCACCTGTTTCAGATTCCAGAATTCCTCCTCGAGAGTTTGCAATTCGCTGTCCGGGCAGAACTTCTCTATCATGCGTTCCTTTAGTTTTGACCAGGTCATTCCCAAGGCAACACCCTCTCCTTTTGCCCGTTTTTCTAGGTTCCACCATGAGAGAGCATGTCCTTGGAGGCACCCTGTAGCGTGACGGACCATCAGGTCCTCAGGGCACTCGCTGTGGATGAAAGTACTCTCCATTTCTTCGATCCATGTGAGGAGTGCGGTGGCACCATCTATGCCTTTGAAGTAAGGCGGATTACAGCTAGGAAAGTGCTTAAACGAGCAACGATGAGTGGTTGTTGGAGCTTGCGGCTGAAGAGTTTGAAGATGGGTTGCAATTGTTGGGATGACATTTGCTACCTCCTTAGCGATAAGGGCGGCTAGCCTTCGGTTGTTACGAGCAGCGTATGGAGGTCGTAATGCCATCTATGAGAAACACGCATATGGACTTGTGAGTTATTTGTAAATTGATTATGGAAATTAAGTTTGTAGACATTGTTGGGTAAAATGATTGTAAAACACTTGTTGGGCCATGGTTAGGAGTGTTAGGCACCTTTTGGGCTTTCCATGGGTACTAAATGTGAAGCATGTAGCAATTGCGTGGGCTCCCACAATACTAAGTTTTCACATGTTTTTCCCACTTCTAGGCCCATTAGGGAACTTAATAGTCCAATGAGTTGGCCATTTTGGAGTGTATCCTTTCGGATACGTTTGATAAGGTCGGGTATTTTGATGGCTCAAAAGTAATGTGAATAACGCGCTTTGGCCTATAGGTTTGGGAACTCTCGCCTTTGGTCCCCAGGTAAGCAAACTGGTCCCTCGGTTGATTGGGATGTATACGAATGCTTACCTAGTCAGGACTTTTGGGCTACCGGCACCTCCCCCTTCCAGTTACTACGCGTCCATTACTTCGATCCTACCCAACTAGAGTGGATGACTTTTAATTTCCTATGAGCTCTAAGGAATATATATGTATATAAATTTTTATTTTGAAACCATTTAAGTATGTGTGTGATTTTAAGAGAAAGAGGAGAAAATTCACAAGTGTATGCGCACATATAAGTGTCGGGAATAATACGTAAGCACATAAGGGAGCAATTAGCACACAAAGGTATTCCAAGGATTTTCTAAGTGCGAATTGCATGCAGTTGTGTGTGCATTTTATAAACTAGCATACGAGAGGACCCTAGAGGCTATAGACTAGGTCAAGGCAATTAACCTAATTCCCTACAGTCAAGGGCTCTGATACCAATCTGTCACACCCCGATCCTTGGCGGAATCGATCAAGGCGTGATATATTGTTCAAAGTCTCATGACAACTATGTTATAATATGATTAGATTCAATTAAGTACTAAGTATGCAAACAAGATCCACAACATACAAATACAAATCAAAATACAATAACATTTATTACATCAAATTTAAATAGTCTTGTGGGTTTCTAAGGTACACCCTACTTTTCATCAACTTCATTCTTCAAATCTGCATCATGGGTAAAAACAGGTCAACTACGAGAGTTGGTGAGTAATCTAGTTTTATTAAAGAAAATTGTGAGTTTGAATAATTTGAAAATTTGTTTTCTTTTGAAGTTGGCAAGCGACTGTTATTGAGATAACATTTTATAAATCAAAAATTGATTAACAAATGATAACAACAACAATAAGTCCTCACCCTATATATACATATATATGTATATATAGGATGGAGCATCTAATCATCATACACACACAACCACGTGCGATCAATCACCTTAGCGTCCCAAGGCGGGGTAGTCAACCCAATAGCGCTATTATTGTCCATAACGTACCTGAAGAATACGGGCATAGTCATGGAGATTAGACTAAAATGATAATGCACTACAAGTACATGTAGCGTAAACAAACAATAATTATACAAATAATGATTCAAGTATAAATGTCCCCAACAATGTCTCAATTGTGATAAAATAATAAAATGAAGTTGAAAACATATTAGAACCACATGATACACCCCAAAAGTATTTAAAATTATAAAATATGGGGTAGATTACTCACATTAGTCCAAACGGAATACGCGTGTTGTACGATAGACGGCTCGGGTCAAAACGACGTGGAACCTATTATAATTAATAGTTTTGGTTTAGGAACTACTAAACGGGAATGGAGTATTAATAAAAATAATTAGACACATATTCTTATATTAGATGAATTAACAATAATCAAATTTTGTTTTGAATATTAATGTATTCATAGGTTAGATGAATTTTAAATTGAATTAATTACTTTGCTTAATTAATTTATATTTTCACTTTAGGCAAGATTTTAATAATTTCTTATTAAAATAATAACTTGTCAAATTATAAGTATTTACAGATTTTATATATTATAAACAATTATTTATATGAAATAATCATTAAAAAGGCATTTTTACATGCTTAGATATTTAGAAAAATGGTTTTAAATACTAAACAGTAATGAAACATTCTGAAATTATCAGAAAATCATTATTTCATAAAATATTGATTACTGTAAAATTTTCATATTTTTCTTAACTGCTTTAGTATTTATTTAGTATTTTAATAATTAAACCACAACAAAATTCGGGAAAACTAATAAATGATTCCCAAAAATTCTGGAAAATTAACCATAGTTTTCTAACAATATATTGAGCCTACTGTAAATATTTTGGATATTTTGGACTATGGGAAGTATTTCTTATGTTTTTCATTATTAACTAATCAATAAAATCATAAATAATAGAAAAACGATTAATGAAAATTCATCAAACTTTTTATTTATGATTATTATGTTATATGTGACATTCTGATAAGGTGTTATAATTTTTGGACATGTGTAGGTATTTATTATCAATTTAAACCATTAAACAATCATTAAATCAGTAAAATTAAGCAAACATTCTTAAAAAATTATGTAAATTTTGTCATGGAGTCTTTATAATGTTAATAAGGTGCGAAAAATATAACATCTAATTTTGGACCTAAATAACTATATTTTGCTATTTATTTATCTATAACAAAATAAAATACACAATAAGCATAAAACAGTAATATAAATGAATGAAACTTCATAAATCCACTTTAATCAATATATGGGTCATTGTAGAATTTTTCCAGAATTTATTGACAGTAAAAAGTATTTTATGTGAATTATTGCCCTATTATATTGCAATAATTATAGTAATTCAATAAAAATAAGTTATTTTCTGAAAATTTCCAGAACTTCTTATTTTATTGATGGAATTCTGAGAAAAATCAGGTTTATATATAAAATGAGTTTTAGATATTTTGGTGGATTTAATTTGTTTCATTAATGAATTTGAAACTTTTAACAACATACCTTGATGAATGCTTCAAGAGGGATGGAGATTTGAGTATGAGGGATTGTTCTTGGCTGGAAAATTGATATTTCTTGGAAGAATTTCGAGATTGAGAGTGAGAGAAAGAATAGAGAGGGTTTGAGTGGTGATAAGAATAATGTATTGGGAGAAAAATGAAAGGAAAGATGATGGGAGGTGTGAGTGGGAGACCATGAGAATAACTTTTGGCTTTTGGTGGTCTTCATAATTTCCCACTAGCACAAGCATCTCTATGTAATACACTAATTAATATAAGAATTTTATAAAATTTAATGTAGAGTTTATAAAAATAGAGTTTTATAAAAAATAGGTTATTATTTGATTATAACAATCTACTTTGATTTGAAGTTTAATTATAGCATTCAAGTTTGATTCTTTTAATTTAATTAGAGCATAATACTTTGATTTTATTTTAATATGGTATCATAATTTAATTTGATTATAGTTATAACGTTATACTATGCTATATTGCTATTAACGTCAATTTATATCGTATTGTATGGGTTTTGATCCTATTAGCGTCAAGGAATCTTGAGTAGGGTTTATTAAATTTCCAATTGGGTTGGGTTGACCCGAATCCATTTTAGGCGGATGTCACAGCAATGGCAAGTAACACTCTAATAGATTTTATCTTCGCTACTGGAGAGAAGGTTTCATCATAATCAATTCCTTGAGTTTGAGTGACACCCTCCATACCCAATCTGGCCTTGAATGTGTGTATATTCCCATCCATGTCGGTCTTCTTCTTGAAGATCCATTTACACCCAACGGTTTTGAGACCCGGTGTCGGATCAACCAAGTTCCAAACTTGGTTGTCGTACATGGATTGAATCTCGCTCTCCATTGCTTCTTTCCATTCGCCAGCTTCAGGGCTTGTCATCGCTTCCTTGTAGTTAGATGGTTCATCCTCACTAACCAGTGTTTTATCACTGATCAGTGTGTCACCTTCTATAGTAATATGGAAACCATAAAACTCAGGAGGCAGACTTACTCTACTGGATCTGCGAAGAGGCGATGGAGATATGTCAGTCTTCTCAACAGGAGTCTCATCCTCGGGTTGAGTACCAATGTCAACTATAGGTTCATCATCGGTTGACTCTTGAATTTCTTTAGGATCAATTATGCTCCCACTAGCTTCTTTGGATATGAGGTCTCTTTCCAGAAACACTCCTCTTCGAGCAACAGACACTTTGTTCTTGGAAGGCTTGTAGAACAAGTACCCAAAGGATCTTCACGGGTAATCAACGAAATAACACTTCTCTACTCTGGGTTCGAGCTTGTCGTGAGCTTCGTGCCGAACGAAAACTTCACAACCCCAGACTTTTATGTGTGCTAGTGAAGGAAGTTCCCCACTCCATATTTCAGAGGGTGTCTTAGCAACCTTCTTAGTTGGGACGAGGTTTAAGATATGAGCTGTAGTTTCTAAGCCCCCAGAAACTTATTGGAAGTGTAGCATGACTCATCATAGATCGGACCATGTCTAACAGCGTTCAATTTCTCCTTTCAAACATACCGTTGTGCTGCGGTGTTCTTGGAGGAGAGAATCGTGAAACTATTCCACAATCCCTAAGATAATCCTGAAAGGTTTAAGGCAAATCAATGAACTAAAACTCTAAGTTCACATGCAACCTATAAGGATCTATGTTTTCTTCTAATTGAACATATAATAAATTCCTAAAGGCCACAAGAAAATTACTAAAAGAATAAAATCAGAAAAACTAACCTTTTAGGATTTCTTTGAAGCAAAGCAGCACAAGTGTCCTGCCTCAAATGAGAACACACCCAAAACTAGGGTTTTCGAAAGTTCCAGAGAGAGGGAAGAGAGGAAAAAGTTGTGGCTTTTATGGTTCCTAGGGGTCTCTATTTATAGTTTCCAAGTGGCCACCAGATAAGCCTTTAGAGATAAACCTTTTTGAATTCAAATAAGATAAACATTTATCTATCAATTCAAATCTATTTATCCTAACATATAATAATCGAAATTATGGATAATCCCTCCATAATTTCGTTGACCACTTAAACTACAATAATTGTCACTTACTCAACTATTGAATAATTACAATTCAGCCCATGCACATTTAATTAATCAAATTTATCACCAAATTAATTTCAATTAATTCCAGATTAATATCTAATTAATTAATATAGTTTCTAATTAATATACTATCACCAAAATATATTAATAAACTATTTATTTTATTAACCATCACCTGATGGCTGAGTGGTAGCTTTCCCACCTTTCCATAGGAGAGGTCAGGGTTCGACTCTCACCAGCTTCAATTAGGGATGGCCACCAGTACACCCAAAGGGTGGGTTGCCTGGCACATGAGTTTACTGGGTGTTCATGTTGCCCCGAGGTTGGGTCAGTCGGGTCGTCCAAAGGACGGGTCGGGTGGCTTCCTCGGTTATCAAAAAAAAAAAAAAAAAAAAAAAAAAAAACTATTTATTTTATTTCTATTGATTTATTAATCATATAATAAATCAATCTTTCTCTCTCCTGGATTTTCTGCTAAACCTCTAGCCATGAGGGCAACCCAAATGGACTTTGCTACTATCAATTAGGTAAATACAAATTATTAGTCATGACTTAGAAACCTAATCCAACAGTCTCCCACTTGGATAAGTCTATGACTATAATTACTAATGTATCCTCTAATTGATCAGCAAACTGTAGCTTCCTAGAAACTGCTGCCGAACTCTGACCCAGTCAGTTCTATCCATAGATAGGTGATCATATGATCCTTCGTTCAACAATATATTTTCAGACACGAGACATGGATTGAGATCAATCTCTGTCCGATACTCTGTTCCCCGACTTCCGATTCTGCTTATGACTTTAGGACTTCTAATTGAACACATCAATTTAGTCTAGGCTGGCTAGCACTTTAGTCAACTTCAAAATCATTGAGAGGCCTACAGATATTTGTTTCCCATCAGGGTCAAGGAACGAATAAGCTTTTACTCATATGCTTATATCTTTTACCAGACAAATCATTCACAACGACACATTTTATAACATCGAGTTACCGATGCATTTTCGTATTATCAATGAACAACTGCCTTGTAAATTATAACTCATATCTCTCCACTTCAAGATCATAAGATATTATCATCTCAACATTGCTCGTGATGTAATCCATGAAGCAATCTATTGAGTGTGGGTTTATCCAATACTCAAATCTCTATTTCTAAGTACTCATGAATGTTGTAGCAATCCTATTGCTATGTCTAACTCCTTAGACAGTCTACAAACCGATTCATGACAGTCTTGATTCAATACTTACTTCCCAAAGTATGAGCGACTGTGGACCTTTCTGAATAATTAAATTATTCGGGAAGTAAAACATGCGAAAGCAAAACATAAAGATCTGACTGGAAGCTACTCCTGCTTATTACCAAGCCTCTACAAGGTAATCACCAATTCGGACCTTGTCATAAACTATTATCGGTTTCAAGATTTCTTTTAAACTTTCAATTCTAACATTACAGCTATGTCTTTATGAACCTTACACTCTTTCTATGTATCCAAAGTATCTTATACTTATACACTTTATTGCATATGATCCAATCAAATGCTCATCCGATAACATCTCAATATATTATCTTGTCAATTTCTCTCCTAACTCCATTCTAGTAATGTGTATTGATACTTTCTATGGTTCTAGGGTCTTTAGTTTACTTGACTGCACCCTAAGACTATTTCGAGGTGTTATGATGTGCCGGTGAACCACACGCGCTCCATCATAATACCAACAAGATTCTTTAACCATGAAGTCCTTTAACATCATGCCCTGACGTTAATAATTACTACTTTGAAAAATCTTTCAAATTAACACTATCACTTTCACCCCAATCATTTCCTAATGAATTCTCATTTGAGTTCAAACAATCCATCTAGTATTCCCAGCCAGACAATGTCCTGAATCCAACTTACAATGCCCTAAGCATCAAGTCATCAGTATATGTTCATGACATTTTGATCGATCCAAGAAACTTGTGGAACCCGATCTAATCTTATTCCAAACCCTTTCGGAATCCAAAGATTATTTATATTCCTTGTGTCATGATTTTCGAAAAAACTATTTCCTTATGGAGACTCTTTTCATGCATCTTGAATCTTATCAAGATTATGCTTACAATGGCTAGGTCTATGCTGACGATTTCATCTATCCAATAGATGTCTGTGAATTACGTGAGTATGTTGCACTTTCTTTATTTCTTTCATGCCAAGTCATCACACTTTGCAATGATAGGAAAACCCTTTCCTGGGGCTATACATCTTGAATCTCATCAAGATCATCTTGGCAGAGTTTCGATCTATCTCATAGACGTTTACAACCACCTGAGTATGTCGTATCTCTATAGCGATACGTCTCTTAACACCAAGTCATTACACTTTGTAATGAAAAGAGCCGTTTCCTAGAAACAATATGTAACTCACATATAGAGATAGTAGATAACAGCGACACTCCCACTGGCTTTGACACGGTTATGGACTATTCACAAAATCCAGGACTTTTGGCATATTTTGAGAATCCAAAACTTTCTGACATCTTAATGGAAATCTTTCAGCCCTTTCTCAAAATCCAATCCTTTGGCATATTTTTGAGAATATGAATATCTTTCTTGCGAGATGCCCGTGGGGTAATCCCGGGCTCATGTACCTCTGTACTGGGACACTCTTTGTGAGTCCCTATTAGTGTGCCGGTGATCCACACGCGCGCCACTAACGATTCATAATGTGCCATGCGGTATCCTTTCAGATTTCATATTCTATTGAGAGTGCTTCTCCCGGAATCAATTACTTGACTCTGTGTATCGTCTCACTCAACCAGATGTTGTGAAGGTATGTATCTGTCCATGTTAATTTCTTTTGATGATTCAGTTACTCCCACTGGTTTTTAGACCAGGTGTAAAATCAATCAAATTCTCACATAGACTGTGTCTTGCCCTAATGTTCTCTTGTTTGGAAGCAACCGGGCTCACCAATGCTTCCAAGTAGTCGGATTGCTTATCTATACCAACTTTAGTGTTTTACCACTAATCGGTATGTCACCCAGATCATAACTACTTATGACAGTGATCAATACTACTGGTCAAGAGAAGAGTATGTCAGGTTAGACAGGAATCTGATTCCTGGTCAAGGCCTAGTGATGACTAAAGGTTCTTTCAATTGGCCAATCCTGAACTCATTTAGGATTATTCTTACTCCCACTGTTTCCTGAGAATATGAGTTCTTTCCAAAAGAACTCTTCTTTTATAGTTACAGTCGGGATAGCCAATGAAACGACATTGCTGATTAGGTATAGGCTAGTCATGAGCTTCGGACGAACACAACATGACCCTGGACTTTATATGTACAAGCGGATGATCCCAGCTTTACATTTCAGACAGTGTCTGCATAACCTACTTAGTCTAAGATGTGGTCGGAATATGGTTTCTATGGTCTGACTGGTTGAATATTCAATTCATCAAAGAACTGATTGGAAATGTATCTTATACATCGAGGATCGAACTATTTCGACCAATGCTCCATCATCTTCCCTAAGATACATTATAACCATTAATGTTCTTGGAAGAGGATAAACTGTGAAACATTTTCTCAGTCTATGTTGTCACTCAGGTTCTGTTGATCTTATACTTCCTTTGAAATCCTTGAACACTTCAAGGTTTCAATCAATCGCTCATTCTGATAAGCGAAGCCATATTTGTCATACTAATTTGGCAAATATCATGAAGTATAACTAATTTTGTTGTGTTCGAAGATTCGGGCAATATACAGAAACTTATGTGTCTGGTGCTCAAAATCTTAATATCTTTTACATCTCTATATAAATTTATGACTTTGTTAATTTTGTTCAAGATATGCAATCATCACCTGACTCTAAGTCAACTGATTCCAAAATCCTATCCTCTGGATCTTTGGGTGATTCATTTCTTGCCACATGTTCTTTATAAAGAACTTAATCATCATGTGACTCTAAGTCAAATGATTCCAAAGTCCTGTCCAACTGGATCTTTGGGTGATTCATTTCTTGCCACACGTGTTTTTATTAAGAACTCAAATCATCATGTGACTCTAAGTCAAATGATTCCAAAGTCCTGTCCAACTGGACCTTTGGTTGAATTGATCTTATAAAGTTTCTTTTAATCTATCATAGAAAACACAATTCATGAATCCGAACACTTTGGATGCATCATCATGCAATTAACACACTCATACAACATTTCAATGATAAATTAAATAAACATGTATTAAAAGAAAATTTAACATTTTATAAAACCAAAAAAAATATCCTTGAACAATGTACTGTATGACAAACAATGTCGCTTGCATCTAATAAGCTAATAACATGATTGTAATATCTAACTAAACTTCAAAACTGCATGAGCTGGAGATCCAATCCAAATGTGCTCCTATGCACCAAAGTCCCGTACCCTACTGATTCCCTGCATACAAACCAAAATGTGACTATCACATCATGCATCAAGGAATTATGGATCAGGAGTTTTGAGGTTTTTAGATGTACCCGAGCTTTCAAAAAGATTCTGCCCTTGGAGCGCCTTCCAATCTTTCCGTGACTGTATCCGATCCTATGGATTCCCAGTTTGAGACATCGAACAATCGGTCCAGACGATCTGAATCATTTCTTGATGCGCCTTAATACTTGACTCAATCCTGAAGTAGCTGAATCAATGGAACTATGCTTCTCCATGAACGATTCATACAGAGTCGACATTGAATGCATTTCCATGATTGTCTTAATTTGGTTACCCTTTCTGTTCATCTGGATGAACAGATCAGCGAGTCGAGCTAATGCTTAACTCCCGATCAGAAGGGGTGACCCAATTTTATACAGTTTGCCCATGTATCCCTTAATCATGAGAACATGCAAACTGGTGCTACTTCCTTCTAGCTTGCAATTTCAAGCTCTTTGAAAATCCTAGTTCATTCCTTTTTCAACCAGTTCTCGGAACCTTTCCTCAACCAGCTGTGCTAACTTATCTGACCCCATAAATAGCATGAGTCAAAGAACTTCCTTTGACTTAATAGTCAAGGGGTCATGCTCATGACAAGCTACTGTTGAGTGTCGTAACCAACAAAATAAAAGAGTTGAAATGTGGTTTAAAATGATTTGTTAATTACCGATATTTCGTGATTTCACTACTTGATATAAATACTAACTATGTAGTATAAATGGCAAGCATGGTCGATCCACAGGGAGCGATGGTCTAATGGATTACACCTTGATTCACGGAAGTTAAACTTGTAAAGAAAGTAACCAAAAGGGGGGTTTTGATGAAGAGTTGGACTACAATTGTATAAATGTTGAGAATAAATAACTTGGGACAAAATATAGAATGATTGTTTTTATAATTTGGGGACAAATTCTGGTTTTGTATTTGTAGTCATATGATTGGAAATAACAATAAGAATGATGTTTATAACTTTAATCTTTCTAAGTTGCTACTTTGTGTATGCCGAAAGCTCGCACATACACCATTCACCTAATGTACCTTAGTTAAGAGAAGCTCGTTAACTAAGACTAATCTTACTAATCAAATCTAGATAAGATCATAGAATTTGAATGAAAGATTGCATTATGTTTTATATGAATGTTCCTAACAATGTTCAATACTCCTAAACAAGCGTTGAAGCGTTAAAACATGAGATATGATTTTCACCTAATCAAAGATGATTATCACAAATAACATTTTATAAAACAATTACGGATTTTATAATTTGTATGACTAGATTGATTATTATTTGAGATCAAATGGCCAATATGAAATAAATAAAAACCAAACACTTGTTAAATCTCAAAATCATATCACTAGAAAGATATAAAATCAAACATCAAACTTTATATTAAATCACAATCATAATCCTTAATACAAAACCAGAAAATAAGGTTACTAGCCACTCATGACTAGTAAAAGAGAAATGAACTTACAAAATGAAGATAATCCACACTTGAAGTTGCACACCAACACAAACACAATGTATCTAGAGAGTATTCAGAAGTTAATGGAATAAGGGGTGGTCCTAAGGCTAACCAAGCACATCTATTTATACTAACACACCAAGGGTAAAATGGTAATTTGGACAATGGCAAACATCATCATTCCAAGTCCCACTTTCTTCATCACATGGCCTCAAAATCAGGTTGGATCTGCATCTGGTCGTGTAGCATGAGGATGACACCACAAGAAGGAATAAACAACTCAAAGTGGGCCAAAAAGCAGATCTGGTCACCAGGAAGAGTTACACGGCCGTGTAACTTCTTGGGCCAAGATTACACGGTCGTGTAATCCTACAATTCTCCTGGACTTCCCTTGAGCTGACGTGGCATCATACATGGCATAACAAAGTTACACGGCCGTGTAACTTTTTCCCACAAAGTTACACGGGCCGTGTACACTACTGTCTTCGGGATGAGAATTTTGCAATTTCTTCGTTTGAGCTCCGTTTCTTCTGAAATTTCTTGTGTAGCCTCCCATTGTCATCCAATACAAGATTCAACCCTCAAAAGTACCTGAAAACAACCACAAAGTGTGAAAGTAGATTGCTATTCTTGAAATCCCGAAAAACATGAAAATATGCAATAAAGATAATCAAATGCATGATGAAACAAGGATAAAAATGTATGAAAACATGCTTAAAAATACACTTAACAAATATCCCCAAGCTTAGACTTTTCTTGTCCTCAAGGAAAACAAGGATCTAAACAATGCGGATAATCAAACTACAAAGTAGAAAAAGAATAGACACCTTAGGTAGCAACCAAGACAACATCAATCATAACCAAAAATCATGTCAATTTTGGACCCTACACACATATAAGTTAGACCATCTATTCAAAACAAAAGACCAATAAAAGAAACAAATTTTTATCAATTACTTAGCATACGCACGTCGGGCCAAAGTATAAACTCACACATGAAACCTTCACTTATTATTCAAAGCGTCTCGCAAGCAAAGGACGTGCTCACAATTGTTCACTCCTCTCGTGTTTATTCACTCATGTCACAAGATGTGTGACCTTGCAAGCTCCATTTTCAATATTTGGCCATAAACACTCATTTTTATAGGAGGGGCGCTCGGATATCGAATCTAGGAAGCTTATACTAAGTTGACTTTGCTCAAGTCCTCCAACCGACCTCATTTGCATATTTATTTATTAAACACATGATTTTCCAAAACAGAGAGACAAAAATTTATAACTCGATTCCTATTTACAAAGTATAGATACCTAGACGACCGAAACAACTAAATCTTTTAAACTTCAAATTGACCCAAGATGTATGAAGATTTTTAAAACATGGTCAATGTATAAAGTTGTAACTAGATCAAAATTAGATTTAGTTGTTGAAAGCATAAAAGGATGAAATGAGGTTTTCAAACAAGTAACCGTTGTATTGTATTTTTGTGGAAATTTTTCATTTTAAATGACTCGAGTGATCACTTGGTTCGGTCTTTTCTTTTATTTTATTTTATTTTATTTTTATTTATTATTATTTTTTTTATTTGACCAATCTTTTAGAACCAAGTGAAACAATTTCTGGATTTTCACCATAAAGAGAATTTCACAAAATTTGTGCTAAAATGATTAGACAAAATATTTTTATGATATTTTTATAAACATAAATGAAAATTTTAAACACACTAATGACCAAAATAATATAAACAATGTCATATGACATCTATTAACACTTCGTACCACACAAAACCAAAAAATGTAGAAAATAAGATTTTTGTCCATGACTTTGGAAAATCGCGATTTTGAGATAAACCTTATGTTTAATAGACAATATGCAAATGTATGGTCATGAGGGGGAACTAGTGCAACTTCCATAGTATTTCTCCTAGTCGATTACACACATTGATGAACTCACGGGTGAATAAAGCGTCCTTTTGCTAGAATAGTTTTGATTCAATTTCATGTGTGTTTTATAATTCTCCCAATCATATCTATGCTAGAAAATTAATAAAAAGAAGTTCCTAATGAAGATCTAGGGTTTCAAAAGATGATGATGTTGCATGTAGATAGGGGACAAAAATACAAGAAGTTTAACTATGAGATGTATTATGGTTGCAATTTAAAGGTGTCACGTAGGTGAGAAGCAAGAGATAACAAAAAATGCATGCAAAAGTTTAAAAATAATGCAAGAAATAAAATATTTTTGAATTTTTGTTGTTTTTAAATTTTTTTTTTAAATTAAAAGGGATTTATTTCCCCATCCCCAAACTTAAAATAAATGCAGTGTCCATAATGCATTAGGGAAGGAGATAGAAACAACCTACTGAGGGTCGGCGAAGGGTCCCCGTGGCGGAAATGGAGGGTAAGGGTATGGTGGGAAATATGGATAGGGTGGGAATTGAGGGGGCTGTAGTGGTTGGCTTCCAGGCTGCTGCTGTTGCTGTGGTGCCTGCTGTGGGTACTGTTGTTGCCATGGGTTAAAGGCAACGGATCTTTGTATGTCAGAGAGGATAGACATAACATCTTGGTTATGTTTATACTGGTTCTCTCTAAACTAGTCAAAGTCTTGGCGCAGCTCCATTTGATGTGTGTCAATTTCGCCAAGATTATCATAGATGCCTTGATAATCAAGGCGAAGATCCGCAAGCTGAGAGTTGATTCTAGAAAATTCCTCCATGTAAAGGCTGTGCTCTGGAGGAAATGAGCTAGCAGAACTTGAAGGGCCGGGCTCTTGAGGCTGTCTCTGGGGCTGTCTCGGTGGTGGGCTGGGCTCTTGAGGGGGTATGTTGGGATTTGGTAGGGGTAGGCCCATGTTGGAAGAAGGCTTCCAATTTGTGCTAGAGACTGGGTTGGCTAATCGAAGTATTCGGGCGTTTCGGTTGTTCACCCGCAGATAATCGCGTCCGTCGGCTTGCCAAATTTCGTCGGATTCGGGGCGTCGAAATAACCTCATACCCTCAAGAACATCAGAGGTGAGGTATCGCTCACCTCTGACTATCTCAAGGTTATCAGGAAATCTGATGCCCAGGGCTGGATGCTTGGCTATTAATGTGATAATGCCACCGCAATGGATCTGGCCAGATGAACTTCTACTTAATTTAAGTTGTTTGTACATGATCCAGGATCCAAAATTTGGGGTTTTAGGCCCTGGATTGATCACGCAATAGAGAAGCTCAAGCTCATTTAGGCCGGCCTTGCTTATCTCTTCTTGTGGGAAGAAGATAGAAGCAATGATGCGGTGGGTGACTTTGAGGACGGGGTGGATGATGCTGGAGGCTTTGGCATTACTGGGACGGTAGAAGTTTTCTGTGGAAATCTTGGTCCAGAAAGTGCCAACTTCTCGGTGGAACAGTTTGTTTAGTTTGCCTCTTTGGTCATATGTGTTGGCGACCGGTGCGCCAATAAGCTCACACAATTGGTTTTGTGTGATTTGGTATGACCTGTTGAACATTCTAAAAGACAAAATTGTAGTATGAACGTTAAATTCAACAGAAGATAAAAATTCAATAGTGGGGTTGGAATAGCTTTTTTCGCTTATATTCATCAACCCTTCCCAACCAACATTGGACAGGAGTTTGCGTACTCCTGCCTCTATATGTAAGTCTCGCAAAGTTGGGACATCTATGAATTTTTAGGCTTGCCCAATTCGTTCCAAGAAGTTATAAAAACGGGCCTCTTGGGCATCGGTCATAAATGCGATACCCGCATCGCCCATATCAAAATCCTGCTGTTCGGGCTCCTCATCGGAAGAGCCACTAGAGGCCAAGTACACAATTTGCCTTTTATTACCCCTAGAGTAAGTACGGGACGATGATGCCATATATATATATATATATATATATATATATATATATATATATATATATATATATATATATATATATATATATATATATATATATATATATATATATATATTTTAGTTTTTATCAAAGGAATTTGAACGAAAACAACACTCAAACAATAAAACACAAAAATTTAATCACAAAGGCTTTCCAAATCAAACCCAAGAACCAATTATCTAGCCAAAAATCAAAAATTATGAAAATTTTGAGTTTGGAAAGAATGTACCAAATTGAAGCTTGCACAATGGTGGTTTGGTCTTGATTTCTCCTATTCTTGCCTTCCCCAAGCTTGAACCTAAACAATTTCAACAATTTAGCAACAAAAATTCAAAACCCTCATTTTCTAGGGTTTCAAGAAATCCGAAAATAACCATGGAAAATGTTGTTTCTTGTGCTCAAAATGAAGGAAAAGATGAGAAATAATGGAACTAACCTTTGGATTTTAACAAAACTTGAAGAAATTAGAAGAAAAAGTGTGGAAATCGATTTTTTCTATGTGGTTATCGGACTCGGCAGGAGCATATGAAGCAAATCGCAGCTTTGTATTGAATAAAATGAAGTGCCTTGCTTATATATTGTGCAAAAATGACGAAATTGCCCTCGGCCTAAGTTACACGGCCGTGTAACTTTGGCTTGAAAACTTACACGGTCGTGTAAAGTTGTATTTTGACCAAAACGAATTTTTACCATATTTCCAAGTTACACGGTCGTGTAACACACTGACCAATTTTTCGTTTTTCGTTTTTCGTATCTTGAGCCTCGGTAGTCCGTTTTCATTTCCGATCGTTTTCTCACGTAGGTAATTGAAAGTTATAAACAGAAAAATTATAAAAACACAAAAAATCACACTTTTAAAAATTGACAAAAATACCCCCGGGTTGCCTCCCGGTTAGCGCACTTGTTTAACGTCGTTGGCTCGACGCATGGCTCCCAAAATTTGACTATTGGGAGCGGGCCGGCTCGTCTAATTTTTCGTCTTCAACGTTTTGCTCGACGAAATTTTCGTAGATAGGTTTTAGCCGGTGGCCATTTACTTTGAAAATTTTTCCAGTCGTGTCGCTTCTTATTTCTACTACACCATAAGTAGAAATATTAGTTACAATGAATGGTCCCACCCATCGGGACTGAAGTTTTCCTGGAAAAAGTTTTAGACGGGATTGAAAAAGTAACACTTTTTGGCCAATCTCAAAGCTCTTTCGTGTATTGACTTTATCATGGAAGGCTTTGGTCTTTTCTTTGTATATTTTAGAATTTTCATAGGATTCGTTTCTTATTTCTTCCAATTCTTGGATTTGAAGTTTCCTATGAATTCCATTTTCTACAAAATTTTGATTTAAGCATTTGATGGCCCAATACGCTTTGTGTTCAATTTCAACAGGTAAATGGCATGCTTTTCCAAATACAAGACGGTAAGGAGACATACCTATTGGTGTTTTGTATGCGGTGCGGTATGCCCAAAGAGCATCGTCTAAACGGATACTCCAATCCTTACGACTCGTACTTACCGTTTTTTCCAAAATGGACTTGATTTCTCGATTGGAGATCTCGGCTTGTCCATTTGTTTGTGGATGGTAAGCTGTGGAAACTCGATGTAGGACTCCGTATTTCTTGAAGAGCGCCTCTATCGCTCGGTTGCAGAAATGTGACCCTCGATCACTTATAAAAGCCCTCGGCATTCCAAATCGACTGAAAATGTTAGCTTTTATAAAATCTGCAACTACTTTGGAATCGTTAGTCCGTGTGGCTTTTGCCTCTACCCATTTAGAGACATAATCCACTGCTAGAATTATGTACATATTTCCAAAGGATGACGGAAACGGGCCCATGAAATCTATACCCCATACATCAAATATTTCGCAGAAGAGTATGGAGGTTAGTGGCATTTGGTCCTTTGGTCTTAGGTTTCCAACTTTTTGACATTGCTCGCAAGATTTGCAAAACTTGTAAGCATCGGCAAAAATAGTGGGCCAATAAAATCCAGATTCAAGGACCTTATGGGCCGTTCTTTTAGGACCAAAATGCCCTCCACAGGCTTCAGCATGACAGAAGTTTAGAATAGAGTGTACCTCACGGAGATCTACGCATCTCCTTATGATTTGGTCAGGACAAAATTTCCACAAGTAAGGCTCATCCCACACATACTGTTTTGAGTCTTTCTTTAGTTTGTCTTTTTGAGCTCGAGTGTAGTCTGATGGGAAATTTTTGGTAACCAAATAGTTTACCATGTCAGCATACCATGGTGTGATTGTCTGGTTGGTAAGCAGCTGTTCATCTGGAAATGAATCATTTAGCGGGGTTGGATCTTCATTGTTGATGATCATACTTAGATGGTCTGCAACTAAGTTTTGCTTTCCGCTTTTATCCCGGATTTCCAGATCGAACTCTTGAAGTAGTAGGACCCAACGAATGAGCCTAGGCTTCGCATCTTTCTTTGTCATCAAATACTTTAACGCTGCATGGTCAGAAAAAACAATGACTTTAGTTCCCAATAAATATTGTCGGAATTTTTCCAAAGCAAATATGATGGCATGAAGCTCATTCTCTGTTGTTGAATAGTTGCTTTGGGCGGGGTCCAATGTTTTCGAAGCGTAGTATATGACGTGGGGAACTTTGTCCTTCTTTTGCCCCAACACCGCCCCTACCGCATGATTACTTGCATCGCACATAATCTCGAACGGTAGACTCCAATCTGGCGGTTGAATGATGGGTGTGCTTACCAACAGGTTCTTCAAAGTTTCAAAGGATTGTTTGCATGCGTCATAAAATTCAAACTCTACGTCTTTTTGTAGAAGTTCGCACATCGGTCTTGAGATCTTTGAAAAATCTTTGATGAACCTCCTATAAAAACCTGCATGACCAAGAAAAGAACGGACCTCTCGGACACATTTTGGGTAGGGTAGAGTTTTAATAACATCAATTTTTGCTTTGTCAACTTCTAAACCCTTTGCTGAAACAATGTGTCCTAGTATGAGTCCTTGGTCAACCATAAAATGACATTTTTCGTAATTTAAAACCAAATTGGTTTCAATGCATCTTTTCAAAATTTTTGTCAAATTATTTAAGCACTCTTTAAACGAATTTCCATACACAGTAAAATCATCCATAAACACCTCTATAATCTCTTCAACATACTCGGAGAAGATACTCATCATGCACCTTTGGAATGTGGCAGGGGCATTGCAAAGCCCAAAAGGCATCCGCCGGTACGCAAATGTGCCAAAGGGGCATGTGAACGTTGTTTTCTCTTGATCTTCCGGCGCAATGGGTATTTGGAGAAAACCTGAATATCCATCTAGACAACAATAATGAGTTTTTCCCGCTAACCTTTCCAACATTTGGTCGATAAAGGGTAGTGGGAAATGATCTTTACGAGTAGAGGAGTTTAACTTTCGGTAATCAATACACACACGCCACCCGTTTTGCACACGGGTGGGTACCAACTCACCTTGCTTGTTTTCCGTTACCGTGATTCCGGTTTTCTTTGGGACAACCAGGATTGGACTTACCCACTTGCTGTCTGATATTGGGTAAATCATTCCTGCGTCCAATAGCTTAAGAATCTCCTTTTTCACCACCTCCATCATGGGTGGATTGAGTCTTCTCTGGGCTTCTCTTGACGGTTTGTACTCATCTTCCATGAAAATCTTGTGCATGCACATCGATGGGCTAAGTCCTTTGATGTCGGCTATTGTCCAGCCGAAGGCTTCTTTGTAGTTCTTTAGCAGACCCATCAATTCTTTTTCTTCTTCTTCAGACAGTTTGTTGGAAATGATGATTGGTAATGTATCCTTTTCTCCCAAGTACATGTACTTTAAATGGTTGGGGAGATCTTTTAATTCCAACTTTGGTGCCTGTGAAATGGAAGGAAGAAGTTTTTCGTTAGAAATTTGCAATGGTACTTTTGGCAAATCATACCTTGCTTTCTTTTGGTGGTCAAGGTATGATGCGATTTCCAAGATTTCTTGACTTAGATCGAACTTCTCGATAAGTTCCTTTGTCTTCTCCTTGTCTAAATTTTTGTTCAAGACTAGAGCTAATAAATCAGTGTTAGACAATTCGAAACATTCTTCAACTAATGGGTTGATTACATCAAGAAAATTTAAAGACAAAACAGTTTGTGGATAACGCATAGCATCAAAAATATTGAAATTTATGATTTCTCCATCAAATTCCATAGAAAGCGTTTCATTGAAAACATCAATTTTTGTTCTTGCTATGCTCATGAAAGGTCTTCCCAAGAGTATAGAACAAGAATTTGATGTTTCATCTCCACCCATATCCAAAACGTAAAAGTCAGCGGGAAATACTAGTTCATTAACTTGTACCAAAACGTCCTCTAATACACCTTTTGGGTGTACTATAGAGCGATCGGCTAGTTGAATTATCACCCCGGTGCTTATTAATGGTCCTATTTTTAATGATTTAAAAATAGAGTTAGGTAGGACATTAATCGAAGCACCGAGATCTAGCATGGCTTTTGGAATGTAGAGGTTTCCCATTTTACATGGAACAGTGAAAACACCCGGATCTTTACATTTTTTCGGTAGTCGTTTTTGCAAAACGGCCGAGATGTTTTCACCGACTGTAACAGTTCCGCTTTCTTTCAGTTTCTTTTTGGAGGTACAAAGTTCTTTAAGAAATTTGGCATACCTAGGAATTTGTTTGATTGCATCAAGTAAAGGAATATTTACCTCAACTTTCCGAAACATGTCCATAATTTCTTGATCTTCCTTTTCCTTCTTTGTGTTTTTAAGTCTAGATGGAAAAGGAGGAGGAGTGATTTTTACCTCAACTTTGGATGGTTCCTTGGGAGCTTCGCTTCTTGAATCGGTATCGTCTTCGATTTCTATCTCTCTTTGTCTTTCTTTTGACAAGCTTGGTCCGTCATAGTTTTTCCCACTTCTTAAAGTAACGGCATTTACATTATGTTTGGGATTTTCTTGAGATTGAGAAGGTAACTTACCTTGAGATTCCATCTTGTTGACAGAAGTGGCTAGTTGAGCCAATTGTTGCTCCAGGTTCTTGATGCTAGCTCTTGTTTCTTGCTGAAATGAATGCGTGCTTGTGGCTAGACTTTTCACGATGTCTTCTAAGGACATGCTCGTGCTTGCTGTATTTTGTGGTGGAGGATTTTGGTAGTATTGTTTAGGTCTCTCTTGGTATTGGTTACGGTTTTGATTGGACTGGTAGTTCCAATTTTGGTTGTTTCAGGGTTGATCAAACTGTCTCTGATTTTGCCCGGTAAATCCTCCCATGGCTTTTGCATGTTCTTGATCTTCTTGTAACTCGGGACACATGTCAGTTGGGTGTCCGTATTGCAAGCAAATTCCACATGCTCTAACCGTTGGTTCAACTCCTTTTTCTTTTGTTAGTTGCATCACAGCTTTGGTTAGTTCAGAAATTTGATTTTCAAGATAAGGAGTGTTTACCTCTTTTACCCCTCGTGGTGGATCTACATACCATTCGTCTTCTCCTTGGGTATGCTTGGACTCTTCCGCCATTTTCTCGATCAATGCTCGTATTTGGGTCGGTGTTTGATCGATTAACGAGCCTCCACTTGAAGCGTTTATTAAACGTCTCTCCATTGGTGTTAGACCTTCACAAAAATATCGGAACAATTGGTAATCGGAAATACCATGTTGCGGGCATCGGGCACACAACTTTTTGAATCGTTCCCAATACGTATGTAAAGCTTCTCTCTTCCCTTGCTTGATTCCAATGATTTCCCTTCTCAGACTTGAAGCTTTCGTCTCCGGAAAATATTTGTCAAGGAATAACCGTGCAAGACCATTCCACGTTGTGACCGACCCCGGTGGTAGGTCATATAACCATTCTTTGGCTGAGTCTAGCAATGAAAAGGGGAGTGCCCTTAGCTTAATTTGGTCTTCCGAGACATCATGTGGTTTCATTCCTACACACACGACATGAAATTATTTCAAAAATTTATGCGGGTCTTCATTTTCTACTCCCCGAAATTGAGGTAGTAAATGAATAAGCCCGGATTTCAATTCGAAGTTTGTCATGTGCGGGTAGGTTATGCAGAGAGGTTGTTGGGTGACATCTTGGGTTGCCCATTGGCGAAGTGTTCGCTCAAGAGGTGGATTTTCGGCCATTGGAGTATGGTTTATTTGAGAGGGAGGTGTATGTGGGATGTTGTTATCTGATTCGGATTATGTTTCTGTTTCTGATGAGGAAAGGTCTTGCCAAATGTCTATGATAGGAGGGTTTGATGAAGAAGCGGTTTGGGAAGCTTGCTGCTTCTTGCAAAGTTTAGCTTGTTTCCTTAGCCTTTTTGCGGTTTTCTCAATCTCCGAATCAAGATCAAGAGGCATACCTGTTCGTGAAGATTTTGGCATAAAATATTAGTAATACCGTGCTCCCCGGCAACGGCGCCAATTTGTTGAGTGTCGCAACCAACAAAATAAAAGAGTTGAAATGTGGTTTAAAATGATTTGTTAATTACCGATATTTCGTGATTTCACTACTTGATATAAATACTAACTATGTAGTATAAATGGCAAGCAGGGTCGATCCACAGGGAGCGATGGTCTAATGGATTACACCTTGATTCACGGAAGTTAAACTTGTAAAGAAAGTAACCAAAAGGGGGGTTTTGATGAAGAGTTGGACTACAATTGTATAAATGTTGAGAATAAATAACTTGGGACAAAATATAGAATGATTGTTTTTATAATTTGGGGACAAATTCTGGTTTTGTATTTGTAGTCATATGATTGGAAATAACAATAAGAATGATGTTTATAACTTTAATCTTTCTAAGTTGCTACTTTGTGTATGCCGAAAGCTCGCACATACACCATTCACCTAATGTACCTTAGTTAAGAGAAGCTCGTTAACTAAGACTAATCTTACTAATCAAATCTAGATAAGATCATAGAATTTGAATGAAAGATTGCATTATGTTTTATATGAATGTTCCCAACAATGTTCAATACTCCTAAACAAGCGTTGAAGCGTTAAAACATGAGATATGATTTTCACCTAATCAAAGATGATTATCACAAATAACATTTTATAAAACAATTAAGGATTTTATAATTTGTATGACAAGATTGATTATTATTTGAGATCAAATGGCCAATATGAAATAAATAAAAACCAAACACTTGTTAAATCTCAAAATCATATCACTAGAAAGATATAAAATCAAACATCAAACTTTATATTAAATCACAATCATAATCCTTAATACAAAACCAGAAAACAAGGTTACTAGCCACTCATGACTAGTAAAAGAGAAATGAACTTACAAAATGAAGATAATCCACACTTGAAGTTGCACACCAACACAAACACAATGTATCTAGAGAGTATTCAGAAGTTAATGGAATAAGGGGTGGTCCTAAGGCTAACCAAGCACATCTATTTATACTAACACACCAAGGGTAAAATGGTAATTTGGACAATGGCAAACATCATCATTCCAAGACCCACTTTCTTCATCACATGGCCTCAAAATCAGGTTGGATCTGCATTTGGTCGTGTAGCATGAGGATGACAGCACAAGAAGGAATAAACAACTCAAAGTGGGCCAAAAAGCAGATCTGGTCACCAGGAAGAGTTACACGGCCGTGTAACTTCTTGGGCCAAGATTACACGGTCGTGTAATCCTGCAATTCTCCTGGACTTACCTTGAGCTGACGTGGCATCATACATGGCATAACAAAGTTACACGGCGGTGTAACTTTTGCCCACAAAGTTACACGGGCCGTGTACACTACTGTCTTCGGGATGAGAATTTTACAATTTCTTCGTTTGAGCTCCGTTTCTTCTGAAATTTCTTGTGTAGCCTCCCATTGTCATCCAATACAAGATTCAACCCTCAAAAGTACCTGAAAACAACCACAAAGTGTGAAAGTAGATTGCTATTCTTGAAATCCCGAAAAACATGAAAATATGCAATAAAGATAATCAAATGCAAGATGAAACAAGGATAAAAAGGTATGAAAACATGCTTAAAATACACTTAACAGCTACTGTGCGATGCCATGCTTTGGTAGAACAAGGAGCGGACACTCAGTCAGATATGGTTTGCCAGCAAAACTAAGAATCATTCTCTAATTGCAAAGCCATATCACATAGTCAAGGCCAGTCAGCCTTACCATATTGAACAGGTGCTTTCTGAGACTCTCAGAAATGGGTGAAGGAGGAGAAGGAGGAGAATTGACACTATCTTTAGACATCTATAAAATCTGAATCAGTTTAATTTTAATCCTTTTTAAACAATTACCCAATATATTATTTAATTAGGCTAGGATCCAAAATACCCCAACTATGGTGTGACGAGGGATGCCGTAATCACAACATAATGGTCAATAAGGTAGATAAATATTTATCAATTTCAGTCTTATGAAATTCCTAGATCTGTTGAGATTCATTGAACTGTTCAATGGCATGTTTAATCTTGGATATGCTCCACTATTTGTGACTGGGATGTCGAGGATCACAAACTGGATGTGAATAACCATGCAAATATGCTCGGTAACCTCAATGCCATTTATCATCTCTAATTGATGTGCCGGTTAACCACGCACGCTCCACTAATGTCTCATAAAGTGTAATGTGCAATTTCATGGGTTAGCATCTTTTCACATTTTTTCTAAAGTAACTAGATTTGGGATTTTATAAAGTGTTCCAGTACTTTGAATAATATCACTATACTTTTAATGAGATCAAGCGGTCCTATCAAACCCGTTCGGCTAACGACCCTCCACTGATCAGGAGAGCGGTGGGTGAGAGTGGACACCCATTAGACCGTCATTTTATAGGCAGTCTCCTTATACCTTCTTTATAGACCAGCTTCGTGAATAAGGCCTACTAATGATTTGACTAACTATTTTATCTTATACATATAATATTAACATTTAATTATAATATATATATATGATGTATTTTAAACCTTTTTAAAATATTCTTGGTTTATCTTTTAATTTATTGGAAATTTAATCTATTAAATTTAAAATTAAATTAAACCTTTAAATGATTTAATTCATCTTTTAATTAAATAATTAATTAAATTAATTAAATCCAAATATTTTAGACTTTTAAAATATTCCTAGTTTTATCTTTTAATTTTTCGAAATTTAAAATTAAATTAAACCATTAATTATCTTTTAATTAAACAATTAATTAAATTAATTAACACTAGATAGGTATCACAAATTAATCAAATTAATTTAAACCTATCTTAAACCCCCTAATTTTTAAACTAACAAATAATGGGTTTAAGGTTATCCATTTAAATAATTAAAGTTACCAAAAATAGAAAGCCTTCTAAAACCCTAATAAGAAAATCAAAAATCATAGAGGGAAGGGGCTAGGGTTTCCAAAACCCTAACCCTAAAATCGATTTGGCCAATTAGGGTTTATAAGCATTAAACCCTAATTTTTTAGGAAGACAATTATAGCAATTCAACAAGAAAACAACCAAAAAGCTCTGATACCACTGAAAGGTTTAAGGCAAATCAATGAACTAAAACCCTAAGTTCACATGCAACCTATAAGGATCTATGTTTTCTTCTAATTGAACATATAATAAATTCCTAAAGGCCACAAGAAAATAACTAAAAGAATAAAATCAGAAAAACTAACCTTTTAGGATTTCTTTGAAGTAAAGCAGCACAAGTGTCCTGCCTAAAATGAGATCACACCCAAAACTAGGGTTTTTGAAAGTTCCAGAGAGAGGGAAGAGAGGAAAAAGTCGTGGCTTTTATGGTGCCTAAGGGTCTCTATTTATAGTTTCCAAGTGGCCATCAGATAAGCCTTTAGAGATAAACCTTTTTGAATTCAAATAAGATAAACCTTTATCTATCAATTCAAATCTATTTATCCTAACATATAATAATCGAAATTATGGATAATCCCTCCATAATTTCGTTGCCCACTTAAACTACAATAATTGTCACTTACTCAATTATTGAATAATTACAATTCAGCCCCTGCACCTTTAATTAATCAAATTAATCACCAAATTAATTTCAATTAATTCCAGATTAATTTCTAATTAATTAATATAGTTTCTAATTAATATACTATCACCAAAATATATTAATAAACTATTTATTTTATTTTTATTGATTTATTAATCATATAATAAATCAATATTTCTCTCTCCTGGATTTTCTGCTAAACCTCTAGCCATGAGGGCAACCCAAATGGACTTTGCTACTATCAATTAGGTAGATAAAAATTATTAGTCATGGCTTAGACACCTAATCCAACAAATCGTAGAATTCTTGACTAAGATATTCTCCGCCGCTATCGGAACGAAGCATCTTAATATTCTTTTCCAGTTGATTCTCTACTTCGTTTTGAAACTCTTTCAACACTTCAAAAGTTTACAACTTATGTTTAATCAGATAAACATAACCGTATCTACTGAAGTCATCAGTAAACGTCACAAAGTAGCGTTCACCTTGTCTAGTGGCGGATCTAAACGGTCTACATACATTTGTGTGGATTAGTTCCAACAGATCCTTGCCTCATTCACAGCTTCCTGTGAATGGCGATTTGGTCATTTTACCAAGTAAGCAAGATTCGCATACATCATCCGATTTTAAGTTGAATGATTCCAAGGTTCCTTCCGATTGGAGCTTGGCGATACGATTCTTGTTTATATGACCAAGTCGATAGTGCCATAGACGTGATTTATCGAGAACATTCTCATCAGATTCAACATTCAAAGTTATACTATCATTTCTACCAACACAAACAAAACTTTCATATATGCCAGTAGAAGGACTAGCTTTAAAACAAAAACAATTATTTTTATAAACCAAAATGCTACCATTATCATTATCAAAATAAAACTTAAAACCATCCTTAAACAAAGCATAAAATGAAATGATGTTTTGAGCCATTTCTTACGAGTAGTAACAATTTAATAACTTAATCGAATTATCACTATTCAGCATCAGCTCATAGCTCCCGATCCATGTAACAACAGCTGTTTGTTTATTTCCCATGATCAGGTTAAGCTCCCCATGCTGCAGCTTCCTACTTTCCTTTAGTCCCTACATATCAGCACAGATGTGAGTACCACATCCTGTATCAAGGACCCAAAAATTAGAAGTCATAGTAGTATATAATTCGATCATAAATATACCTGAGGTGCTAGACTCTTTGACCTTGTTGTTCTTTTGGTCCTCCAGGTACCTGGGCTACTACGTTTCCAATGTCCCTTCTACTGACAGTAAAAGCAGATAGCCTCTTTCGGGTCACTAGAAGGGGCGATACCAGAGTCAGCCTTTCTCTTAAAGCCTTGGTTGCCCTTGGCTTTTCCCTTTCCTTTGGGATGAGAATTTTTCTTCCGTTTGCAATCACCGTGATGAATGGTTAGGACGGGAGCAGGGGAGTTACTGCCACGAGCCTGCTTCATGCTGGCCTCAACAGTATTCAGCATCCCGTGTAACTCCATCATGGTCTTGTCCAGGTTTTTCATATTATAGTTCATGATAAACTGTTGGTATGAACCAAAAAGCGAGTTAAGGACCATGTCAATGGCCAACTCCTTAGGTAACTGGACACTAAGATTTTCCAGCATGTCAATGTACGACTTCATTTTCTGAACGTGTGTACATACAGACGCTCCGTCTTGCAGTTTACAGGCAATTAGGGACTTGACGATCTCAAATCGTTCCTGCCTAAGTCATTGAACATTTCCTTGAGCTGCAGGTTGATGTCATATGCACCAGCATTCTCAAAGCCCTTTTGGAGCTCCGAGGTCATGGTCACCAACATCAGGCAGGCAACCTTAGTCGAGTCGTCATAGTGCTTATCATAAGCAGCTATTTCTTCATCGGCAGCAGTATCATGTATATCTGGGAGATCAATTTCAAGGACATACTCTTTGCCAACAAACCTCAAAAGCAATACTTAGAGCCCGGATCCAATCAAGATAGTTCGGACCCGTAAGCTTTTCCCTTGAGAAGACGGAAAGCATATAGATGTTGGTTGGTGCTGGAGGAGAAGGTGGCGGAGGAGGAGGAGTAGGACCCAAGTTGTTATTATTCTTATTGGCAGGCATCTATAAAACATAGTTTAGTTTAGTTAGTTTTAATCCTTTAAATAATTACCCAGTTTATTTACTAAGGCTAGGACCCAAGATTTCCTAGTTGTGATGTGAAGAAGGATGTCGTAATCACACCACAATGTTCATCAAGGTAGACAGAACTTTTGTCAGTTCTATTCACTATGAAACTCCTAGATCTGTGAGATTCATTGATTTCAGTTTAATGACATGTTAATCTCATTTGTGCTTATCTCAGAATTCATGACAGGGATGTCGTGGATCATGAATCAGATGGTGAATTGACCATGCAGAACCCGCATGATGCCCGGCTCAAGATACGCCTAAGAATCGCGAGTATCACATCATTCTCAATTATAACCTTATATTGCGTGCCGGTTAACCACACAGCTCCACCAGCAGGTCATAAAGAGCATGTGTGTTTCTCTTGGGTAGCACATAGTTCACATTTGTTGGATTAGGTGTCTAAGCCATGACTAATAATTAGTATTTATCTAATTAATAGTAGCATAGTCCATTTGGGTTGCCCTCATAGTTGGAGGATTGGTAGAAAGTCCGGTAGAGAGAAAGGTTGATTTATTATGTGATTAATAAATCAATAGAAATTAAATAAGTAGTTTATTAATATATTTAAGTGATAATATATTAATTAGAAAGTATAATAATTAATTAGAAATTTTTCTAGAATTAATTGGAATTAATTTGGTAGTTAAATTAATTAATTAAAGGTGCAGGGACTAAAACTGTAATTATTCAACAGTTGAGTAAGTGACAGTTTGAGTGAGTGTGTCACCAGCGAAAATTATATATGGAAACATATATATTTTCGATTTTAATAAGGAGGATAAAAGGTTTTGAATTAATAAGATAATAGTTTATCTTGGTTTAAATTCAAAAGGTTTATCTCTAAAGGTTTATCTGGTCATCTGCTTGGAGCCTATAAATAGGGAGGCTCACAAACCCTAAACCCACGATTTTTGACTCTCTCTCTCTCTGAAGGATTTTCGGCCAAGACTCCAGCTAGGGTGTGACTGCATTTGAGGCAATAGATTTCTGTTGCTTTGCTTCCAAGTTTCACTAAAGATTGTTTTTTTTTCTTAATCTTTTCTTTTAGTTTATATTTTCTGGGCCTTTTAGGATTTGTTATATGTTTAACTAGAAGAAAACTTAGATCTATATAGGTTGCATGTGACCTTAGGTATTTTTGTTCATAGTTGCAGAAAACCTTTCAGTGGTATCAGAGCTATTTGGTTTGTTTTCTTGTTAAATTGCTATAATTATATCTTGTAAATTAGGGTTTAATGGTTTTAAACCCTAATGTGGCCAATTTGAAAATTAGGGTTAGGGTTTCGAAAACCCTAGCCCCCCCTCCTGCTTGGCGTGATTTTAGGATAGGTTTAGAAGGCTTTCTATTTTTGGTAACTTTAATTGTTTAAATAGATAAACCTTAAACCTCTTATCCTAAATATCGAAAATTAGGGGATAAGGATAGGTTTAAATTAATTTGATTATTTTGTGACACCTATCTACAAAATTAATTAATTTAATTAATTGTTTAATAAAAAGATAATTAAAAGGATTTAATTAATTTCGATTTAATTGTCTTTAATCTCGAAAATTAATAGATAAAATCTAGTAATATTTTAAAAGGTTTAAAATATCAAATTTAATTAATTGGTTAATTAAAAGATAATTAAATTGGGTTTTAATGGTTTAATTTAATTTTAAATTTAATAGCTTAAATCGACAATAAATTAAAAGATAAACTAGAAACAATTTTTTAAAGGTTTAAAAAATTACATCTTATATATATTATAACTAGGAAGTTATTATTATATGTATGAGATTAAATGGTTAGTCAAATCATTAGTAGGCCTCATTCATGAAGCTGGTCTATAAAATGGGTATAAGGAGACTGCCTATAAAATGGCGGTCTAATGGGTGAACACTCTCGCCCACCGCTCGCCTGATCAGTGGAGGGTCGTTAGCCGAACAGGTTTGATAGGACCGCCTAATAATCACTAAAAGTATAATGATTCAAAGTACTAGAACACTTAATAAAATCCCAATCTAGTTACTTTAGGAAAAATGTGAATTGGTGCTAACCCATGAAATTGCACATTACACTTTATGAAACATTGGTGGAGTGTAATTGGGGTTCATAAAGAATTGCAATGGGTTTCTCGGGTGTTGTCATTGTTGATGGAGCGTGTGTGGTTTACCGGCACATCAATTAGAGATGACAACTGACCCCGAGAGTACCAAGCGAATTTGCATGGTTATTCACACCCGGTTTGTGATCCTCGGTATCCCAGTCACAAACAGTGGGGCACATCCGAGATTAAAACATGCTATTGAACAGTTCAATAAATCTCAAAGAATCTAAGAATTCCATTTTAATATGATTATCTTTCCGCGGTGGAATTGACTGAATCGTCATTCGCCTACCTTATAAAATTTACAATATTGTTTACGGCATCCCTCTTCGAGATTGTAAATTGTTATCGTAGGATCCTAGCCTTATAATTATTATTGGGTTACTATAAGGATTATTATTAATATCTAATTAAAACTATCTTCTTTTATAGATGTCTTCTGCTTATCAAACCGCCCCCCAATCAAACTCCAATGTTACCTCTATCTTATCATTATGCTCCAAAGTTACGTTGGACGATACCAACTATAATGACTGGATCCGTAACATCAAGATGGCTCTAAGGTTCGAACATAAAGAGTATGTTCTGGAAACCGAGCTAGTTGAAATTGACCCTGATAATGCTACTCCCGAAGAAATCGTTCAATACTCAAAACATTCTGATGATGCAACCAAAGTGGCTTGCATCATGATAGCCACAATGAACCTGGAATTGCAAAGAATATATGAAGACTATTGGCCCTATGAAATGCACAAAGAGCTGGCGGAAAAGTTCCGCAAGCAGGAGCGCATAGAGAGGCGCGAGGTAGTCAAAGCCTTCACCAATGCAAAGCCAAAGGATGGAGAGTCCATCTGCAACCACGTGCAGAGGATGCTAGGATACGTGGAAAGGCTTAGGAAGCTTGAGATGCCAGTTCATAAGGATTTGGCTGTAGACATAGTGCTAAATTCTCTGCCTAGTTCATATGACCAGTTCACGCACGCGTATCATCTGAACAACTCTCAGGCCACTCTGGCCGAACTGCATCGCATGCTCCGCACTGCTGAGGACGGAATAAAGGGTAAGAGTGTACCCGCAGCTAATGAAGTCGTCCTGGAAATTACTGGTGGAAAGGGGAAGAAGAGAAAGGGCCCTCCTAAGCAGAATTGGAGGGAAAAGGTCCATGTTGGGTCATCCGGCAGTGGGACAAAACCCAAGACTTCTGGCATTCCTCACAATTCCAACCCTGAGGAAGCTGAATGCTTCTATTGCAAAGCAAGGGGCCATTGGAAGAGAAGCTGCCCAACATACTTGCAAGGCTTGAAGGATGGCAAAGTCAAGCCATCTTCAGCAGGTATATACACTATCTCTAAGAACTCACCATCTTCCCTTTCTTGGGTCCTTGATACAGGATGTGGTTTTCACATTTGTTCTGATTTGCATGGCCTAAGGGAAAACAGGGAGGTGGAACACGGTAGACTCAACCTGATCATGGGGAATAGGAGATCGTCGCCTGTGACCAAGATCGGGACTTATAGTTTAGTGCTCAGTAGTGGTGTTTATTTAGAACTCTTTAATTGTTGCTATTCGCTAGAAATGGTAAGGAATATTATTTCGTTTCACGCATTGTTCAAACAAGGTTTACAGTTTTCGTTTGATAATAGTAATGGTTCTATCTCTATTTTTCAAAATGGTATTTCTGTATTTACTGCTTTACCTTGTGATGATGTGTATGAAACTGTGCAATGTGTAGACAATTTAGGTCATAGTGTAAACTTTATTGATTCTTCTAGTGGTGTAGAAAAGGCGTGCTTGTGGCACTGTCGTCTTGGGCACATTAACAAGAAACACATCGCCAACTCCAAAAGGATGGAGTGTTGGAATCATTCGACCTCAAATCGGATGATGTATGTGAATCTTGTCTTTTGGGCAAGATGACAAAATCACCTTTCAAGGGTTCCTTTGAAAGAGGTGAAGGTCTTTTGGACATCATACACACAGATGTGTGTGGTCCCTTCAGATCTACCACAAAAGACGGCACACGATTCTACGTGACCTTCACTGACGATTTTAGTAGATACGGGTATGTCTACTTAATCAAACACAAGTCAGACACCTTTGAAAAGTTCAAAGAGTTCAAAAATGAAGTTGAGAATCAATTGGGCAGGAAGATAAAGATGCTCAGGTCCGACAGAGGCGGAGTGTATCTTAGTATCGAATTCTGACGTGTACGCAGAGGTCGTCATGCGGTCAAAAATAAGAAGTAACCTAACATTCACTAGTATAGTGGAGTCAGGGTCGATCCACAGGAGCTACGTGGTCAGCCTAGATGAGAGATTACCAACTAATAGTGTCACGGCTATAGTCGGAGGAATTAATTTCTATCTTTCTACCTGAAAACAATATTCAAATACCCAAGCCAAGCTTAGCTATGTCCAAATAACCTAGTTACTTTCTGAACTCAGAAGTGCATCTCTGAATCAGGAGCAATTGAAGGCATTCAAACTAGCAAAACCAAGCATAGCACAAACTAGCTAATAACTAACAGTTCTAAGAAACAGTTAATAGCCAATATTTAATGCCTAACCTAACCAAGTTAGCTACTGTTTTCAGCAAGGGAAAACAGTCCCAACCAAGTCACAAACGATTTCAATCACAATCAAACAACCAAACAACAAACTAACATCCAAAACACCGAAAAATCAATATTAACATTAACCGAATGATTTCATTTATCAAAACCAATATCCAAACATCAAAATCAGTAGCTAAACACTACTAAAAACAGAACCCTAAGCTGGAGATCGATGGTTGTCACACCCAAGGATTCAACTCAAGCTTACAAATGTTTAACTAAAATGAAATAAAATCTAAAAACATGAAAATACCAAATTATAGCTTCTGAAATAGATTCCTCGAGTCAAAGAGCTTCTAGGTCGATGTTTTCACCAGGTCTTTGCTAGGGTTTTCGGCCGGAAATGCCTCTATTTATAGTTGCAAATTTCCCGTGACCGCGCCGCGCAAATGTGAAATCCGCGGCGCGCGTACTTATCCGTTCCCCGTTTTTTCGTCATTTAAATGTGTTCCACCGCCTTACATCCGCGTCGCGCAGGATATAAATCCGCGGCGCGCGTACGTCTTCTCTTGATTTTGCATTCTTTCCATACTTGTTCCTTTTTGTACACTTTTAGTCCCTGTTTCTGTTCTTTTTCTCCAGACAAGTCCTGACACGAAAAGTGAGAATACCCATGCATATATGATATAATTTTACCAAGAACAGGGCTCAACAACGCCTAAAATACTTGATATAACTAGGCGTTGTCAAACACCCCACACTTGTGCCTTGCTTGTCCCCAAGCAAGAGAGTTTTTAACAAATTATAATAGAGAATCGAACAGTTTTTGAATGTGTTTAGTTTCAAGGCTTATTGCTCTTCGAGTTAGAATGGAATAGTTTGTGAAAACATAATTGAGTTGTTCTTTGGAATTCATGACTTTCTAGAGAACCCTTGATTACAAACTTTCTATCCACAATGAAGTGTACGTACTCATTCAGATTCTAAAGGCCATTAAGGAATTGTCCATGACTTTCGATGTTGTCCGTGTAGCGAGCTTTCAGAAATACCATCCCAGACCAGACGATCTTAGGTGGTAAGGTGCATAAGGCCCACCCATTTTAGACTTACCGGCTCGAACAACAAAGGCCACAGATTGACTTTTTCCTTCCTAAATTCCAATCCTAAAACGGCTCAATCTTCTAAACTCGTAAAACTCAACTTATTTTGACTAACTAATAGCATGATCACAATTAAACAGTATTTCTTGAAAAATACTGATGCTATCACAGTCACAAACCATTCATTTCAAAATTGCAATTCATTAAAATTTTGAAAAATATTGCTAAAAATTGAAAATTGATCAGTTCTGCAAAAATTTCAAAAATATCTCTTTCGACCGTCCACACCCCACACTTAAAACCGTACAACGTCCCCGTTGTACAAAAAATTGGTTCAAAACAAGGGAGAAAGAGTTACCCCTTTTTGGACGATGGACTGCTTGGTGCTCAATATCACAGGTAGAATGCGTACAAAAAAGATCCTCGATTCATATGCCGGAGTCGTAGCGCTACATTAGGACACGCCGGTGGTCAAGACAAGTGGAGGGGGCACGGTGACCCCACACTTGTCTGAGACAACTCCCTCTCAATTTGGTATATCATGCATCACTTAACAAAAAATGATAAAAACACACATGACAGAAAATAATAAAATAATATACAGATAGATGTGTCATAAGTTTATACATAAATCCCAAAAATAAAAAGAAAGAAAGAAAGAAAACATCAATCACTACCCGGCGGCCTGGAGGGTCCAGCCTCATGATCGTGAGACCGGGCTGGGAATGGTCGGGGGTGTCTGCCCTGGGATGATGCGATCTGTATAAGTACCTCCCCGATCCACTCTAGCTGGTCCTGGGTCCTCGAGAGCTGGTCCTCAATCCGCGCGACTCTGGCCTCCAGTCGGCTGAGGGCTGGTGAGTCATCCTGCTGTAGCCGCGGCTGTGCAGGCTCTGGTGCTGGTGGCTCTGGCCTTCGGCGTCTCCTACCGGGCTGGGCGTATGCAGGCTGAGGTGCCTGAGGAGGCTCGATCGGAGCCCGGATGTACTGCCCTGGTCGCTGCTGCTCAATGAGCAACATCCTCTCCAAAGTGCGTGCTGGAGTGCGCGATGGAGGCAGAGCAGTCAAAGAGGCAGCTACTGGGGCAGTAAGGATGCCATACGAACGGGCCAGGCGGGTAATGAAGTACCCCCTGGCTAATGGGCTGCTGGAGGAGGCGCCGGTCGCGTGGGTGGAGAAGGCGATCGCGAGGGCAAAGGGAAGATGGAGGAATCGGGACGGGTCGAGAAGAACCCACAAAAATGTCATGTCATCGCCCGACACCTTTTCGCCCCCCTCCCGATGCATGATGGAGGTGGAGACGATCCAGTGCATGAGGCGATGAAGAGGATCACGTAAGTGGCTCTCCCTCGAGGCCCCTGCCTCATACCTGACGTTGGACAGCGGTGCCCAAACCTCCATGTTGGGGGGGCGCTCCGGCTCCCCCTGAATGCATGACCCTAAGAACCGGGTGAAGAAACGGTGCTGGAGGTCCGCTGGCGTGTAAATGCCCGTGCGCCTCCCGAACTCCCGGAGGTTGCACTCCCGGTGCACACCTCCCAAGCAAAAATGGACCATCCTGGAGCGTGGGTCTCCCGCCCTAGGAGCGAAATGGACAGTGGAGATGAACTCCAATAGCAGCTCTGTGTAGACCACGTCCTCGTCCGTGGCCATGATCCTGTCCCAGCCACGGCATGTGAATGATGCCTCCTCGTGGGTCCAGGTGCGATGTAGGAATGGCTCAATCGCCTCCCAGAGCCCAGCGTCCCTCAGGATGTCTCGGTCTATAACCGTCGCCTCAAGAACCCGGCGATGAATCAAAGCGTCCCTCCGCGAGGTATACTCCACCGAAGTGTCAAGCTCTGCGGGAAACTGAAGGAAGGCATGATCTAGTCTCAACATCATCTGCAAAAGAAAATATAACCACAAAACAAAAATTTTTGCAAAATCAGTCCTTTTCTTCCCCACCGCACCGCGGCGCGGCCCAAGAGCAAGGGCGCGGCGCGGCGTACGCCTGTTTGCAAACCCGGGATCAAATCCCCATTTTAACCTGCTAAATCTCAATTTAATGATACCACAAGGTAGCCTAGGTTCCGATTAGCTCATCTAGGGTGTCCATTTGGCAAAACAAACACCCTATGGGCTAGCATTAGTGATTCTAAGTTTTTGAACTTTTTGGAATAAAACCCTAAAATTAACTACCTAATAACTAGTTTAAACAGCTAATAGATAGTTAAAAGAGTGTACCTCGGTAGTAGAAACACAATAAGCAAGAAAAAATGCGAGAAATTTTTGATCACCAGAGCTCCGAGTCGTGTGATTTGAGTTGTGAGCCGCGGCTCACCGGATAAAGGCGAAACCGTCTGATCGTTTCCCGCGGCGCGCATTTCTTATTTCCGCGGCGCGCGTGTCGCTAATTCAACCCCTGCGCATCGGGTTGAGTTTCGAGCCCACGTCGCGCACTTCCAAAACCCGCGGCGCGGTCTTGAAGATTTCAAAAACTTTTCACACGACCCCACACTTGCTTCAAACCACTAATACCTGCAAACGATTGATGTATTTTCTAAATTAATTCTAAGAAATATAAAATCTACTTATGACACGATGGGTTGCCTCCCAACAAACGCTAAGTTTAACGTCTTCAGCCAGACGTGCTGCTCCTACGCTGACCCTTCTTCTTCTTTTTCTTGGCCTCTTGATGACATTTGCTGATATTCCGGCATGAAATTATTGGCCATCATCGTCATAAGGGATGTGAGTTGGGTCATCCGATCACTCACACCACTGATCCATTGTTGTTGAGATTTCAATAGCTCGAAAACATTCGCCTCACGTTTTCTGGATTCTCTTTCATATTGCTGATGCCTTGCTTCCATCATCTCTATCATTTCTAGCAGTTGTTCCTTGTCGATGGCGGACAGCGGGTGGTTTTTGATCTCCTTTAAAACTTCTTCCTTTCCACCTTCCCCCGTACATGTCCATATCTTTTCTTTACTTCTGGTTCCTGGCTCCATTAATGTTTTTCTGTCTGCTGGTTTGCCGTTTTCTTCCGAAGGTAACGAAATTGGGTTCCCAAACATATTCAATCTCCTTTTCCTGGTCCCGAAGAAAATATCCATGTCTCCAGTCTTGCAGTCAATCACTGAACCAGCAGTGGCTAAAAATGGACGCCCCAAGATGAGCGCAGGCGCATCGTCTGGACTTTCATACTCCATGACCAGAAAATCCACAGGGTAGAAAAAGTCGCCAACTTTGACTATGACATTGGTTAGCTTTCCCCTAGATACCTTAGTTGATTGGTCAGCCAACTGCAGTACAACTTCGGCTGGCTCGATTTCTTCATTCTTGTATTTGTCATATAGATATCCCCGCAAGATGTTAACACTTGCTCCCAAATCTAGTAAGGTGTTTCGAATAACCACGTCCCCTACGGTTGTAGTGATCAATGGTGATCCGGGGTCCTTCTCCTTCTTGGGTAGTGTTCCCAATAATGCTTCGCTAGCTCTCACAGTCAATCTCACCGTCTTTGGCGTAGGTGCTTTGTTCTTCCCATTTTGTTTGCACATTTCTTGTAAAATCCTGGTGTCCTCGGGGGCATCCTTAAGTTCATCCCATAGGGGCTGATTCATTAAGGGTCCCGTTGATCTAGTTGCTTCTTGCTTCTTCTTTTCTTTCTTATTCTTCTTCTTTTGCTTAATCCCTGCAATCGTTGGTTGCTCTTCCTTTTGGACCTTTTCATCTATTTCAGGTTGAGTGCTATTCTCAACCGGATCTCCTCCTTCTTTACCTTCCTCGCTCTTTAAAGCCTTTCCTTCTTCCTCTAGTTCCACTTCATTCCCTACCTCGAACAAATCCTCCAGAGTAACCTTTCGCCATCCTGATTCAACAGTATTGACTTGCTCCTTCCCTGGACGTTGGCTATGAGTAGGATTGACTTCAGTAGCACTAGGTAATTTGCCATTATCTCTCTTCTGTTGGTCTGCAGCCATTTGACCTATTTGTCTTTCCATATTTGCGATGGCTTTTGCGTTCGCCTGAGATTGTTGTTGTGTTGCTGTGACCATATCATACATCTTTGATATCATCTCTTCTTGGGTCCCTGGAGCATTGTTGGCAGCATTGGTGGGTCCCCTGTTGTTGTTGTTGTTTCCGTTGTTTGCTGGCTGCGGGTTTCTGGGCTGACTATTCGATTGATTATGATAATTGTTTTGCCTGAAGTTTTGTTGTTGTCCTTGGTTGTATGGCCTGTAAGGTCGTCCATTATTGTGTTGACCTTGACCCTGGCCATAAACTTGATTAGCTTCCTGCATCCTAGATCCTCCTTGACTTTCTTGTGACGAATTTGGCGGTCCATTTTGTAATGTTGCCATAAGCCTATCAAACTTTCTGTTCAATTCACTGATTTCCTTTTTCACTTCCTTTTTCCAATCAACGTCAACCCCTACTGCTGCCGCCGTACTTGTAGTCTTCCTGGTGGAGAAGTTTGCTTTTGAGCCATTACTCAACTGCTCCAAAAATCTCCAAGCTTCTTCTGGATCTTGCCACATAAATGTCCCACTGGAGGAGGCATTTATCATGGCTTGGTGTGTTTCGCTAACTCCCTCGAAAAATAATTTGACCAATTGCCATCTGGGAATCTCGTGATGCGGACAAGATCGCAGCAACTCCTTCAATCTGTCAAAAGCTTCATGAAAAGCCTCTCCAGGCTTTTGCTGAAAATCCTGGATAACTCTTCTGATTTCAGTTGTTTTGCTCGCTGGGTAAAATTCCTGAAGGAACTTCGCCTTGAGTTGATCCCACGTAGTGATACTGTTTGATGGCAATGATGTGAACCAATACTTGGCTTTATCCTTAAGAGTGAACGGAAACAGTCTAAGCCTAAAAATATTTCTATTTGTGTTTCTGGGATTGTTAGCATTAGCGATCGCTAAGAATTCATATAAATGATTATAGGGATCATCCTGCTTATATCCTCTGAATTCTGGTAATATTCCTAATAACTAGGGTCTAATCTCTACCTGCGAATCTATGTTATCAGGAATATAGATCGGCGACGAATCATCATATTCCCGTGGTTGGAAATGTGATGCAACCGATTGCCGTCTCGGTTGTGCAAAATGTAAGGGTTGAGCGGGGTTACCGTAAAGATGATCATTGTACTCCCGTTGACCTGGTTGGTATGGTGGTGCTCGCCTGGGAGGTCCCCGACCTCGGTTCCATTGTGGTTGCGGTGCCGGTGGCACCCATCCTTCATCTTCTTCGTCGTACACTTCCTCCGTCTCTGGGTATTGGTATTGCACGCAGAGGTCGTCATGCGGTCAAAAATAAGAAGTAACCTAACATTCACTAGTATATTGGAGTCAGGGTCGATCCACAGGAGCTACGTGGTCAGCCTAGATGAGAGATTACCAACTAATAGTGTCACGGCTATAGTCGGAGGAATTAATTTCTATCTTTCTACCTGAAAACAATATTCAAATACCCAAGCCAAGCTTAGCTATGTCCAAATAACCTAGTTACTTTCTGAACTCAGAAGTGCATCTCTGAATCAGGAGCAATTGAAGGCATTCAAACTAGCAAAACCAAGCATAGCACAAACTAGCTAATAACTAACAGTTCTAAGAAACAGTTAATAGCCAATATTTAATGCCTAACCTAACCAATTTAGCTACTGTTTTCAGCAAGGGAAAACAGTCCCAACCAAGTCACAAACGATTTCAATCACAATCAAACAACCAAACAACAAACTAACATCCAAAACACCGAAAAATCAATATTAACATTAACCGAATGATTTCATTTATCAAAACCAATATCCAAACATCAAAATCAATAGCTAAACACTACTAAAAACAGAACCCTAAGCTGGAGATCGATGGTTGTCACACCCAAGGATTCAACTCAAGCTTACAAATGTTTAACTAAAATGAAATAAAATCTAAAAACATGAAAATACCAAATTATAGCTTCTGAAATAGATTCCTCGAGTCAAAGAGCTTCTAGGTCGATGTTTTCACCAGGTCTTTGCTAGGGTTTTCGGCCGAAAATGCCTCTATTTATAGTTGCAAATTTCCCGTGACCGCGCCGCGCAAATGTGAAATCCGCGGCGCGCGTACTTATCCGTTCCCCGTTTTTTCGTCATTTAAATGTGTTCCACCGCCTTACATCCGCGTCGCGCAGGATATAAATCCGCGGCGCGCGTACGTCTTCTCTTGATTTTGCATTCTTTCCATACTTGTTCCTTTTTGTACACTTTTAGTCCCTGTTTCTGTTCTTTTTCTCCAGACAAGTCCTGACACGAAAAGTGAGAATACCCATGCATATATGATATAATTTTACCAAGAACAGGGCTCAACAACGCCTAAAATACTTGATATCACTAGGCGTTGTCAAGTTCCTAGACTATCCGAAGGAATGTGGAATAGTTTCACAGTTATCGCCTCCTCAGACACCACAGTTGAACGGTGTTGCCGAGAGACGTAACCGAACCTTGTTAGACATGGTTCGTTCCATGATGAGTCGAGCTTCACTTCCTATTTACTTCTGGGGGTATGCCTTAGAGACTGCCGCCCACATCCTCAATCTTGTCCCTACTAAGAAGGTTGCTAAAACACCTCATGAGATATGGACGGGGAAAGTTCCCTCGTTAGCGCATATTAAAGTTTGGGGTTGTGAGGCTTTCGTTAGACGAGAGACTCACGATAAACTCGCAGAGAGAAGCGAGAAATGTTTTTTCATTGGATATCCCAAACAGTCCTTTGGATACCTATTTTACAGACCGAGCGAGGACGTGGTCTTTGTAGCGAGACGGGGAGTCTTTCGAGAGAGAGAACTTATATTCAAAGAGGACAGTGGGAGTACCATTGACCTTGAAGAAATTCAAGAGTTACCCAATAATGCAACCTTAGGAGAAACTAGCAACCAACAAGAGGAAGAAGTTCCTGTTGGTCCGACTGATATATCCTTACCTCTTAGACGCTCTAGTAGAGTTAGCATGCCACCCGAGTTTTATGGATTCCATATAACTACGGATGGAGATACATTTGTCAGTGAGAGGACACTTATAAATTCGGATGAACCTGCTAACTACCGAGAAGCGGTGGCGGGTCCTGAGTCTGCCAAATGGAAAGAGGCAATGGACAGCGAGATCAAGTCCATGTATGACAATCAAGTTTGGAACTTGGTTGACAATATACCGGGTCGAAAGACAGTCGGGTACAAGTGGATCTTTTAGAAGAAGACCGATATGGACAGAAATGTACACACTTTCAAAGCAAGACTGGTTGCGAAGGGCTTTAATCAAACCCCAGGGATTGACTATGACGAGACCTTCTCACCAGTGGCTAAGATAAAATCAATTAGGATTATGATGGCTATAGCTGTATTTCATGACTATGAAATTTGGCAGATGGACGTCAAAACCGCTTTCCTTAATGGGAAGTTGACTGAGGATGTTTACATGAATCAGCCAAAGGGTTTTGTTGATGCAAAGTATCCTGACAAAGTGTGTAAGCTTCAGAAATCCATCTATAGATTAAAACAAGCTTCTCGCAGCTGGAATCTTTGTTTCCACGAGAAAGTCAAAGAATTTGGTTTCTCTAGGAGCGAGGATGAGTCTTGCGTATATGTAAAAGCTAGTGGGAGTATAGTCACTTTCCTGGTGCTGTATGTAGATAACATACTGCTCATGGGAAACGACGTTCCGACTTTGCAAGATGTCAAGTCTTGGCTCGGGAAGTGTTTCGCCATGAAAGACCTAGGAGAGGCAGCCTATATTCTCGGGATAAGAATATTGAGAGATAGGAAGAAGAGACTAATTGGACTTAGTCAGAGTACATACTTGGAAAAGGTACTGAAAAGATTTAGTATGGAAAATTCCAAGAAGGGAGAGCTACCAATGCAAAGTAATGCTAAGCTGAGTAAGACTCAGAGTCCAAGTACAGACGAGGAAATTGCGGACATGATTCGAGTACCTTACGCTTCGGCTGTGGGGTCGATCATGTACGCCATGACGTGTACTCGTCCCGACGTGGCTTTTGCCTTGAGCATGGTCAGTCGATACCAGGGAAACCCTGGTAGGACACATTGGACAGCGGTCAAAAACATACTCAAGTATCTGCGAAGGACGAAGAACTTTGTTTTAGTCCTTGGTGGCAGTGATACCTTGAGAGTTGACGGGTATACTGATGCCAGCTTTCAGACAGATAGAGACAATAGTCGGTCTCAGTCAGGCTGGGTATTCCTGTTAAATGGGGGAGCAGTGACTTGGAAAAGTTCCAAGCAAGAGACGGTTGCTGATTCAATGTGCGAATCAGAGTACATCGCAGCGGGTGAAGCGGCAAAGGAAGCGGCTTGGTTGAAGAACTTCATCGGTGACCTTGGAGTAGTCCCGAGTATTCAGGAGCCTATGGAACTGTTCTGCGATAACGAAGGAGCGGTTGCTTTGACAAAGGAACCGAGAGATCATGGAAAGTCTAGACACATCGACAGAAAGTACCACTACATAAGACATAGGGTAGAAGAAGGTCACCTCATAGTGAAGAAGGTATCATCAGAAGATAATCCTGCAGACCCCTTGACAAAGGCTCTGAGTAGGGTTAAGCACAATCAGCATGCACGGCGCATAGGATTAACAGATGATATTAGTTTTTGTAATTAGATAGGATTTGAAACTTGTTGCAATATAAATGTAATTGACTTTGGTGAATTAATAATATAGTTTTGTTGATGAGTATTTGATACTACCTTTGTTGATTATTTATCATTGTGTTTCAATTTTGCATGTTTACTTCCTGAGTAATTTAATTATTATTCAAATGTCCACAGTCGCTCATACTTTTTAGGGAGTAAGTATGAATGAAGACTGTCATGAATAGTTTTGTAGATTGTCTAATGAGTTAGACATAGCAATAAGATTGCTACAATATTCATGAGTACTTAGAAATAGGGATTTAAGTATTGGATAAACCCACACTCAACAGATTGCTTCATGGATTTCGTCATAAGCAATGTTGAGACGATAATATCTTTTGATCTTTAAGTAGAGACATATGAGTTATTTTTTACCAAGCGGTTGTTCATTGACAATGCGAAAATACATCGGTAACACGGTGTTATAAAACGTGTTGTTGTGAATGATTTGACTAGTAAAGGACATAAGTATATGAGTCAAAACTTATTCGTCCCTTGACCCTGTCGGGAAAACAAATATCTGTAGGCCTCTCGATGATTTTGAAGTTGACTGAAAGGGTTGGCTAACCAGGACTAAATTGATATGTTCAATTGTAGTCTTAAAAGTCATATGCAAATCAGAAATCGGGAAACAAAGAATCAGACCAGAATTGATTCCAATCCATGTCTTGAGTCTGAAAATATCTTGTTGGACGAAGGATCATCTGATCACTTATCTTTGGACAGAACTGACTAGGTCAGAGTTCGGCAGCGGTTTCTAGGAAGCTACAGTTGCTAGTTAATTAGAGATTAAATCAGTAATTTTAGTCATAGACTTATCCAAGTGGGAGACTGTTGGATTAGGTGTCTAAGCCATGACTAATAATTAGTATTTATCTAATTAATAGTAGCATAGTCCATTTTGGTTGCCCTCATAGTTGGAGGATTGGTAGAAAGTCCGGTAGAGAGAAAGGTTGATTTATTATGTGATTAATAAATCAATAGAAATTAAATAAGTAGTTTATTAATATATTTAAGTGATAATATATTAATTAGAAACTATAATAATTAATTATAAATTTTTCTGGAACTAATTGGAATTAATTTGGTAGTTAAATTAATTAATTAAAGGTGCAGGGACTAAAACTGTAATTATTCAATAGTTGAGTAAGTGACAGTTTGAGTGAGTGTGTGACCAGCGAAAATTATATATGGAAACATATATATTTTCGATTTTAATAAGGAGGATAAAATGTTTTGAATTAATAAGATAATAGTTTATCTTGGTTTAAATTCAAAAGGTTTATCTCTAAAGGTTTATCTGGTCATCTGCTTGGAGCCTATAAATAGGGAGGCTCACAAACCCTAAACCCACGATTTTTGACTCTCTCTCTCTCTCTCTCTCTCTCTCTCTCTCTCTCTCTCTCTCTCTCTCTCTCTCTCTCTCTCTCTCTCTCTCTCTCTCTCTCTCTCTCTGAAGGATTTCGGCCAAGACTCCAGCTAGGGTGTGACTGCATTTGAGGCAAGAGATTTCTGTTGCTTTGCTTCCAAGTTTCACTAAAGGTTGTTTTTTTTCTTAATCTTTTCTTTTAGTTTATATTTTCTGGGCCTTTTAAGATTTGTTATATGTTTAACTAGAAGAAAACTTAGATCTATATAGGTTGCATGTGAACTTAGGTATTTTAGTTCATAGTTGCAGAAAACCTTTCAACATTGTATATATAATTAAAACGGGGTTTTGTTCTAATATTTTAAGTTAATACTTTTAAGTTGGAGAGAGAAAATTTGCCCTATCAAACCCTTTCGGTAACTCCAGATGGTAAAGGGTGCTGGGCGGTGAGGGTGGTGGGCAATGTTTGCCACTTAATAACCAACCTCATTCCGGTTCATAACAACCTTCCTTCTAACCCTATACACGATTTTATTGGTGAGCCTATTCATGGTTTAACCAATGTTTTTATTTTAAATTATTCTTATATATATATATATATATATATATATATATATATATATATATATATATATATATATATATATATATATATATATATATATATACATATATATATATATATATATATATATATATATATATATATATATATATATATATATTAATATATATATATATTTGTTTTAAACAATTTAAAATATCTTTTTTAATTAACTCAATTAAAATCAATTAACAATTAATTAAAAAATTAATAATATCATATTGAATAATCATATTAAGGCAACATGCATATAAGGCAGTAAACCAAGTTAGGATACTTGCAAGGCAAGAGTAGGGCAGTAACCCTAGCCGCCAAAAACATAAGGAGACACAGAAACCCTTCCTAAACCCTAGCAATTTTCGATAGACACACAAGGAGGCATAGAAAACCCTTCTAAACCCTAGTAAAAATCGAAAACAAGCAAGGAGGCACAAAAAACATGTGGGTGACGATTTTACCATGCGTAAACAAGAACATTTAAGTTTCTAACATGCATCCTAAGATCATAACATAATTAAAAACCAGAATTTATAGCATAACCCGATGATAAAATTGATTTTAACAATAAACAAGAAATCACATTCAACAGTTTAAGATCAAAGTGCTAATATCTATGAACAGAGTCTCTGATACCATTGTTGGGATTTGATCACATAAACATGTAACACATGCAGCGGAAGACAGATAAGATCAAATCACAGAAATTCCATGAACATTCTTTAGGATCATGCAGTTCATAACAGATCATAACAACTTTAAAACATAAAGAATGTACCTCAGCAAGTCCTCTCCTTTGTGATCTAGTCAGGGCCACGATTGGAAGGATGATCAGGATCCAAAGTATGAATCCCTCTAGTGGCTTGTACCCAGGGACAACCAGAAAACCAGGCAGATCAAAAGCAAAGAACTCTAACCCTAGAGAAGGAAAAGATTTTGCAGAGGGGGAGGGAGGAGGGGAGTTGGCGGCTCAAAGGATTTTGGGATGCCTTAGGGTGTCACCCCAAGTCCTCTATTTATAGTGCATGGGCTCCTAGGGTATCAAACTTAGGAGCCTTTTGGCGACCGTACCCCCTGGACTTGTTTCCTTTGATTATATCTTTAATCAATTATAATCCAGTCCCTTTAATTGATTCCAAATTAATTATAGATTAATTTATCAAGTAAATTATTCTTTTAGTTTCTAATTAATTTATTTTCGAATAAATTAATAAACTAAACAACATTTCCTCTATTTCGACTCCGGATATGTTTATGGGTTCTGAGGGTAACCCAAAAGGACTTTACCTTTTATCAGAAGTATTAAAACAAGTTGATGTCCTTGGACATTATTCCAACATTAGTGTACAATTGTAGAAAAGAGAAATCTGAAAAAGGGTCTTGTGTGACCAAAGTGTCGAGAGTTAAAAACCAAATTTAGAGGAGGCCTGAGTGAAACTTGAGATAGTTCTAATATTATAATTATTCTAGACTTTTATCCTAGCGCTAATGAGTTGTGTGATGGGAGTGAGACATTTTGGTGTCTGTGTTTTGTATATTATATGAGTATTTATCCTACCTTGGTCAATGAGAAGGTATTAGTATGAGGAATAAATTACTGGCGTGTTGTGAATGGAGGGGTAAACTGAGAGAGAATGAGATTGGAATTGGGGAGACCGTTTTTCCTATTGAGTTAGAGTAAACCATTTCAAGGAAACTTGAAAATGAAGTTAAATCCCAGATGGTTATATGTGATTAGTATTATAGAAAGAGAGTGTATGGTACATTGAGAATGTGGCTCGATGTGAGCCACAGACATGAGTTTATGTAGATGATGATAGTGGTTTGAGTATCACTTGAAGAGTGAGGTGAGATACTTTGTTGTCGACAATGCTATAGCGAAAGGTGTGCCCTAAAAGAGTGAGTATTAATCACGTGACAATGGAGATAACCAATATGGCTATAGAGATTATCTTATGAGGTTATAGCGTTAGTACATATCATCAGTGATTTTATATACTATAATTGTTATATTTTTGGGCTTGGTAGCCATGAGTTTGGCGATGAGTGTTGAAATGTTGCGAAAAGAGGAATTGTGTGAAAAAATTTGAGTGTAATGTAAGCTGAGGAAGGTTTACTTCCTTAGCTATATTATGAATAAATAAGTGAGAGTATGTACATCTTATAGGAGATAACGAGGTGAGGTGGTTGTATAATGAGTATTGTTATTTGATAACCACAATTATTCCAAGAGATTCTAAGGACGGAATCTTTTGAAGGAGGAGAGAACTTGTAAAAACCATTTTCTTTTTTAGATTCTTTTTGAGTTGTTTGATGAGTAAGAAGAGGTTGAAGCCTTTCTTATGTACTAATCTTGGTGTGATTAAGATTAGTTAGGTTGTTATATGTGTTAGGGTGGTTAGAAACCCATTTGGAAGAAATTTGAGCTTGAAAAATGCCAAAAAGAGGTTACACGGGTCGTGTAGAGTCACATGGGTCATGTAAAGAGGCTTTAAAAACTGATCTGATACATTGTTAGACCCATACGGGTCGTGTGGAAATTGATCAGAAAGTAGTCTGTGGGTCGAAAGGGGTCAAAACCGCTCGTTTTAGCAAATACGGGTCGTGTAGCCAAGATTAACGGTGCTAATGGGAACATTAGCGCCGCTGATCAGCTTTTTAAAGTGTCGGTTTTAGTCATTTGGGAATGGTAAAATTCGATTCTTTTCTCTCTAAAACCCTAGAAAAACCACAAGAACTTCCCTAATTTGAATTGGAGCTCAAGAGTTTGCGGAATTGAAGTACAAGGTGATTACTTGCATCTAAGAGGTAAGATTTCATGTTATAGCTTCAATTGAGTGTTTGAATTGCTTGTGAAAGTTGAGTTCCAGGTGGTGTTGTTAACCCACCTACAACTAATGAGATTGGGGGAGTAATTCTTGAATTGGATGTGTAGTAGGGTTGTGATTCGAACCCTAAGCTTGCTATACGCCATAGTTGAGTGAATAGAGCTATTGTAGAGTATATACAAGGTATTTACATATATGTGGTATATATGGAATGGTGTAGTTGCTTAAAGTGAAAAGGAAACACTTTGACCTACTAATTTTATCATCTGGAATGATTTGAAGCTACTTATACAGGTGAGTACTTTCTAGTACTTGAGTGGAGTTACACTTGTTGTATGCAGAGTATATATATGTTTATATATGTATATCTATATGTTATGTTCTTATTATGGAGACTGAGTAGGAGAGTGATATTGTTATCTGTGGATAATAAATGATGAGTTGGGTATAAATATTGAGTAATAGAGTAGAGTAGTTGTTAGCGTGATTGAGGTAAAGAGTTCTTGAGTTTGATTCTTATAACCATAAGGGTTGTTATAATTGAGTATAGTTGATTGTGGGATGAGTATACGTGAGTGTGTGATTAAGTTTATGAATAGTATCTGTTGTGGTACTTATTATCGAGTTGATGTTGCTAATAATTAGCTGGTGTTTGTAAGCTAATATGATTGCAGGTTTCAGATGTAAAGAGAAGGTGAATGTTTGCTAATGAGATTAGCAAGATGGAATGATGAGAATGTATATTGAGAGAGATTTGTGAAGTGTGTATGAGATTTCTCACTAAACGTTTTATAAGCTTGCTCTTGAGTTGTATGTTGTTTTTGCAGGTACCTGTAGCAGTGATAGGGGAAGACATGTGATAAGAGAGATGGACAACTAGAGCATGTCCTTTAGTCGTGTTAGATTTTAATTTGTAATGCCTAGTCTATTTTTAAGGACCTTTTGTGTAAATTAATTTTGTTGATAACATCTTGTTCCGTGGTTTGAGTACAAAGTATGCCCATTTTTATGTGTTATTGTTTGAAAAAAAAAATTGGGTATTCTTTGTATGAGAAACCGGGCGTTACATAAGGTGAGACATCTTGTTAGACAAAAAATCATGGAAACAGTTCCAGACGTCGAAAAGAATGTCATGTGGGAGCATCTACGAGTAAATTGTTTATATAAGTATATTTCATTTGTTTATTTTTTATTACTATTTACTTATCTAGCTTCTTTTTATTTGTAGACATACATCTGGAGGAGTGCGGTGGATCTTTTCACAAGTCCTGCCTTGAGCACTCTATAAAAAATAGTAGTAATCGTGCCAAACAACAAGTAAATAACTATCAAGCGACGAGTACCTACAGTAGCGCTGTCTACAAGAAAGTAACTTACAATATATATATATATATATATATATATATATATATATATATATATATATATATATATATATATATATATATAGATAAGTGATCGGGTGAGGACTCTTCTTAAAGTGAAGACTCGTGAGGACACCTTAAAAAAATTGAAAAAAAAATAATAAATATATATATATAATAAAATGGATCATAGTACTATATTGGAGAAAAAAATTCGAAAAAAAACTTTTGGATCATTATTTTTTTTTATAACGAAACAATGATCCACAAAATAAAATTTTTTGTGGATCATTACTGTTTCTCAATGATCCAATTTTTTTTTCCAATTTTTTTGGATCATGATATAGTACTATTCTCGATTTTATGATTTGTATTTTTTTTATATTTTTTTCAATTTTTTTAAGGTGTCCTTACGAGTCCTCACCGAAAAAAGAGTCCTCACTGGAACGGGACCCTATATATATATATATATATATATATATATATATATATATATATATATATATATATATATATATATATATATATATATATATATATATATATATATATATATATATATATATATATTATTGTTTTTTTATTTTCAATTAGAATTATACTAATCTATGTTAATCATCATTGTAAATTACAGAACAATTTAGTGTGTGCGTTTCCTCAGCAACATGAAATAGGTGCCCCCTCAGACACAACATGAAATAGGTGCCCCCTCAGACACTTCAGTAAACGAGGTAGCCGTATTTGAAAAAGTGATCGGTGCTCGACGAGGACATATAAGAGGGATCGGAGGTAAACCGTCTGGAAAGTAGAGTTCCAACAATACTTCTTACTCAAGGCCAGTCATCACACCCATCACGAAGTACTCAGGTTATTTATAACTTATTTTGTGAATGACCTGATACATTTTTTGTGTACTTGATAGTTTGCATTTGTTATAAATTTGGAAATTTGATACTATGTTTATATGATGTTTTGGTTAAGCGGTGGCATGTCGCCCTTAAAGCCTTTATGGACGACTTTCCAAGGCATTAGGGGCGACACTCATCGCCCCTAAAGACATTTATTTGTAAATAACTTAATACATTTTGTTGTGTACTTGATAGTTTGGCTAGCATTTATTATGAATTTGGAAGTTTGGTACTATGTTAATATGATATTTTGGTTTATTTTGTAGTTGGATCATATTGACCGTTCGTTTATCAACCCGAAAAAGTGGACAAACTTAAAGATTTCATTCGACAATTGCAAGAAGATGATGAGAATGAAGGGAACGATGATGAAAACGGTTGTAGTGACGAGTAGTTTATGTTTTATTTAGTATTTTGTGTTAGAAATAACTTTAGAACATGTGTTATGGATTGTTTTATTTTTTTAGATGATATAACTATTTGTGGATGTTCTTTATTTTCTACATTTTATGGAATGATCGAATTGATCAAGCTTTTATCTATTGAAAACTTAATGAAATAAAGATAAATAAAATTAGAAAGAAAAGAAAAACAACTATTAGGGGCGACAACCTTAATAGAGGCGACATGTATTAACAACGACACATTTAGCAACGGAATGCTTAATACTGACGAGCCTATTAAGGGAGACACTGAGCCATTAGCGGCAACATCTTTAGGGACGTCATTTTAGTATTAGCGGCGAGGCGCTAGCGGCGACACCTTTAGTGCGACATGTTGCCGCTAAAGCCTTTAAGGACGACATCCGAGGGTATTAGGGACGACTTCCGTTGCCGGTAAATACACTAATTCTTGTAGTGATTTATATATCAATCACATCTTTTGCCGTACACTATTCTAGGCCATTTTAAGTTTTGTATTGCAATAAATCTTCAAATAAAGTTGGTAGAAGTTTATTCTAACATTGTTTGCATCTAAGAAAGAAGAATTGTCAGTTTTCAACTAACTAAATATTTTTGCTAAAGAAACTTGCGGCAAAATCTTGATTCATGTTTTGATCAATGAACCAATTGCAAGACCAACCTTGGTAACTATTCTTGGCAGTCATAGAGCTAAAACGACACAAGACCAACCTTTCCAGAATGACAGCAACTAGAACTCAATGATACATGTCATGACTCGGGCTTGATTCTAGATCCTAAAATTGACCTGCGAGTAATAAGTTTGTCCTGGTACAAAACCATACGGAACTGCGTTAAATGCAACAACAGCTTCATTAATTCGAGAGATGAGCCTGATTGAAAATGGACCACGAAAAGATGGATCAACATTCACTGCCCAAACTGCGCCCCATATGTTCTCCATGCATCTAAATTTTTGTGAACCGCTTGATGCTATCTCGACTGCATCAACACCACCATCACCATCACAAAACTCCACTGCCATAGCGAACCAGTAAGGGTTGACCATTCGATCTATCTTGAACGCAATCTTGGTACTATTATAGTTGCATGCCACCCTAGATAAGTACCAATTTAGATATGTAAACAAGCCAAATTGAAATGTAAGATGTTACAAAACATGCATTAGGTTAAAGGTTTTGCATATTCAATGCACCTTCGATACTGAATGTTAACTTGACCAAGATTGCGCAGATTATCAGCTTGCCCTGGACTTGACATTGCACCAAAAGCAGTTCCGCTTAAATCAAAAGCGTATGGAACTTTGTTACATTCACCGGGGCACTCATCGGTTATAGTCACAGTAATAGGATTCTTCGAGCAATATGGCTCTCGAGTGCATAAAACCTGAGATATTAATTCGTAATTGTGTAGATTGAATCGGTTGGTTGGAAAATTTAAGTCAACAATACCTGATAACAAGTCCCACACCCTTTTCCTTCCAAAAACAACTTGGCATTTCCTGCTGCTATCATGGCTGAGAATGGAGGTGATTTCACATCATTAGCCCATCCACAAGCTCCTCCTGCGTAATCAAGAAACAGAGGTTGATCTAAAAGAATTGGCCTTTGTTGAAACGACAACTCTAAAAAACAATTATATATAAAGAGAAATAACTTCGTATTTATAATACCTTTTGTGATTAAAGCAAGAAAATATATGTGTGTACATATATAATGTGTGTATATGGTGTTTGTAACGTGTGTGTGTTCTTTTTTTTTTTTTTTTTTTTGAACGGCAAATATATTAATTTTCTCCTTGTTATGTTAGTGTCAGGGTTTGAACCCTTGACCTCCTTGTTAGTATATCATCTTGTTAGCCAAGTGGGCTAGCCCCAACTTGTATGTGTATGTTCTTTAATGTAAGTATATGTGCACATCAACGTGTGAATAAATCTATATGTATGTATGTATACTTAGCTCATGACAAAAGAAAAATTTATATTGCGAAAGTCTTACCACTTCCAGCACCATGTTGATCTCCATACCATGTTGCTAAAGCTGGTTTAAAACCGTCCATGTTGCTAGTGTGCGTGTGGTTAGAACAAGAAGAGTCGTACACAAATAAATGCATTAAAACCAAGATCAACAAAGTTTTTTGGAGGTTTAAGGCCATCTTATTACTTCTAAAATAGTTGATCTCAGATTTCAACTCAATTTAGTAAACCCAAAACAGTACTGGATCGATAATGATTCAAATCGATACTGACAAATTTTCTGGAATATAAGTAGGATTCGTAAACAAAAACGATCTTTATATATGAAAACTTTGAAGCTCAAAATTCACTTCCGACACTAAGAGACTATATCTTAAGTTCTTCGTTTTAGATAAAGAACTTTTCATGCAAGACAGAAATTATAGTGTCCTCCTTGTGCATTATGTATGCCAAGTATAGGGCTTAATTTGTGGACATAATCAAATCTTTATTTGAAAATTTAATTAGTCAAAATCACATAAATAGGATGATTTTGTGGATATCTTTTAGATCTACCTCCATCAAATTGACTTGTTCGATCTCATTCCATATATTTTTGGCTCGCAACTAAAACAAATCATCTACAATAAAGGAGATTCACGATTTTTTTCGGAACAAATTATTTCTCCTCTAGCTGAAATTTAAAACAAACTGGAATATTTTGTAGTTTTTAGTAATTTCCCAGTGCGTAAGTTTCTCATTTTAGTGTGCCATAACGAAAGACAATATTTGTCTTGTGTGTATGTATTTGGCCAGAAGAAAAACTTGTTCGAAAAATATACAAAGAAAGAAAAATTTTACTTATAATGTGGAAAACATGAGGTCCAGAAAAGGAAGACGGACGATTTGGAACCTATAGCATTTTCAATTTTGAGATAAACTTTAGTTGTCACTTGTATTATAATTTTCTTTTTGGAAAGCAAAGTTTTATTAAATTTAAACAACTAGCAAGGATCTGGAAAGAGTTACAAGCCATAGATGGTACCACGAAAATAGGAGCAAGACTAGAAATTGAACAAACACCAAAACCAGGATAAATCATGCATCAACATTACAAAAAAGGAGCTAAGTAACCAGGAAACACAGAAGAGGGCAGAGTAGGGGAAAATGGGGAAATCTTACCAAACGAGAAGACTGTTCACCGGACTATGGATGGAGTCTGAACCTCAATATGGTTAACTGCTTCTGGACTCTTTGGTAAATATTTTCACAGACCAATTGTTCAAACATAGTAGAGTAGAGCCTGATTGAAAAGCCAAATTACAATGATAATTGAGCCAAATGCTCCCCAATGCCCGACATCTATATATGGAAGTTGTTACCGGACCCAAGGTGTTAGGGTTGAGAGTCGATAAACAACACAAACACCACAATTAAAGATGCGAAGAAAATAAAGAACACACGGAATTACGTGGTTCACTCGATTTGGGTAATCACACTACATCCATGGATGGACTGGAGAGAGATTTTATCGATAATAGTAACAAAACACATGCTTTCTACATAACCAGCCCATTGATGTGCACAACAACCCTTAATACCGAGCACAACAGCTTGTGCAATAGACTACACAACAGGTGCACAACTGGCTTCTCATCGAGCACAACGAACTACATTTTCGAGGCACAATAGACCTTGTCACCGAGACACAACAGACCTTGTCATTGAGACCTAGCAAACCTTGTCTCCGAGACACAGCAGACCTCGTCACCGAGATATAGCAAACCTTGTCTTAAGACCCAACAGACTTCTCACTAGGACACAGCAGCATGTATAACAAGTATACAACAGACCTTGGAATTTGATGTCTAAACTTATATACGAACTGCTCCTTGAGCGGCAATGAGTTCAATGGGAAGATCAGCCTTCACAAATCACTAATCTCCTAGATGGAGGCTGATCAATTAATATGATGCGATCTAAATTGTAACCTTGTAACCCATATCTCTCTCTAGCATGTGCCTTTACTTCAAGTATCTGGAAAGCTACTTGAAGTCATACAATAGCTTCAACTTTTTGTTGTCACTGCCTTGCTAAACTATCTACTGGATTTTTAGTACCAATGATCTTCTTCAAGTTCAGAGTGTCACCACTTACCATATCTCTGATAAAGTGGTACATTATCTTTTTTTGAACAACAAACAAACACACACACTCCCTAAACCTACTCCTAAATCTAAACCTTTTGTTCACAATGGGACTTGAACCCTCAACCGCTTGGGGAGGGACACACCTTTCCAACACCTTTATACCGCTAGGTCAAAGGCCTTTTGGTGGTACCTTATCTGAATGTGTTTCGTCTTATAATGAAACACATGATTCTTTGCTTGGTGGACTGCACTCTGGTTAACACAATATAGGACAATATAGGACATAGTCTTCTTGTCTCATACCCAACTCTAATAGGAAGTTTTTCAACGATATAGGCTCTTTGGAAGCTTCTACAATAGCCATATACTCTGCTTATGTGGTTGATAGTGTAACACTCTACTCTATAATATGGATTTCCAACTAATGGTTGTACCTCTAATGGTAAGAACATAACATATTGTGCTTTTCTCCAAATCTATAAAACCTACCAAATTTGCATCAACAAAACCTTCTGAGACTACCTTCTTTCTTTTTAAACATAAGGCACCCTCCTAAATGCATGTCAAGTAGTTTATCAGCCACTTAACTCCTTTTCAATGCTCTTTGGCCAATTTTGACATGAATTTTCTAATAAGTCCCACACATGAGCAATATCTAGTCTAATACATACCATAACATACATTAAGCTACCAACTGCTTAGGCATAAGAGAATTTAGACATTTTTCCTTGTCTTCATTTAGTGATTGCTTCTTTGAGAATCTCAAAGGACTCCCTAGAGGAGTGCTTCCAACCTTAACATCTACCATGTTGAATTTTACTAAGACTTTCCTATTGTTCTTTTGTCGGTAAAGCTTTAGAGTACCAACAGCTTTGTCTCTGATAATGCCCATGCCTACAATTTGGTAATTGCTTCTTTGACAGTGTAAGACCCTAATCCCGAAAAGTCAACTTCTGAGTTTTAAAGAGTCAAAGTGTAAAGCCCGGAACCAGGTATCGAGTGGATGGCATATAATAAGGAAATCAAAAATGACAAAAAAAAAATAAGAAAAAGAATATTAGTGCCGCTAATCTTAGGATTAGCGCCGCTAATCTGGTCAAGATCCGGATCAGTCACGACATCTGAAAAAGATGCAGAATTTGGACATATTAGAGGATTACCGACTCTAACTTTCAGGTTAGCGCCGCTAATGTCTTCTGAGCGGGATAAATCCACATTTTTGTGATTTTGAGTCATTTTGAAGTCTATAACTCATTTGGGGTCCGTTTCTCTTCAGTTCTAACCCCTGGAAACACCATAAAACACTCTCTCAAGCTTTCTCTTGCGTTCTTGGTTCATGCTATGAGTTTTGAAGGATGGTTGGGAGAGAAGAAGGAGCAAGATTACTAGGAAGGTTGCTTGTGAAGGAAATCATATTTGCTCATTGTTTTAGAACCCTTGTAAGTGTTCTAATCTCTGTCTCATTGTGTATCTTGGATGAAATTGGTGTTATGATGCTTGTAAGAACTTCTTGAGACGATGATGGCTCCATTTCTTGGAATAAGGTGGGATTTAGGAACTATAGGATGAGTTCTTCTTTCTTTAGCTTCTGAATCCTTGAGAAAAACCTTAGCCTAGTCTTAATGTGGTGTTGGATGAAGTTTAAGTTTGTTAATCTTCATTTTGAAGCTATATTTGTCACCATGAGCTTGTTTGGTAAGGATTGGTTAGTAAAAGTCACGTTTTTGTAAGTTAAGGGATTGTTTGTGACAACCCTTGGAAGTTGTGGCTTCTGTCTTAATGGATTAAGCACTTAATGGAGTTGAGGGCTAAACAGGGTGATTAGCAGTGCTAATCCTAGAGGATTAGCAGTGCTAAGCTGCCTGGTTGACTTTATTGACTTTGACCGTTGACCGTTGACTTTTTGACCGGTTTGACTTTTGGTCAAATTGAGGGTTTTGGATGCCGGTCTTATAGTTTTATCCTGTTTGGGATTTAGGAAGTTCTAAATGGGGTTTATCCTTGTTAGGAAGTGCGTATTGTTGGGATTTGATAGTCTTTATTACTCTGTGTAATAATGTGATTATTGTGATTTACGATGTTTGCTAGCAAATGCCGATGATGATGATTTCTGACGGACCGGGGAAAGCCAGAGTCGAGGATGGATTGGGGCAAGCCTGAGAGTCGAGGATGGGTCGGGGCAAGCCTGAGAGTCACACGATTATTTCCGATGGATCGGGGCAACCCCGAGAGTCGAGGACAGATCGGGGCAAGCCCGAGAGTCACACGATGATTTTATGTGATGGATCGTGTGGTATTTTTGGGGAACTCAGTAAGCTTTGTGTTTACCCTATTACCCTAACTATTTTTCAGGAATTTACTGACTTGAGCTTGGAGCACGGCGCGACTGTACCGCATCTGAGGATTTCAACGAATAAGCCTTCCACTGGATAATGTTTGTAAATGTTTGATAAGTACGTTTTACATGTTTAAATACTAAGTTTTAAATTGAATGATTTTTAGTTGGCAACCCCTTTTACGTATTTAAATCGTTTTTAAAAATGAAAATTTTATTACGGAAATATGGGACGTTACACAGAGTCTTAAAGGACTCCCTAGAGAAGTGTTTCTGACCTTAGCATCTACCATGTTGAATTTTACTAAGACTTTCATAATGTACTTCTGTTGGTAAAGCTTTATAGTACCACCAACTTTGTTTCAGACAATGCTCATGCCTAGAAATTGTTTGACAACTCCCATGTCCTACATCTCATACTCTTTAGGCAACTTTTTCTTCATTTTTTTGATCTCCTACATGTTAGATCCAGCTACCAACATGTCATTAATATATAAAAGGAGAATGATTTAATAGGAAGTGAACTTCTCAAGCTAGCAGTAATGATCCATCACACATCTTATGTACCCATTCCTATGTATAAAACTATATAACTTCAGCTACCACTGCCTTGGCAATTGCTTCAACCCATACAAACTTTTCTTTAACTTAAACACTGAGTTTTCATTTCTTATCAACCAAGGACCTTCTATTTGTGTCATATAGATATCTTCATAAGGTCTCACTGGAGGAATGACTTTTTCACATCTAGTTGTTCTAAATGTAAATCTTTTGGAGCAACAATACCAGTACCAATCTGATTATGGTTATCTTTACAACCAATAAGAATATATTGTTGTAGCCAACTCTTATATTCTATTAGAACCCTTTGACTATCAATCTGGCATTATATACTCCCATCAATTCATCTTTGACCTTAAATACCCACCTGTTCTGCAGTGCTTTCTTCACTGCTGGTAACTAAACTAAGGACCAAGTCTAGTTCTTATCATATGATCTCAAATCATCCTACATAGCCTTCTTCTATTGTATGAATTTTTTTATCATTAAGGCCTCTGGATAAGATTCTAGTTCCCCGTTCTCTGCCAACAACAAGTAATTTGCTGATATAGAATATATGGTTGAAGGTCACCTTTCTCTAATGGATCATTTGGTGGTGGGGGTTTCTGTTTCCACTTCATTTGTAGCTTCACTTTTTAAACTCCTAGTATCCTCTATGCTCCCATTATTTTTAGGTTCCCCAGATTCATCCAAGCTCCCACTGTTTCCTCAACCCTTACTTATCTCAAAGGATTGCAATGTTTTTTCTGTAATCCCTTCAAACATAACTTGATATTTCTCATGTGGTTTCTTATTCTCTACTAGATCTGCTCCAAGCTTGTACTTTTAGAGGGCATTCTCTTTGAATGTGACATCATTGCTTCTGGTAACCCTTTGTACTTTAATCATCCCTGAAACGATATAACATGTCACCTCAACTCGTACCAGATGAAAGTCCACTTCTTTGCCATCGCCTCAAGCTTGTCTTTATCTGCATCCATGATATTAACGTAAGAGACACAACAAACTACCTTCAAGTGTGTAAGAGATAGCTCTTGGCCTTGCATTCTTTTTCTGGAATCTTGAACCGTGTAGGTACTAAGGGTTAATAGTTAATTAAGTAGATTGTAATGCTGATAGAATCTGCCGAGAACATCTGTGGTATAGCAGCATGTAGTCGTATGTTCTTTTCCTTGTCATTTAATGTTATGTCCATCCTCTCAGCAACCCTATTTTGTTAGGGTGTTTCTAGAACTATTATAGCATTCTGACCCCATTTCAGCTCAAGAATCAACAAATTCCTTGTTGGTGCATCCCCCCCCCCCCCATTATTTGAATCCAAGCACGTGATTTCAAATTATTGTCTTTCTCCATAACAACTTTCTACTTCTTGAAGGTGCAGAAAAATTCTGATTTATTTTTGTAAAAATAAACCAAAACCTTCAACACGGAATCATCGATGAAAGTACTATAGTACTATGAGGCTCTTATTGAAGAAACTGCTGTGGGTCTATAGACATCAAAATGAACCAGCTCAAACTTCCTAGTCTCTGGTGGTTGTCTTATCTTTATAAAAGTAAATTATTTTGTTTCCAAGAACACATGGCTCACAAAAGTCGAGCGTCACACTTTTCAAAATCTGAATTCTACCTTTTGAAGCTAATATCTTCATCCCTTTCTCACGTACATGCCCAAGTCTTTGGTGCCATTGAGTGGATGCTCATGTATATTCAACGAATGCATTTTCCCTTAAAGTTGAAACTTCAAACATATTCAATGTTCCTTATTTATGTCCTCGTTCAACTACAAGGTTCCCATTTGTTACCTTCCATTGGTAATTATGAAAATCAACATGGTGTCCTATGTCATTTAATTCCCCAGATATCAACATCATTTTTAAGTGCTGAATATACTTAAAATTATTTAATATCTAATTCAAACCTAAAATAGTTTTGAGGACAACATCCCCAACTCCCACGATATTTAGTCTTTTGTTATCAGCAAGCCTCACCTTCCTAATATAATTCTTAAAATTCTGCATTACTTCTCTGTAATGGCTAGCATTAAGTGAATCATCTGAATCCATAATCTATGATTTAGTTAGACTCTTTATAAGTAAAAAATCAGGGGATCATCAAAATCTATTGCATATTCACCTCCTTTTTTAGATTGAGTTAAAAATCTTTTGAAGTGTGTTGAGTAATAGGTAAAGCTTAAAAATGATGCCTAAGGTGGTTGAAATGATGAAAGAAGTGTTTGAAGTGTCATAGCTAAATGCAATCTTTTAAATTGGAAATAAAGGGTACAAAATGTATATATGAAGTTAAAGCTTTGAAACGAGAATAATATAACATGTTATGTAGTCATATACGTTGATGATGAATATGTATGGTGTGCGTAGAAGTAATTGCTAAAAGCTGATTGGTGAGAAATAATGATTCTTTAGTTAGAAGCAATAAATTTATTCTTTCAAACTATCTCAAGCATATTGTAAACTCAGATACACTATGTTTCTTGAGAGGTTAGTTGGTGAAAATCTTGTTACGTGTTATTGGTGATAAGGAAGGATGTATAAATGTAAATATGGATGTGTTGTCAAACTTGGTAAAAGTTTATGTTATAATAAGGTTTAAGGTCAATCATGATAATGGGATTTCTATTTCCATTAATAAAGGTATATTGTGGTTCTATTCCACCTTTAACTAAAGTTAGAAAGATAGTAAGTAAATACTTTTGATATACATGGTTAACTAGAAGAGTATGCTAGAATAAATTAACTATATGATAAAAGAATAAGCTTGGAACTAAAGTACAATTCCTAGATGGGTTGAGAAATAAAGTAAACTTTCCTTAGAAATCGTATTCCATGTATGAGAGTTTAAGCCATTAGAGGGTATGTTTTGAAGAAACAATGAAGAACCAAAGTGTATCCATAAGTTATGAAGCATAATATGAAGAAATGACATGGTAATGGAATAATTACATTACCTAAATGAGCTTAGGATAATAATGACTAATTTCTTAAGATATCACAACGTATGGCGCAGTGGAGATAAAAGATGAACAATGAGGTCCCTCATTTATGGTTAATGAACATCGCTTGAAACCCTATGTCATGTCGGAAACGTATAAAGATCTACAAGTGGAAAGGGTGGAATTCCTTCAAGAACAGCCTGTATACACGACAAAAATGACAGGTACACGTCTAGCTGAATACGTTAAACTTAGCGCTTATCGGGAGGCAACACATACATTATATAATTCAAATTTGAGCATTTTCACATGTTTCTATTCAGTTGTAGTTATAGGATTTAGATAAAAGAGACAATAGCAACTCTCGAGTGTGGGGTGGAGCTTAATATCGAAGAATAAGAGGTATGGGTGTATCGCATCGTAGATTACCCGGATTAGCATTGCGGGCATTGCAAATACACATTTGCTGGATAAGCACAAATTGGTAAGAGCTCGTGACGCAAGCTAATTTGAAAACAAAGCGGGATAAAGATGAGCTTATCCTAATTTGTTGATCCCAACCTATTTAAACGATACAGCCACTCCGTGATTAACCATCTACAAGTAAGTTCCTAACTTTTTTACGTTCGTTCAGTCTCAGATTCATCAGCAGCTCAGTCAGTTTCTTGATTTAATTGTTTTATTCATTCTCTTTGAAACTTTTGATTAAACTGCAATTAGATGATATTAGTGCAAATTCTTGATGTATAAGCACAATTTAGGATAGTCAGTAGCATATGCAGCAAGCAGCACATTAGATTTGAAAAATGTTAATTAGTAGGCTGAATTTTGTTAATTTATCGAATGTGTTCATATGTCACGCCGCAGACATAGCACACTCGCGCCGCTAGGGTTGAACATTCATCACACGCGACGCGTTGCTATGTTGGCAACGCGAAGACCTCTGAAAACAGGTCTGATTATTTTCTATTGCAGGGAATGTCACCACAAGGTACTGGGGAGCTTTTGCATGAATGGCTTCAGAGTCCCGAGTAAGTCTCGGCGCTTGCAATACGTCGTTTTGAGGAAAGGATTATCGAATTCCAAAAACATAAAATTCAGCCCCCCCAAATTGACGACTGGTAAGCTGCGAAAAAAAGCGGGGGTTGGGGCCGCACTGGAACCCATGTTCATTATTCAAGAGGGTGTTCAGAACTCCAAGATGGAGTTCACCTATCATGCTTGGGCTTGGATCTTCAACATGACCGAAGTAGTGTATTGTAAAATAGTACTCGACTTTTTATCCATGTTTCTCTTAGACCAAGCATACATAGACATGAAGAATGGGATGATGATCTTGCACTGGTTAGGTCAGCAGCGGTACTATAGTATGCGGGAGTTCGAAGTGCGTCTCGGGTTGTACACCCAAACGGACATCGACGATAAGGGGATTGACTTGTTTCTTCAAACAAGTTCTAGAGACATCACTTTGACTTTTAGCCCCAGGAATCGCTCACGCACGGTATATCCTTCATACCGCTTTCGATTCAGACATGTATCTTTCAGCCCACCGACTCCTTCATTGACTGGTCGCTACTCTATTTCATCAGCGGGACGATCCGGAAAATGTCTCGCCAACCGATCTCTTCATCATGTGGTGCATGATTTTGAAGATCGAAACTTGCAATCTTTTGTATATGATTGGAAAATACTTTCATAAGATGGTCGACCACCCAAAGGAGGTGCAGATTCTGGGAGGCGGCCGCTTCATCACTCACCATGCTAACTCATACGGGATATTGATTCCTGAAGTTTTGAGCAAGCTAACCTGCTTCAAGCCCACTATCTTGAACCCAGGGATCACGATTTCTCGAGAAGTGATCTATATTGATGATGAGGGGATATTCACAAATACACCTCCCGTAGTTGTTGTAACACACGAAGTCGGCCCATCGGGAGTTCATAGGAAGAGACGGTATGAAGATCCACCAGTGCGAACCTTACCGGCAGACGACGATCTCCACCATTTTGCGGGTAAGACTCGTGCATAAACAAGTGTTGGAACAGCAGGCTGAGATAAGGGCGTTAACACAAGTGGTGTATCATTGCAATCGGAGGGCAGAACGAGCATTTATACAAGTGCGGTGGATTGGTGATTGCATAAAGACGTTTATGTCGGATTTTGGTAGCGAGCCGCCGAGACCGCAACCAAAGGAAGAGTCGAATTACGTCCCTGCTGGTGGTGGTCAAGACTCATCAAGCTCGAGGAATTAGGAATTTTAGTCTCTTTTATCATTTTTAGTTGGACTTTTAGACTTTTATGCGTTTTTTGGGTTTTCTTAGATATTAATTATTATTTTAGGAAATTAATAAATGAATAAATGTTGAATGATTGTTCGTTTGTGTGTGTGAAGCTAGAAGTGATTGAAATGATTGGAAATTCAAATTGAGAAGTTAGCGATGCGAGGACCCCAAGTTGGCCGCTAAGCTTCAGACGGGTTCGATTGAAGCCACAACAATACCATACCTTTGCACTGCCAATACACTCGTGAGGTCAAGCAAACAGCACGATGAATAATTACGGTGTATCTTTTTTTTGCTCATTTTCATTTTTAGTAAAAATTTGTACATTTAAAGCTTGATCTCTTTTTGGTACAAGTTGGTATTGTTGATAGTGATAGCCAACTGTGTGACTTATTGTGTTGCAAATTGTGGAGAATATTGCCCACCATTTTTGGAGATCGGCATTAACGCAAGTGTGGGAATCGTTGCACCCCTACACTTGGGTTATGCCCGGCGTGTTCTGTGTTCCGCCTTAGTCTATAGACAGCTGTCAAAACAATTCAAACACACAAATCAACCCTGAAATGCATTTGATTCGAACCTTCAAGTATTTCGTCGTCCAATACACTCTTTTTCTCCCTTGTTTTTGAATTTTTCTTTATACAATGGGGACGTTGTATGTTTTAAGTGTAGGGTGGGGACGATAAAAAAAGATAGAGTTTTTGCGGAAATTTTAAAAAATTTTGTGATTTTCAAATTTTTTTTAGAAATTGTATCTTACGAACAGTTTTGAACTTTTTTAGCAAATTGGTATTTTTCAATAAATACTTAATAGTTGTGTTATGCTAGTCTCGGTTAAAACAAGTTAAGTTTAATTCAGGAATTATAAATAAGAAAAAATGTTTTGATTGAAATATCATAGGATTGGGATTCCACATGAGAATTTTAATTAGTGACCTATGTTGTTCGAGCCGATAGACCTGAAAATAGTGGCCTTAAGATCAACTGATCTGGGATAATGTTGTTGAAAGCTCGCTATACGGACAACATAAAAAGTCATGGAAATTTCTTTAGCGGCATTTATAATTTGAACGAGTAAGTTTGCATAATTGTAAACAGAAAGTTTGTAATCAAGAGTTCTTTAGAAAGTCGTGATTCCCAAGGGTATTATGGTCATTTTCAAAAACTGGTTTAAATGTAATTTGTGAAACCGGGGGATTTTCAAGAAAGTTTGAGTTTATGATACAATGTCTTAAAATGTCAGTTTTCTTGGGGACAAGCAAAGCACAAGTGTGGGATGTTTGATAACGCGCTTTTATATTGCATATTTTACGCGTTATTGGACTGTGTTTTAGTTATTTTATAATTGTAAAATGACTATTTACACTCACTTTTTGTGTAATTGCTTGTATAGGAAAAACACTCGAACTGCAGGATCTTAAGTGTAAAATTGGACAAAGGTGAAGATAAGAACGAAGGATAAGATCAGGAAAAGATCGCGACGCAGAGGATCGATGTTCGCGGCGCCAGTCAAAGGATAAACACGTAATCTGAAGTTTGACTCGAATTTCAAAGTGCGAGATATCGGAGATAAGACAAGCTCGCGAGGCGAAAAGCCATATCTAGCGGCGCGAATCCCACGATTTTGCAACTATAAATAGCGGTCTCTAGGTCGAGTTTCAAGGAGCGGAGAGCCATCAATTGAGAATAACTCTAAAATCATTAGCTCAATTTCGTCTTTATTCAGTTTATGCTTCATAGTTGGTTAGATTTATTGGTTTTTATTGTTTATTTCGGTTTTGTATCGACTCTCGTGTGACGAGTATTCCGCATCAAGGAATTTCCCTGATCACAGAGATTGAGTTTAGATGTAGGAGCAATCATTTGGCTCCTATTTTAGGTTAGGTTTTTGGAACGATTGTCGTTGGCTTCAGTTTTATAAAAGACGTATTTTTAGTTATTCGTTGTTTCGATCTATAGTGTTTCATGCGTAGATCTGATTTTGTTCATGTTTTCAAGTTTGAATTGAGCTTGAGTGTAGTAATACGCCTGCTATAGAGTGAAATTATACTACGGTTTCTTATCGACACAAAAGGCTAACCACGAACTCCTTGGTTCGACCCTTGCTTACCCTATCTAGTGGATAGTACGGTTTTATGCTCTATTTTTTACTCGTCAACGACTGCGACGTGTCAAATAACGTAAAAAACATAAAAAATACGTCGTTAATAACGTATTTATTACGATAAAAATACTTAAAAGCTACGTAAAAATTCATGTATAAATACATTTTTAAACGTATAAATACGTAAAAAAATACGTATTTATTCATGTGCCTTTTCCAAATGACGGATATTGATTTCAGTAAGTTTGCTTACAGGGATTACACAAAACGGGACTGGAAAATGACCGAACAAAATTGAATTGCACGGAACTAGATTACCAATATTTCTTGTTTAATTTTAGGTTTTGATAACAATGATTTTGTAACGCCCCAAAATCCGTAATAAGTTTTTTCATTTTAAAAAGCGAATTAAATACATAAAAAGGGTTTGCCAACTAAAATCATTCCGGTCGAAACTTAGCATTTAAACATATGAAAACATATTTAGCAAAATCATTTAAACATTAACCAGCGGAAGACTTAATCTTTGAAATCCTCAGATGCGGTACAGTCGCGTCGTGCTCCAAGCTCAAGCCAACAAGTCCTGAAAAACAGTTAGGGTAAAAAGGTAAGCACAAAGCTTAGTGACTTCCCCAAAAATATCACACGATCCCTCACATAAACATCGTCATCGACTTTCGTCGGCAAACATCGTCATCGGCTTTCGCCGGTAAACATCGTCATCGGCTTTCACCGGCAATCATCTTCATCGGCTATCGTCAGCAAACATCGTCATCGGCTTTCGTCGGCAATCATCGTCATCGGCTTTCTTCGGAAAACATCGTCATCGGCTCTCAAGCTGGCACTGTCGACCCATAGTCCGGCAATCATCGACTTTCGTCAGCAAACACGTAAAGCACAAATAATCACATTATTACACAAAGTAATAAAGACTATCTACGCATGTAACATCACCCATAGTATAGTGAGAAGACCCACATGATTCACGACCATAAGTTAGACAGCACTCCACGCGAGTGCCCTCAGATCCCGACAATACGCACTTCCTAACAAGGATAAACCTCACTTAGAACTTTCTAAATCCCGAACGGAATAATCCTATAAGGTCGGCATCCAAAACCCTCAAGTTTGACCAAAAGTCAAACTGGTCAAAAAGTCAACTGTCAAAGTCAACAAAGTCAACAAATGAAGTTAGCGCTGCTAACTCCCCTGTTCAGCCCAAGTCTCCATTAAGTGCTTAATCCATTAAGACAGAAGCTATAACTTCCAAGGGTTGTCCCCAATGTCCAAAATCTCATAAAAATGTGACTTAACCCACTAATCATTGTCAAACAAGCTCATGGTGACAAATCTGAAAGGTTTTCTGCAACTATGAACTAAAATTCCTAAGTTCACATGCAACCTATATAGATCTAAGTTTTTTTTCTAGTTAAACATATAACAATTCCTAAAAGGCCAGAAATAATTAAACTAAAGGAAAGATTAAGAAAAAACCAACCTTTATTGTAACTTGGAAGCAAAGCAATAGAAATCTCTTGCCTCAAATGCAGTCACACCCTAGCTGGTAGTCTTGGCCGAAAATTCCTTGGGGAGAGAGAGTCAAAATCGCAGGTATTAGGGTTAGAGAGCCTCCCTATTTATAGGCTCCATGTGGTGATCAGATAATTGCTACGGATAAACCTTTTTGAATTTGAAATAAGATAAAACTATTATTTTAATCATTCAACCCATATTTATCTGTAAATATATATATCTCGAAAATTAAATATATATATATATATATATATATATATATATATATATATATATATATATATATATATATATATATATATATATATATATATATATATAAATTTCGCCAACCACACACTCACTTAAAACTGTCACTTACTCAACTATTGAATAATTACAGTTTTAGTCCCTGCACCTTTAATTAATTAATTGAACCACCAAATTAATTCCAATTAATTCCAGAAAAATTTCTAATTAATTATTATAGTTTCTAATTAATATATTATCACTTAAATATATTAATAAACTATTTATTTAATTTCTATTGATGTATTAATCACATAATAAATCAACATTTCTCTCTACCAGACTTTTACCAATCCTCCAACTATGAGGGCAACCCAAATGGACTATACTACTATTAATTAGATAAATACTAATTGTTAGTCATGGCTTAGACACCTAATCCAACAGTCTCCCACTTGGATAAGTCTATGTCTAAAATTACTGATTTAATCTCTAATTAACTAGCAACTATAGCTTCCTAGAAACCGCTGCCAAACTCTGACCTAGTCAGTTATGTCCAAAGATAAGTGATCATATGATCCTTCATCCAACAAGATATTTTCAGACATGAGACATGGATTGAGATCAATCTCTGTCCGATACTCTGTTTCCCGATTTTCGATTCTGCTTATGACTTTGGACTTCTAATTGAACACATCAATTTAGTCCAGGCTGGCCAGCACTTCAGTCAACTTCAAGATCATCGAGAGGCCTACAGATATCTGTTTCCCATCAGGGTCAAGGAACGAATAAGCTTCGACTCATATGCTTATATCTTTTACCAGTCAAATCATTCACAACAACATGTTTTATAACATCGAGTTACCGATGCGTTTTCGTATTATCAATGAACAACTGCCTTGTAAATTATAACTCATATCTCTCCACTTCAAGATCATAGGATATTATCGTCTCAACATTGCTTGTGATATAATCCATGAAGCAATCTATTGAGCGTGGGTTTATCCAATACTCAAATCTCCATTTCTAAGTACTCATGAATGTTGTAGCAATCCTATTACTATGTCTAACTCCTTAGACAGTCTACAAATCAATTCATGACAGTCTTGATTCAGTACTTACTTCCTAAAGTATGAGCGACTGTGGACCTTTCTGAATAATTAAATTATTCGGGAAGTAAAACATGCGAAAGCGAAACATAAAGATCTGACTGGCAGCTACTCTTGCTTATTACCGAGTCTCCACGAGGTAATCACCAGTTCGGACCTTGTCATAAACTATTATCGGTTTTATGATTTCTTTTAAACTTTCAATTCTAATTTTACATATATGTCTTTATGAACCTTACACTCTTTCTATGTATCCAAAGTATCTTATACTTGTACACTTTATTGCAGATGATCCAATCGGATGCTCATCCGATAACATCTCAATATGTTATCCTGTCAATTTCTTTCCTAACTCCATTCTGGTAATGTGAACTGTGACTTCCTATGGTTCTGGGGTCTTTAGTCTACTTGACTGCACCCTAAGACTATCTCGAGGTGCTATGATGTGCCGGTGAACCTCATGCGTTCCATCAGAATACCATCGAGATCCTTTCACCATCATGTCCTCTAACATTATGTCCTGATGTTACCAATTTGAAAATCTTTCAAATTAACACTATCACCCCCATCATTTCCTAATGAATTCTCACTTGAGTTCAAACAATCCATCCAGTATTCCTAGCCAGAAAATGTCCTGAATCCAACTTACTATGCCTTAAGCATCAAGTCATCAGGATATGTTCATGACACTTTGATCGATCCAAGAACTTGTGGAACCCGATCCGGTCTTATTCCAAACCCTTTCGGAATCCAAAGATTATTTATAATCCTTGTGTCATGACTTTCGAAAAACTATTTCCTTTCAGAGACTCTTCTCATGCATCTTGAATCTTATCAAGATCATGCTTACAATGGCTAGGTCTAGGCTGGCGATTTCATCTATCTAATAGATGATTGTGAATTACGTAAGTATGTTGCACCTTCTTAATTTCTTTCATGCCAAGTTATCACATTTTGCAATGATAAAAAAACATTTTCCTGTGTCTATGCATCTTGAATCTCATCAAGATCATTTTGGCAGAGTCTGGATCTATCTCATAGACATTTGCAACCACCTGAGTATGCCGTATTTCTATTAAGGCTTTCATAGCGATCCATCTCTTAACACCAAGTCATTACACTTTGTAATGAAAAGAGACGTTTCCTAGAAACAATATGTATCCCATGTATGGAGATAGTGGATAACGGCGACTCCCACTGGCTTTGACATGGTTATAGACTATTCACAAAATCCAGGACTTATGGTACATTTCGAGAATCCAAACCTTTCTGACATTTTTCAAGGAAAACTTTCAGCCCCTTCTCAAAATCCAATCCTTTGGCATATTTTTGAGAATCTGAATATCCTTTCTTGCGAGATGCCCGTGGGGAAATCTCGAGCCTATTTACCGTGGTACTGGGACACTCTTTGTGAGTCCCTATTAGTGTGCCGGTGATCCACACGCGCTCCACTAACGATTCATAATGTACCGTACAGTATCCTTTCGGATTCCATCCTCTATTGAGATTACTTCTCCCGAAATCAATTACTTGACTCTGAGTATCGTCTCACTCAACCAGATGTTCTGAAGGTATGTATCTGTCCATGTTGCTTTCTTTTGATGATTCAGTTACTCCCACTGGTTTTTAGACCATGTGTAAAATCAATCAAATTTGCACATAGACTGTGTCTCGCCCTGAGGTTCTCTTGTTTGGCAGCAACCGGGCTCACCAATGCTTACAAGTAATCAGATTGTAAATCCGTACCAACTATAGTGTTTTACCACCAATCGGTGTGTCACCCCAATCATAACTACATATGATGGTGATCAATACTACTGGTTAAGAGAAGATTATGTCAGTTGTGGAACAGAAATCTGATCTCTGCTCCAAGCCTAGTGATGACTAAAGGTCCTTTCACTTGGCCAATCTTGAACTCATTCAGGACTGTCCCAACTCCCACTGTTTCCTTAGAACATGAGTTCTTTCTAAAAGAGCTATTCTTTTATAGTTACAGCGGGATAGCCAATGAAACGACAATGTTGATCATGTTCAGGCTAGTCATGAGCTTCAGATGAATGCTACAAGACCCTGGACTTTCTATGTATGAGTGGGATAATCCCAGCTTTACATTTCAGACAGTGTCTGCAAGACCTACTTAGTCTAGGATGTGGTCGGAATATGGTTTATATGGACTGACTGGTATAGTATATATCTTATTGGAAACTAATTGGCAATGTATCTCATACATCGAGGATCGAACTGTTTCGATCGTTGCTCCATTATCTTCCTTAAGACACATTATAACCATTAATGCTCTTGGAAGAGAATGAACTGTGAAACCCTTTTCTCAGTTTATGTTATCGCTCAGGTTCTGTGGAACTTGTACTTCCTTTGAAGTCCTTGAACTGTTCAAGGTTTCAATTCAATTGCTTATCCCGATAAGCAATGTTATATTCATCATACCGAATGATGAATATTGTGAAATACAAACAATTGTGTTATATCTCAAGATTCGAGCAACACACCGCAACAGGTGTGTCCGGTGCTCTTAATCTCAATGTCTTTTACATATCTATGTAGACTAATGACTTTGTTAACTTTTGTTCAAGACTTGCAATCTTCAGTTGACTCTAAGTCAACTGATTCCAAAATCCTATCCTCTGGATCCTTGGGTGATTCATTTCTTGACACATTACGAACTCAATTCATCAAGTGATTTTAAGTCAAATGATTCCAAAGTCCTGTCCAACTGGACCTTTGGTTGAATTGATTCTCATAACATTTGTATTAACAATCATAATGACACAATTCTTGAATTCAAAACATTTTGGATCGTCATTCAAGTTATCACTAAACATACATTCAACACATTCATATAACATTTCAAGGAGAATTTTAGACAACAGGTGTTAAAAGAAATATGACAATTTTTTATTAAAACAAAATCCTTGAACAATGTAATGGAAAATGTAAAAAATGCATCTAAAGACTAGTAACAATATTTCAATATCTATCTAAACTTCAAAACTGCACGAGCTGGAGATCCAATCCAAATGTGCTCCTATGCGCCAGAGTCCCGTGCCTTCTTGATTCCCTGTATACAAACCAAAATGCGACTGTCACATTATGTATCAAGAAATCTTGGAACAGGAGTTTTGAGGTTTTTAGATATACCTGAGCTTTCAAAAGAGTTGGAGCGTCTTCCAATCTTTCCGTGACTGTATCCGATTTAGCGGATTCCCAGTTTGAGACATGTCTAGTCGATCTTGACCGTTTCTTGTTACGTCTCTTCACTGGACTTAATCCAGAAGTAGTTGAGCCATTGGAGCTATGCCTGTCCAAGAGTGACTCGTATAAAGTCAACAGTGGACGCATTTCCATGAGGGTCTTTTTCTGGTCTTCCTTTCTATACGTCTGAATGAACAGATCGTACTCATTTGTCAGCGAAGCGAGCAGGATGTTAACACTCTCTTCCTGACTCATGGAATAACCAAGTTTATACAATTCGCCTATGTACGCTTGAATCTGAAGAACATGCGAATTGACGCTACTTCCTGCTTTCAGCTTGCACTCTGCAAGTCTTTTGAAGATCCTGGTTCATTCCTCTTCAACTGGTTTCTGGAACTTTTCCTCAACCAGTTGCATTAACTCATATGGCCCCAAGGATTCAAAATCCTTGCGGAACTCGGGGTCAATGGTTGATAGCATGAGGTCACAAATCTCTTCGGATTCATCATAAGAACCTTTTATGATGACTTGTTCCGGTGGAACTGGGATCGGATACTCAGTGAGATGTAGCTTGCCAGCAATGCCGAGAGCCAGTATCCAATTGCGAAGCCATTCTTTACAGTTGAGGCCAGTCAGCCTTTCCATATTTAGCAGGTGCATTCTGATGCTTTCAGAAATAGGTGAAGGAGGAGTATTGACACTTGACATCTATAAGAGAAAATATAATTTATTAGTTTAATTGATCCTTTTTAAATAATTACCCAATATGTTATTTAATAAGGCTAGGATCCAAAATACCCCAACTATGGTGTGAAGAGGGATGCCGTAATCACAACATAATGGTCATTAAGGTAGATAAACACTTATCAATTTCATCTTATGAAATTCCTAGATCTATTTAGATTCATTAAACTTTTCAATGGCACGTTTAATCTCGGATGTGCTCCATTGTTTGTGACTGGGATGCCGAGGATCACAAACTGGATGTGAATAACCATGCAAATTAGCTTGGTACTCTCGGGTTCAGTTGTCATCTCTAATTGATGTGCCGGTAAACCACACACGCTCCATCAACAATGACAACACCCGACAAACCCATTGCAACTCTTTATAAACCCCAATTGGCGTGCCGGTAAACCACACACGCTCCACCAATGTTTCATAAAGTGCAATGTGCAATTTCATGGATTAGCACCAAATCACATTTTTCCTAAAGTAGCTAGATTGGGATTTTATTAAATGTTCTAGTACTTTGAATCATTATACTTTTAGTGATTATTAGGCGATCCTATCAAACCTGTTCGGCTAACGACCCTCCACTGATCAGGCGAGCGGTGGGCGAGAGTGTTCACCCATTAGACCGCCATTTTTTATAGGCAGTCTCCTTATACCCACTTTATAGATCAGCTTCGTGAATGAGGCCTACTAATGATTTGACTAACCATTTTAATCTTATACATATAATGATAACTTCCTAATTATAATATATATAAGATGTAATTTCTTAAACCTTTTAAAAAATTGTTTCTGGTTTATCTTTTAATTTATTGTCGATTTAAGCTATTAAATTTAAAATTAAATTAAACCATTTAAAGCTGATTTAATTATCTTTTAATTAACCAATTAATTAAATTAATTAAATTTGATATTTTAAACCTTTTAAAATATTTCTAGATTTTCTCTATTAATTTTCACAATTTAAAACAATTAAATTGAAATTAACTAAATCCTATTAATTATCTTTTAATTAAACAATTAATTAAATTTGATATTTTAAACCTTTTAAAATATTTCTAGATTTTATCTATTAATTTTCGCAATTTAAAACAATTAAATCGAAATTAAATAAAATCCTTTTAATTATCTTTTAATTAAACAATTAATTCTAAGATAGGTATCACAAAATAGTCAAATTAATTTAAACCTATCCTTATCCCTTAATTTTCGATTTTTAAGATAATTGGTTTAAGGTTTTATCTATTTAAACAATTAAAGTTACCAAAAATAGAAAGCCTTCTAAACCCTAATCATAAAAACCGCCAAGCAGGAGGGGCCGGCCAGGGTTTTCAAAAACAAACCCTAATTTTCGAAAAAGGCCACATTAGGGTTTAGAAACAATTAAACCCTAATTTTCAGGAAAGTAGTTACAGCAATTTAACAAGAAAAACAACCAAATGCTCTGATACCACTGAAAGGTTTTCTGCAACTATGAACTAAAATTCCTAAGTTCACATGCAACCTATATAGATCTAAGTTTTTCTTCTAGTTAAACATATAACAATTCCTAAAAGGCCAGAAATAATTAAACTAAAGGAAAGATTAAGAAAAAACAACATTTATTGTAACTTGGAAGCAAAGCAACAGAAATCTCTTGCCACAAATGCAGTCATACCCTAGCTGGTAGTCTTGGCCGAAATTTCCTTGGGGAGAGAGAGTCAAAATCGCATGTATTAGGGTTAGAGAGCCTCCCTATTTATAGGCTCCATGTGGTGATCAGATAATTGCTACGGATAAACCTTTTTGAATTCGAATTAAGATAAAACTATTATTTTAATCATTCAAACCATATTTATCTGTAAATATATATATCTCGAAAATTATATATATATATATATATATATATATATATATATATATATATATATATATATTTCGCCAACCACACACTCACTTAAAACTGTCACTTACTCAACTATTGAATAATTACAGTTTTAGTCCCTACACCTTTAATTAATTAATTTAACCACCAAATTAATTCCAATTAATTCCAGAAAAATTTCTAATTAATTATTATAGTTTCTAATTAATATATTATCACTTAAATATATTAATAAACTATTTATTTAATTTCTATTGATTTATTAATCACATAATAAATCAACCTTTCTCTCTACCGGACTTTCTACCAATCCTCCAACTATGAGGTCAACCCAAATGTACTATGCTACTATTAACTAGATAAATACTAATTATTAGTCATGTCTTAGACACCTAATCCAACAAAATCTAGTTCCAAAAATGAAGATTAAGAACTTAAAACTTCATCCACAACCACATTAAGATTAGGCTTGGGTTTTTCTCAAGAAGTTAGAGACTTAAAGGAGAAGAACTCATCCTTAGCCTCTAAATCCCACCCTCATCCAAGATATGAAGCCATCATTGCCTTGAAAAGCTTGAAAGTGATCTTATAACTCCATTAACAACAAATTACTACGGAAACCAAGGTCTTAAACACTTACAATGGTTCAGGGACAGCAAGAAATTGACTCCTTCTAAGCACCACTCTCTCTTGAACACCCTTGCTACCTTCTTCTTCCTCCAAGAACCTTCACAAACCAATAAATGAAGCTTAAATCACCATGGAAGCTTGAGAGAGTGTTTATAAGTGTTTTCTGGAGTTCTAGATGCAAAATGACGGACTTGAGGGTGTTATAGACTTAAAAATGGTCCAGATCACGAAACAATTGGCATTTTCACGCTCAGGGGCAGTAGCGGCGCTAACATGAAAGTTAGCGTCGCTAACTTCACATAAGTCCAACACCTGCAACTCTCTAGACTGGCTCGCGACTGTTCCGCTCCAGCTTCAGATTAGCGGCGCTAATCTATTTTTCTCCCAATTTCTCATTTTTGATTTCTTTTTAAAAGTCCTCGGGACTTGACTTTTCGAGATTAGGGTCTTACAGATTTCTTGGTTTCAAAAATGATATCAAATATTAGTTGCTATAAATTTTGTTTAAAATTCATATTGTTAAGTTATTGTGTTACTTATTTTTACGCATTTTTAAGTATTTTACATATTTTAAATAAATACAAGTATAAATACGTTTTCAAACGTATAAATACGATACTAAAGACGTAAATATATGTAAAAATACGTAATTATTTCCAAGTAAACTGAGTCAAAATGTTGGGATTTTTCCATAATCTATGCCAAAATATTAGGCATTTATTGAAGATACATGTTTGGACTTTTTCGTAAACTGTGTCAAAATATTAAGACTTTATTGAAGATAAAACATGTAGTTTACCTGCTGAAAATGTTAAAATAGCTAATTTGAATATATTATCCGGTATTCTGTCTTTTTTTGTAAAAAAATTAATTTGGGACTTTTTTGTAAGTTGGACCAAAATATTGGGACTTTATTGAAGATTTTCCTTTATTTATTTCAAGATTTATCACACTTTTAGAGCAAAAGGAGCCGAAAATAGACTTTCCGCACGGAAAACGCAACGCGTAGAGAGAGTCACACGGCGTGTGGGAGATAACGATGAAATACGCATTTAACGCGCTACGCAACGGGTTACGCGACATGTTCCACGACCAAATTAGGATAAGGCTTGCGACGAATGCGGGACTATTCGAGCTGTGTGACGCGTCCGACACACTTACATGATGCGTTCTATGTCAGCTAAGGAAAAACCCTAAAAGCAGTTGGAGGATCTTCTCCATATCAGCATTCCGGCCTCCCGACTACATTCTAGACTCTCAAAACGTCGACTTTAGGGTTTTTTCTCGATCCCAAAATTGTCAAAAGATGCCCTAAATCAAAGTTGAGGCGGAATTTATGGTTTTTCTGCCGACATAGAACATGCCGCGTAAGTGTGCCGGACGCGTCATGTAGCTCCAACACTCCTGCATACATCGCAAGCTTTAACTTTGTATGGTTATGGAGTGCGTTGTGTAGCGATATTGGACGCGTCATGTAAGTTTACACGTCGCGTAACAAGGTTATATAGCTTGTCAATCTAGTATTTCATCGTTATCCTGCCACGCGTTGCTTGGCTTTCTCTAAGCGTCGCGTTTTCTCGCAAAAAGTCCATTTCAACTCCTTTTGCTCCAAAAGTGTCATAAATCCTGACATAAATACATTCAAACCATTAAGTACATTTTATCTCATTTTTCTACCCAAAATACAGCTTTAGTACCCTGATATCGCATTAAATATATGTATAAATAATGCAATATCAACACAATAAAGTTAAACGCAAATACCTCGCAGGAACATTTGCTTTAGACACAACGTCATGCCAATTTTCTCAATTCGATTCTCCAAGTGACAGTTTTATAAATTTACTTCAAAGTTTCCACGTCCCGCAACAAAACATATTTACTCGTCCATTTCAACAAAACATATTCCATCAACCATTCCCACAACCAACTTTTATCATCAACAATTCCTAATTTCGCAACAACCTATGCGTCCACCTAAAAACCTACAAACATTTCAACCATAACCTACTCAACCACAACCTTACTCTCCCATGTCCATTCCTGAAACTCAATTTAAATAACAACCACAATCTTCAAAAAAGAAGCAAAAAACAAAGACGGCTCAAAAGGGTCTGAAGGTTTGGTCAGATAGAGAGGAGGTTATCAAAAGCTTGGATGGTGATTTCACAAGATAATATTAGCAAAAAATCGACAATAATTAATCGGGGTGAACTTTTTGGGAGCGTATTTCAGACTATTCCCACAACAAAATGGGTAAAGGAGTTTATCGCAACAATACACTTTCTTCAAAATGATGTGAAATGAGAGCCAAAATTACATCGTTTAATGTTATCTACAACAACCTTACAACCAACATAATAGCAGAAATAACGTCACACTAAAACAATTTTGAGCAACACAATGCACCGGTAAAACATTCTCATATATATAAGCTTGGGAAGTGATGCGACGAGGCCAAAAATAGGTTTTAACCCCAGAAGTGCATACTCAATTGTCTGGATCGAACAAACAATCCAAAACGACTGAATCAAACGACTACACACAATCAGATGGTTGGACCACAATCAACCTAAACGACGATACGAAGGAGGTTGCACCTCTACGACAGTGCGGTCGGTTGGCAGGACAAAGGGAAGCGAAGTGCTTTGGGATCGAGTACGGAAAAGTCGTCGAACCCGAACGAGTTACTATATTTTCGGGATAAATTCGAAAATTACATTGCTATTCAAGAAAGAAAAGTCAATATAATGGAAGAAATGCGAAAAGAAAAACAAATCATGGGCGATTTGCAAGTGTTGAAGATGTCAGCTGACAATCTCGATGGTGAAGACCTTGAGACATTTTTGACAGTCAAAAAACAAATCTGCGATATAAATATAGGAATTATTAATTATCATTATCGTTTATGTGTTTTGCCGTTTGTCTTGGTATTAAGCTTGTGTGTTTCTTAATCCAATTTTAATGTGATTAACATATTTTTTTAGTTTTATTACATCTTTTATTTTAATTAAAGTAATTTATTTTTTTAGTTTTTAAATAATTTACAAATAAGTTTATTAAATTAAATAAAAATAAAAATAAATAAATGATGTGGAGTGTTGGATATACTCATCACACCACATCATTAATTTAAAAACAAGTTTATTAAATTAAATAAAAATAAAAATAAATAGATTATGTGGAGTGCTGGATATAGTATAAGACCATCAGAAATACGCATCACTCCATGTCATGTAATGTGTTGTCATCTCACCATCACACTCCATAACATTTCGAATGGTATACTCATCACACCACATCATATTTTCCTAATTAAAAAAAATTCAATAAAATGAGGGGTATAAGGTTAAACAAAAAAGAAAAAAAACCAATTTTTTTCCTATTGGTTATGATGTATACTGTGAAGGGGATCACGATGGAACACGGTATACACCATCACGGACACACAGACTAGTATGCACGGTCGTGAACCTTTGCCACTTAGGCATCACGGAATGTCCGTGACCGATACTGCACATGACCTAAGGTATATGGTGTGGTTGTGATGCATAGTTGGCAATGAGGTGGCTTCTTTGTTATTGTGGTGGTGCATTGGCTGTAAAATTAAATTTAGAATCAATAACAATAGGCGCATCTAGTGTAGTGGTATCATAGTACCCTCCCACGGTACTGACCGGGGTTCGATTCCCCGGATGCGCAATTTCAGTTTACTTTTTCATCTTCTTCAAGAAAACCTATCCTGTCTGCTGTTCGTATTTTTCACTACCCATCACCGTTTCGCGCACAAATTTAGGCCTCTTTTGCAGCGTATTTTTCATTTTCTTTCCAGCTTTTTTTTTTTTGTTTGAAATACAGTTTCAGAGATCTTACTACTGTCTGTCAGAAAACCTATCCTGTCTGCTGTTCGTATTTTTCACTACCCATCACCGTTTCGCGCACAAATTTAGGCCTCTTTTTCTTCTTCAAGAAAACCTATCCTGTCTGCTGTTCGTATTTTTCACTACCCATCACCGTTTCGCGCACAAATTTAGGCCTCTTTTGCAGCGTATTTTTCATTTTCTTTCCAGCTTTTTTTTTTTTGTTTGAAATACAGTTTCAGAGATCTTACTACTGTCTGTCAGAAAACCTATCCTGTCTGCTGTTCGTATTTTTCACTACCCATCACCGTTTCGCGCACAAATTTAGGCCTCTTTTGCAGCGTATTTTTCATTTTCTTTGCAGCTTTTTTTTTTTTTTTTTGAAATACAGTTTCAGAGATCTTACTACTGTCTGTCAATGAAATGGAGGAATTTAACCTCTCAAAATTCAATCCTGATGGCACTTTTACACCCACTTCGTGTTCAATCCACTCCCTCTCCATCATCTTCTTCTTATGCACCCATTTTCCAGTTCTTGACTGGCTTAAATCTACTGAAACTAGGGCAGCAGGTCCACGCCCATTTGATTCTCCGCGGACTTAATCCCAACTCATTCCTCGGCTCAAAGATGGTCGCAATGTACGCTAGCTCAGGTGATATCGACTCCGCCATCGTTTTATTTGATTGCATTCGTCGAAACGCGTCGACCCTTTTGTATAATTCGATTATCAGAGCATGTTCGCTTTACTGTCTTTCGGAAAGAAGTGTTGGTATCTACTTGGAGATGAATTCGGCAGGTGTTCCTGGGGATTACTTCACATTTCCCTTTGTGTTAAAAAGTTGTGCGGGTTTATGCAATCTTGGGTTTGGTAAATCTGTTCATGGGAAAGGTTTGAGGAGTGGGTTGGAGTTTGATTTTTACGTGGCCACGTCTTTAATCGATTTCTATGTAAAATGCGGTGAACTCCGTGACGCTCATAAACTGTTCGATCAAATGCCTGTGAGAGATGTTTCCTCCTGGAACGCATTGATATCCGGGCACATGAAAAACGGGATGGTTCATCTCGCTGAAGATTTGTTTTCAAGAATGCCCAATAACAACAAGAACATTGTATCATGGACGACAATGATCTCAGGGTACACACAAAACTCATTACCAAATCAAGCATTCCAACTGTTCGATGAAATGACAAACGACCTCTCAAACGTAAAACCAAACTGGGTAACAATAATGAGCATTCTTCCCGCTTGTGCACAATCATCATCACTAGACCAAGGCCGAAAGATTCACAATTACGCCACCACCATTGGTCTCGACTCAAACCCATCCGTCCAAACAGCACTAGCCGCTATGTACGCCAAATGTGGGTCCCTTCTAGAAGCCCAAATTTGCTTCCAAAAAGTCCCCCAAAATAGAAAAAACTTGGTTTCTTGGAACACAATGATCAGTGCATACGCGTCCCATGGGTACGGGATCGAATCCGTGTCAACATTCAATGACATGGTTCGAGCCGGGGTCCAACCGGATGCGATCACATTCACCGGGTTATTATCGGCATGTAGCCATTCGGGTCTAGTTGATATTGGCTTAAACTATTTTGACTCCATGAAAATGCAATACAACATCGAGCCAAAACACGAGCATTATGCGTGTATTGTGGATCTTTTGGGGCGAGCCGGGCGATTAAAAGAAGCGTATGAACTCACCTTAAAAATGCCGATGACACCGGGAGCTAGCATATGGGGTGCATTGTTATCGGCTAGCAAAAATTATCGAAATCTTGAGATTGCGGAAATATCGGCTAAAAAGTTGTTTGTTTTGGAGCCAGATAATAGTGGTAACTATGTGATTCTTTCGAATATGTATGCGGAAGCGGGAATGTGGATAGAAGTGAATAATTTAAGAGATTTGTCGAAAACTCGAGGCGTAGAGAAAAACCCTGGTTGTAGTTGGTAGGGGTGTGCAGAAAAACCGAAACTGAACCAAATACAAACTTATTGATTCTTTTTAAAAAAAACTGGCGGTTTGGATCTTTGTTAGATTTTAGGGTTGGTTCGGATTTTTGTATTAAGACCCAAAATAAAACCGAACTTAAGCATCTTGTAATACACCCTCTTTTTTATAACTTGTACTAGGTGACGTTTCTTTTTAACTTAATGTTGTTAATGTATAAGAAACTTAGACTGTGTTTGATAGTTTTACACCTGAATGAGTAAGAGGTCTAACCCAGTAAGCATTATTCTATTGCTGACTCGGTCAGACGTTTATGTACTTGGTCAAATGTGATTTTTAGCATCATCAAACTCCTGGATTCGGACCGAATCAGACATGACGCAAATCAAACACAACCTTAATTAATTCGGTCATATATAGTCGCTTCCTTTTTACTTAGTTTTAACAAAATGTTTTCTTTGTACTTAGTTTTAATAAAATATCATAGTGGATTAAGTTAGAAAAAGAGTGGGCTTTGCATTAAGTCGTGACTTTATATTTATTTTTTCAAAATTACCCTTTTTCCCATCAACCAAATTACGTTCTCCCAAAGTAATTTTGGATCGATCTCTTTTAATTTCTTTTAAACATGGTTACACCCCTTTCAAAATAGCAATTTCAGGAATTATAATTTCATTTACGTTGTATTTGATCTTGAAGCTTAAAAAAGTTGATCACATAAGTAGTTGCCGAAAAGAAAAACATCTACTGAACGATTGGTATACTTTTTTTTAGTAAATGTTTCATGGTTCTCCAAATATTATATAGACAAAATTTGGAATTTACTTACTTATATATGCTTTAAAACCTTGAATTTCTTTAGTTGGCACTCAAATGGCAATTCATCAAAACGGGCAGTGTTTGTTTGAATTATATTCGAAATATTTTTGTCTAGTTTTGTGAAATTTTATCAAATCTAATACGTCTAATGTTAACCGAAACGAATATTTAGTTTTAGTTTTATTATTAGAACTTATTAGTGAATTTGAATCTTGTTTAAAATCTTGTTTGAAAAGGCTCTCACAAGAGTAAACAAGATTTGTCAAGATGCATATTAGTGAAAAGTTATATGATAGAAAAAGCACTCATGATAGCTTAATTGACCCATAATGTTTTTTTTGTTAATTATATATTGTGAAATTCAAGAAATATCGATCATAGTTTAATCCATTTGAGTTGAACAAGTCTGTGATTTCAATTTCTATTTTTTCTTTTGATTTATGCAACAAAAACCATTTTATTAACACAAAAACAGAATAGATAATAAAAAAAATTAATTAATTTTTTTGGATGGGTTTTTTGGCTTTAGTGAGTTGAACAAGTCTGTGATTTCAATTTCTATTTTTTCTTTTGATTTATGCAACAAAAACCATTTTATTAACACAAAAACAGAATAGAAAATAAAATAAATTAATTAATTTGTTTGGATGGGTTTTTTGGCTTTAGATAAAACTAAACCAAACTAAACTGTTCTTAGAGCATCCACAATGGTGGAGCTTTTTATAAGAGATTTTTCAAAAAAAAAATTGACATGTTATTGCCACATAATTATATTAAAAAGCTTATAAATCTTCCACTATAGTAAAAGCTTTTTCATTAAGCTTTTTCATAAATCTTGATACATTTAATTATTTTGTATAAATACAAATATCAATAAAATAATAATAAATATTAAAAAGCTTGAGTGGTAGAGCTTTTTAATGGCAAAGTTATATGAAAAAGCTTTGTAAACAAAAAGCTTCCACTATGGTTGTTAAAGCTTTTTTAATTGAAAAAGCTCTAAAAAAAGCTTTGAAAAAGCACCATAGTGGATGCTCTTAGCAACGTAGAATTTTACAATTTGAAGGAAAGACCACACCACAGTGAAGTTAGTTTGAAAGGATATGTTGATTTGACGGAATGTTTCCATGTGGTGATCAATTGATTATTGATAGATACAAATAGAAAGGGTAAAAGTAGAGTAGTTATTTTAATTTAATTATTTTGCATGGACTAAGAAAATTGTGATTGATAAAGTGGGGATTTAATATTTCTAAAACCTTACAATGTAATTTCGTCTTTGTGAACTCATTAAAAAAACAATATTTTAAGGTACCATAAAACTTAAGAAACGATGGGGTCATTAAAACACAATATTTTAAGATTAAAAAAAAAAATGGGGTGAGAGAGGCTCGAACTCTCGACCTCAGGATTACTCAGAAAGCTATGAGACCTACGCGCTAGCCAACTGCGCCACCACCCCAAGATGTAGATGCTGCACTAATTTTGTTCTATAATTAACATGGTAGATGATAAAAGTATTTAAGTCAACTCCAACCGTTAGAAAAAAATTGATGAATACTATCATTTTATATCAATGAAATTTGTACCAGTAAGGGCCAATTTGCATAAAATATATCATAGTATTTTTGTGTCCTCAATTTCTTATTTTTTTCACTCCTTATATCTAACTCCTGTATTAAACCATATTCCAAATGCATCCTTATTCAATATGTTTTTATAAAATCCCAAAAGCAGGGACATCTTGATATGATGTAACATCTTTTTTTGACAAAATAAAAATATTATTAAAATTAAACCGTACACCTTCCAAAATTTATCAAAGTATTAGGTATTAGAAAAGCAAACATAAGTTATAACCCATAAATTGTGGATGTCTTTTAAACATATAAAAATCGCAAAGGAAAAACTGGAGCGTGCAACAATTAGTCTGGGTTCTTCCCTTTATCAATCCCCGAAGAACCTGAAAATTTGTAACATCGACGAATAAGCGGGAAGCCCAGTGAGCACACAAATCCACAAATACTATCATATAAACTTGTAGCACGTAACAAGAAATGTTACTCACGAAGAGGTTGGGTAATATTCATCATCACACATACAACTTTAAACTGTGACACCTTAGAAAGAGGAATTATATTTCTCTGCCTCACAAAGAGGTGACATATAGCATGACCTTACCGAAGAGGTATTGTAAAACTTGCTTTGCCTCACTAAGAGGCAACGTATGCATGACCTCACGAAGAAGCACCGTAAAATTATCCCTACAAGGATGCGGTAAACATACATATTATAACACACAAGCACATACACATGTAGGCATATAATGACACTTATAAACAATAAAGCTCACATATCGATTGAGCAGGTAACAGTAAATCAACAATCAATATATCACAAATAACATGTATCAACCTAAAAACCTGTAGCTAATTACTTATTGGATCACAATAAGCCATTTATCTACTTGTTTCATTATTATTTCACAAGTTGTGTTTCCTGATCCTATACACAAAAACTGTTGTCATATTGTTTTGACCCACTAGACTTTAGATTTATTCATTGAATTTTAAGTTACAACTTAGTATTCTTTCATATCTTTCCAATGTCACTGACCTTGTATTTTTTTTATTATTCTACTATTTTATATGAATTTTACAAGTCAACAATAACAAATTGTCCAGTTTTGTTCAGCTTGACAGCTTTGGATAATTTGCATTGTTAACCCCCTTTAAGATTAAAACTAGGCCTCAAGGTATGTAAATGAAAGAAAGTAGACACTTATAATTTTCTAATGACACTGGTCTCACCCTCAATTGACCTTCCTATGATTTATTATGCATTTTATAAAACACAGAACAAGGTGTCTGGTACAACTTTGACAGTATCAGACAATTTGTGCCATAAATTTTTTTTAAACATAACATCAGGTTAAAGGGTCTGAACATGGATGAATTATACTCCATATTCTTGTAATGCTTATGTTCTTGCCCTCATACGAGTTTCCTATGATTTTATATGATTTTTTCAAAAATAGTGATGTAAGACCCTAATCCTGAAAAGTCAAGTTCCGAGTCTTATGGAGTCAAAGTGTAAAACCCGTAACCAGGTATCAAGGAGGTAGTGAATAAATAGAAGACAAAAGTGAGAAAATGGGAAAAAGGATATTAGCGCTGCTAATCTCATGATTAGCGACGCTAATATGGTCAGACATGGGAATCTTTGCGACAATCTGGAAAAGCTGCATGTTTTGTCCTGGTTCGAAGTTAGCGATGCTAACTTCAATGTTAGCGCCGCTAATATGGTCTAAGCGGGAAAAAGCCATATTTTAGTGGTCCAATGCCATTTTCAAGTCCATAATTCATTTGGGGTCCGAAGCTGACCTTTTGCAACCCATAGAAAACCTTAGAAACTCTCTCAAGCTTTCATGGTTGATTAAGTTTCATTTATGGGTTTGTGAAGGTCCTTGGAGGAAGAAGAAGGTAGCAAGTTGTTCACGAGAGGACGGTGCTTAGAAGGAGTCAAGTTCTTGTTGTCCCTGGAGCATTGTAAGTGTTTAGAAGCTTGTTTCCTTAGTTATTTGTTGTTAATGGAGTTATGAAGTTATTTCCAAGCTTTTCAAGACAATGATGGCTCCATATCTTGGATGAGGGTGGGATTTAGAGACTAAGGATGAGTTCTTCTCCTTTTAGTCTCTGAATCCTTGAGAAAAACCCAAGCCTAGTCTTAATGTGGTTGTGGATGAAAATTTAAGTTGTTAATCTTCATTTTTGGAACTAGATTTGTGACATTGAGCTTGTTTGGCAAGGATTGGTGGGTTAAGTCACGTTTTTATGAGTTATTAGACTGTTGGGGACAACCCCTGGAATTTATAGCTTCTGTCTTAATGGATTAAGCACTTAGTGGAGATTTGGGCTGAACAGGGGAGTTAGCGGCGCTAACTTAGGAGTTAGTGGCGCTAACTTCGTCTGTTGACTTTGGACGTTGACTTTTTGACTAGTTTGACTTTTGGTCAGACTTGAGAGTTTTGGATGTCGGTCTTATAGTTTTATCCTGTTTAGGGATTTAGAAAGTTCTAAATGGGATATATCCTTGTTAGGAAGTACGTATTGTCGGGATATGAGGGCACTCACGTGGAGTGCTGTCTAGTGTGTGGTCGTGAATCAGGTGAGTATTCTCACTATACTATGGATGATGTTACATGCGTAGATAGTCTTTATTACTTTGTTTAATAATGTGATTATTTGTGCTTTACGTGTTTGCCGACGAAAGTCGAAGGCTGTCGGACTGTGGGCCGATAGTGCCAGCTTGAGAGCCAATGACGATGTTTGCTGGCGAAAGCCGATGACGATGTTTGCCGGCAAAAGCCGATGACGATGTTTGCCGGCGAAAGCCGATGACGATGGTTTCCGGTGGATCGGGGCAAGCTCGAGAGCTAATGACGATGTTTATGTGATGGATCGTGTGGTATTTTTGGGGAACTCACTAAGCTTTGTGCTTACCCTTTACCCTAAATGTTTTTCAGTTAAATACTGGCTTGAGCTTGGAGCACGACGCGACTGTACCGCATCCGAGGATTTCAACGATTAAAGTATTCCATTGGGTGAAGTTTGCAAATGTTTTAATAAATACGTTTTATATATTTAAATACTAAGTTTTAATTTGAATGGTTTTAGTTGGCAAACCTTTTTATTGTATTTTATTTGTTTTTAAAACAAAAAATTTATTACGGAATTTGGGACGTTACAAGTGACAGGCGCGAAGTTTCAACATGTATTATGTATTATGTTCTCTTCTATGTTCTCCATAGATTCTTATACCACGCATGTGTATTGTATTTGTAGGATCTTTATAGCGAAAAATTTCCTCAAAGCCAAGTCATTACACTTTGTAACAATGAGAAATCATTTCCTATAAGTAGTATGTTATCTACATACATTATTAGGCAGACTACAATAATACTCCTACTAGATTTGACATAAACACAGAACTTATCCATGCATCTTGAAGATCCAAACTCTTTGGCATTTTCATGACCGCATAGATTCTAGCCGTGAGGTGCTTGTTTGATTTTACAGATGAATCTTTCAAGCTTTGTACACTCTATCTGGACATTTGGCATGTTCAAACCCTTCCGGTTTTGCCATACGCACAACCCTTTTGTTTTCCACTTAAGGAAAGAGGTTCTAGCCTCCACTTTGCCTTGTCTCATAAAATGCAGATGTGGCAAACGATATCCTAATAGACTCCTTTCAGCTGTTGGTGAGAGTATTTCCTCGTGATGAATTTCTTGAGTCTGAGTACAACCCTACCTCAGCCAACCTTGCTTCAAATGTGTGTACATTCCTATCCATGCTAGTTTTCTTTTGAAGATTCAAGTACTCCCACTGGCTTTGAGCTAGGTGTAAGATTAATCAAACTAAAACATGGACCGAATCTCGCTTTGTCCATCTCTTTTATTTGGTAGCTATTGGGCTCACCAATGCTTCCTAGTTGTTGGATAACTCATCTTTACCAACTTAGTGTTTTACCACTAATTAGCATGTCACTTTCAGTCATATGAAAACCTAAAACTCATGAGAGTGACTAACTCTACTGGAATTGTGAGGAGGTGGAGGTATGTCAAGTTTCCTCAATTGGAGTCTCATCGTCTGAGTGAGTGCTAGTGTTAACTAAAGATTCTTCATTGGTTCTCCTCAAGATCAATCTTACCCCCACTAGCTTCTTTGGATATGAGCTCTTTCTGAAGAAAGACTCTCATTTGAGACACAAACCTTTTGTTCTCAGTGGCTAGTCAAACAAGTATCCAAAAGACTTTGAGATAACCAATGAAACGACACTTTTCTGATCCAAGTTCAGGCTTGATATGAGATTCGAATGAAGACTTCATAACCCCAGACTCCCATATGAGCTAGTGGAAAATGAATCCCACTTCACATTTCAAAGAATGTCTTTGCAACCTACTTAGTTGGTACGAGGTTTAAGATTTTGTTGTTTCTAGGGTCCAACCTTTCGAAACCTACTAGAAGTGTATCCTGATACATCATAGATAGAACCATTTCAAAACAATGTTCGATTTCTCATTTTAGACATACTATAACACTGTAGTGTTTTGGGAAGAGATAACTGTGAAACTGTTTCACAGTTCCTAAGATGTTTGTAGAACTCATTACTCAGATGTTTTAACTTAGTGATTTACTTCATTTTGAATCTCTTTGAACATTTCAAAGTTTCTCACTAATGTTTATTCCAATAAACAAAGTTATATTTGCTAAACCTTTTAGCAAATGCAATGAAGTATCACTACTCCTCAAGAGCCATCTCAGGAGTAGTGGAGAAGGAGGAACCATGCACCATCATGTACGACTCATAGTTTGTAAAAATTCCATGCATTTCCATTATAGACTTGCCCATATTTTCTGTCTTATATATTTAGACGAATGATTCATACGAGCTTGTCAGCGAGTTAAGGATAATGATGTCACTTAACTCCCGACTGGTAGGAAAACCAAGTTGTCCTAGTGTGTCAATGTATCCCTCAATCTTGAGAACATGTGTGCTGACACTACTACCTTCTTCTAGTTTCCACTATACAAGCTCTTTCATGACTTTGCTTTGTTATTGCCTAACCCGCTTTTGGAACATTCATTCAAGCAGATTAACTATGTCAAATGGATTAAGGAACTCTAAGCCCTTTCGGATCTCGGGGTCCATTGTCAATAGCATGAGGCAACGAACTTCATCAGATTCGTCAATAAGAGAGTCATGTCTGTCCTTTACTTCTTTTGTAGCGCTTTCCAAAGGTGGTTCAGGAAGGGGTTTCTCAGTGATATATTGCTTTCCTTCGAATTTGAGAACTATTCTCCAAGTTCGAAGCCAGTCTAAGTAATTTAGATCGTTAAGCTTTTTCATATCGAGAATGTATTTCGTTAAGCTTTCAGAGATGGGTAATGCTGGAGAAGGAAGAGAACGAGATGGAAAATAAGAGTTGACACTTGATTTAGACATCTATAAAACCATAATTTTAGTTAGTTTGTTTTAACCATTATAAATAATTACCAAAATTTTATTTAACAAGGCTAGGATCCAAAATCTTCCACTTATGATGTGAAGAGGGATGCTGTAATCACACCATAATGGTCATCAAGGTAGATAAAACTATTTATCAATTTCAGTCTACATGAAATTTATAGATCTTTGAGATTCATTGACTAGGGTCAATGACATGTTAATCTCGGTTATGCTCATCTCAATCCATGACAGGGAGGTCGTGGATCATGAATTAGATGATGGATCAACCATGCAAAACCGCGTGATCCCCGACTCAAGATACGCTTGAGAATCGCAAGTGCCACATCACCTTCAACTATAACCTAGACTGACGTGCTAGTTAACCACGTAGCTCCGTCAACAGATCATAAAGAAAATGTGCGATTTTCATGGGTAGCATATGATTCACATTTTATTTTAAATACAACGAGACTTTTTTTTAATACTTTTAAGTTAATACTTTTTAACTTTAAATGTCATTTAAAAACCAACCTCATTAGAATTCATAAGAATTCATAAGAATTATCCTTCAAACATTCTAACACATTTAAAGTGGGTGAGTCTAATCATGGTTTGACCAATATTTTTATTTTAATTTAAGTTGTAATATATATATATATATATATATATATATATATATATATATATATATATATATATATATATATAGATACTATTCTAATATATATGGGTGAACTTTAAACAATTTAATTTTATATTCATTTATTAATTCTATTAAACTCATTTAATAATTAATTTAAATATTTCTTAAATCAATTATGTAGTAGTTTAGGCAACAATACACATAAATAAACTATGTAACTTGGGAAACTTGCAAGGCAAGCAAGGGTGGGGAAGCCTTAGCCGCCAAGAGTCAAGGAACCTTCCTAAATCCTATGAAATTTTCGACAAAGGCATTCTAGAGCTCCTAAACCAGGTAAAAATCATAACATGCAGTTTCAGGAATTAATTTAGCATACACTCTATGATTTTTCGATAACAGCAAGCAAAAACAATTCATAATTTAGTTTTTGATCTAAAGTGCATGCAATCTAAGAACAGATGCTCGGATACCACTGTTGTGATTTGATCATATTAACAAGAACATTCATGCAACGGAAGACATAACAAGATCAAATCATATAAGCAACCAGATTATCAAAACAAGATTCATTAAGTTCATAATCAATATCATATGTTCATAGCAATTACATCAACTTAACAAGATGAATTATGAATTCATACCTTTGTTTGGATGTAAGGATCCAAACTAGAATCCCTCTAATGATTCACAACTAAGAACACCAGAAAACCAAACAAACAAAGTTTCTTTTGGGCTTGAGGCAAGACCCAAAAACCCTTGAAAGGGGTATATAATTTCGACACGGAGAGGGAAGGAGGGAAGGGAGGAAGTGGCGGCACCTCTTGGAGGGTTTTGGATGCCTTAAGGTTTGATCCCAAGACGTCTATTTATATTGGAAGGCTCATAGGTTTCCAAACTTAAGGAGCTTTCTTACAGTCACCCCTGGACTTATCTGAACTAATTAAACCTTTAATTAATTACAATCCAACCATTCTGATTAATAGCTATAAATTATTCCAAATTAATTTATAAATTAATTATTGATTCAAATTCTGATTAATTTATTTCTCAATAAATTAATAAACTAATCATTCATTGTTATTTTTTTATCACTGTTTGTTTTTGCTGGGTTGTGAGGGTAACCCAAAAGGACCTTGCTATTATTAGAAATACCACCACAATTAATGACCTTGGACACTATTTCCAACACAACCCTCCCACAGGTTCCTCGAGCAGCATGATTTCATCCAAAAATGTTCCCCCCAAACTATGTCCAAATTTGTAAATCCCCATCCCAACGGCTATAAATTTTTTTTAAATTACCACCTATATATACCCTATTTATCCCCTTTAAAAATCATACATTTTTTCTCAACTTTCTATAAAATATAAAACTATATACAAAGTTTTATAAAAAATGGTCGGTGTCAGAAATAGAAACATTCGTTGGGGATTGACTCAACGAGAAGAGGCAGCTTTAGCAACCGCCTACATCAACATCAATGAAGAGGTCAATGTGGGAAACAACCGCCAATTCTGGAAACGTATGGAGGAGTTGTTTCATGATATATTGGACACAATACATTATCGGGGTAGACATCAGCTTAACAACAAATCGAAGAATTCATCAGTCAAACTGAGTAAATTTAACCAAATCAGTTACACCTATCGACGAACCGACAACCCGAGACAACCAACGATGAGATCGTTGAACAAGCCCTACACGGTATCGGGTGACATACAACACAAGCTTCACGCACCTTGAAACGTGGAATGTTGTGAAAATTCACCTAGGTTTAATTATCGTATTTATGTTTTAATTATCGTATTTAAGTTTTAATTTCCGGTATCTAAAATTTAAATTATCGTATACATTTTTTTAGTTTTGTAATGTTATGCGTTTTTAATTAAATGATATTTGGTTGATTTAGTTTTATTTATTATAAAGTAATTATTTATTAATAAAAAAATAAGTGATAGTGAGGGTATACAATTTTCAACAATTTAATAAGTGAAGGGTTAGGAGCTGTTTGTTTTTTCTAAAAAGCACTTCAAACCTCTTTTGTCTGCGTGCTCGCAGACGCGCGCAGACGTTTTACTTAGAAGAGTGTTTGTTTTTTCGCAGCCCGCAGACGTTAAAAAGTCTGCGCGTCCTCTTATGTTTGAAGAGATAAACATGCCACTTTTAACCTCTTCCAAAAAATCAACGCGTGCCCTTAAACAAAAAACGGAGGTTCGTTCCTCCCATTCCCGATTACGCTTCTAACCTGCTTCTTCCTCCTCCCTCCGGCACGCCGCCGCCGCTCCTCCCTCCGGCACGCCGCCGCCGCTCCGTCATGCGCTGATACCTCCAATTGGCCTCTGTATGGTTTGGTTTGGTTTCTTCGACATTTGGGCTCTCCGCCGCGCCGTCTTCTCTCAAACCACCAGTCAGTCACCCTTTAACAGAGAGGTACAGACTCTAAAGAGTCGAAAGTTCTCCTAGCTCCGGCGGGAGAGTGCCAGAGAGGTTCGCCGACGGTAGTTGAAGGGAACGAAGATGAAGAGATGGGTCTCTGGATAGCGAAATATTCGACCATTGAGGTGATGAGATATCTGTACATGTTAATGGAGATCCGTCAGTGAAAACCCATTTCAATCCTCGCCATTGACAAAGGGGAACATATGTATTCCATGAATTCAACAACAAATTCTCCGTTTCTCCTTGGATTGATGGTTTGATTCTTTTGAGAAGCAAGTCTACATCTGTTGAAATGGTTGAAACAATGAAGGTAAAGACGAAGAAAGTGAAGATTGGAGAGATGAAAAAGGGTGATAGTGAAAGAGAAACCGCCATGGATGAGAGCTTGGTAGAGAGAAAGAGGGTTTTAGAGAGAGAACGAGTAGAGTGTTTGTGGGAATATGTGAATTGTTGTAGGGAAAGCTGACGGAGTGTTGACTGGTAGTGATTTTGTTCCCACTTTAACATATTTGAAAAACATTAAGCATGATATTATGTTTCTTTGATGCTGGACCGTTGGATGATAATCGAACAGTGGAAAAGAGGAGGATGTAAACCTGAAAATAGTTGTTTGTTCTGTGGAATCATAAGTCCGTTTATATGTGTTTGATTACAATTTAATTTTTGGGAAGTTCTTTTCATATACCATCATTGGTGTCTTTGCAGGTACTATTCTGATTAAGATCTCATGATATTATTCCATTTGTTTCTCTATTGTGAATTGAACGAATTTTGTGTGATTGCCTTCTGATAACTCCATATCAAACAGACACATCGATAGTATTGGTACAATGGAACGCCCATAAACCCCAAACTCCATTGAAGAAGGAATGAAAATATAGAAGACGACTCAAAGGACCTGGTGATGATTTTAATTTGTAACTCTTGTTATGTGGTATCATGCATGTGTAATAACTCTGTTTCAATTTTATATGCCAAATGCAGCACAGTGTTATGATGCTCTAATAAAAATAATGTTGTAATATATTGAATTCATTGGTTTCTAAAGTTTGCAGACTTTAAAAAACAAACAGTCTTTTTTTTGCAGACTGCAGACATTTGGTTCACCTCTTCTGCTGCAGATGTCTGCAGATGTGGTCCGCAGACTACAGAACTTTTACCTCTTAAAAAACAAACAGGTGATATTAAGGTGACGCCTTCACTTGGTGTGAGTGGTTTAAAGCTAATAGTCAAATGTTTTTCAAAATTCTTTTTTAAATAATAATAAACTCTTAAAGAAACTACCATCTATGCCCTTCATATTCAACCTGCACTGCGTGCCTATCACACACATATATACGAGTATCTTTCCGAGCAAATAGGATTCATGAACCCTTTTTTTTTCTTCCACGTTTGCCCTCCTCCCCATAATCACGTGAACCTTCTTCTTTCCCGCCCCCCAATATACGAGAAGTTACGATGTTCCTCTCCTTTCCGGCGCACTCTCTTCCCGGAGCTCTCGCTCTCTCTCTTCTGCATGCTCTTCCCCCAATATCCGGTTTCTGGATCTCTCTTCCCGGCGCTCTTGCTCTCTCCCCCAGCCCTCTCTCTTCCTCCCTGCTACTGCTTTGTCAATTTTAGGTTTATATATTTGATTTGGTTTAGGTTTTCATTTTATATATTGTCTCTTCCTTCCTGCCGTAACAATGGCGCAATCACTGGAGCTTTTGATACTTCAATTCTTGATGCCGGACAATGAGGCGCGGCGTCAAGTGGAGGACCAAATTAAGCGGATGGCTAGGGATCCTGATTTGGTTCCCGTACTTATCGACCATATACGCACTGCAAAGACACCAAATGTCCGACAACTCTCTGCCGTTCTCCTCCGTAAGAAGATCACAGGTCACTGGGCCAAGCTTCTGCCTGATGTTCGCCGGCTTGTCGTGCAATCTCTCATTGAAAGCATCGCCACCGAAAACAGGTTGATTATGAATTTCACTTTTTGAATTTATTATGTTTGGTGATATAATTCTTCATTTCCCTTAATCAGTTGTAACTATTTTTTGATTAGCCAACAGTAATAAACTAATAAATTGTTTCTCCGTTCTTTCATGTAATCCGAACTTTATGCTGAAACGTAAAAATCAGATGATTATGTATCAATGATGGATTTGATTAGCAAACATTGTCATAATTATAGATTTTTTTTCTCACTATTCTTTATCTTCGATATGCAATTCTATCCGGCTGATTTTAAAGGCTATCTTGCATTTTCAGTTCATCTGTGAGGCGAGCAAGTGCAAATGCAGCAAGTATCATTGCAAAATATGCTGTTCCAAGTGGGCAATGGCCAGAACTACTGCCCTTTGTATTCCATTTCAGTCAGAGCACACACGAAGATCAAAGAGAGGTGCTTCATTTTATTCTAATCAATCTAAATTTTGGATTTTAGTTAGTGTATAGTGTTTTCTCTAAAAGTATCTACACCATTTTGTTTATTAACCTTTTTCTAGATGACCTATGAACTTCAGTGACATTTAGTTTATTTTGGAATAATTAAACTGTATATCCATCTTCATGATAAACGCCAGGTGGCATTGATGTTGTTCAGCTCCTTAACAGAGAGAATTGGGGATTCAATTCGACCGTATTTTGCAAACTTCCAATTACTTCTACTCAAGTGCCTACAAGATGAGATCAGTAGTGTTAGAGTTGCTGCTCTCAAGTAATATTTTACATCAAATTTGTATTGAGAGTATTTATTTTCCAATGTAGATATTTTAGAAACTCTATTTATTGAGCAGGGCAGTTGGGGCTTTTCTTGAGGTCACTCGTGATGATTCTGAAGTGGTGAGTCAATGAGTCTATTTATTCACTCTACTTGTGATATTCAGATTGATTTTATTATCATATAAATGCAGGTTAAGTTTTGCGACTTTATCCCCAGCATACTGAATATTTCAAGACAATACCTTGCTTCTGGTGAAGAAGACATTGCCATGATTGCTTTTGAGATATTTGATGAGCTGATTGAATTTCCAGGACCCCTTCTTGGGGAATCAATGAAAGCCATAGTTCACTTCTCTCTTGAGGTTTGCTCAACTTCAAATTTGGAATCTACTACTCGTCATCAGGTTAATAGCACCCGAAGATTATCTTTATTCAATGGGCAAATTGCAATAAATATCAACGTACTTTTCGCCTTTTACCAATATAGGCAATGCACTTTATTTTTTACCCATAACAACAACATAGTTACAATTTTTTGCCAGTAAGAGCAATATGTAACCCGAAATAACAATTTATTTACATTTTTTACACATAATAACAACGTACTTAGGTTTCGTGAATAACAACATACTACTATTTGTTTACGGATAATAGCAGTATGTAACAATTAAAGTGAATTACCCATATTAGTAGCAGATGTAAGAACATTGCTATTAGGGTAAAGATTTATCAGTACGTTGCTATTATATGTACATAATTATAAGTAGGTTGCTATTATGGGTAATATAAATTATATTGCTATTATCACCTATATTGGTAGCAAGAATAAAGTACGTTGTCATCACCTGCAAGTTGCCCATATTCGATCGTGACACTTTATTGCCTCCTTTTGTGTCTTCATATGTTTCGTGTGTTAGGCTATTCAAATTATTTCATGGCTTGCAAAATATCAATCCACTTCCCTTAAGGAGCAGGAGTTGATAGTTCCAATCCTCCATATTATGTGCCCCATGCTTACAGAAATGATTACTAGCAAGGAAGATGATGATCTATCACCAGATCGAGCTGTTGCAGAAGTTCTTGATACTATGTCTGTAAAGTTACCAAGCCATTTGTTTCCGTTTGTTTTTGAGTTTGCTTCTGAATGCAGTCAGAGTCTTGATTTGAAGTTCCGAGAAGCTTCTGTGATGATTTTGGGTTTGATCTCAGAGGGTTGTTCGGAGTTGATGAAAGAAAATCTTCAGCACATACTCTATATTGTCTTTGTGGGTTTAAGAGATACTGAACCGATTGTTAGAGGAGCTGCATCATTCGCGTTAGGTCAATTTGCCGAGTATCTGCAGCCTGAAATTATATCTCATTATGAAACGGTTCTCCCTCATATATTTAGATCTTTACAAGATGCATCTGATGATGTGAAGGTACATTCAGATCATAAATCCACCACTTTTGAGGCTGTGGTTGTTACATGGAACAGAATTGGATAGGACTAGACAAGCTTTCTAAGGCTATTTGTAATGATGATAATGGGGAGGGTAATCACGTCTTTTGCACATACAATATATTGAGATTAGGGAACGAGTCCTTGTCCCACCTTGTTCCATCTTTTTGAGTGGGACAAAAGAATTGAAATTTTTTGTCTCAATGACATCAGTCCCTCCAAGCCAAACACAGTGCAACCTGTTATGCCCTGCATACAAACAAACAAAGCTTGGATGTTACCTTCATACATAATGGGTTGACATATTTTGGGTAAATATTTACAAATATCCCCAACAACCTGTCCACTGAAAAATAATAGAGAAAAAACTGAACACGAAAATATACATGAAAAACTCCAAAACCGGAGAAAAACCATGTGATTCTAGAATATGAAAAGTCCCCTATATCACAAATACAATCACATCCATAAATCTCCCTAGCCAATCCCTCCAATTACGCCCACACTCTCCAAAGTTTTAACTTAATTTTCTATACTCTAGACCATGAGAAGAAAAGAAAAGAATCAAACACTTAAAGTGTATTTGATTGGTTATTTTGATACCACAGCCATGAATAGGCATGAAATCCACTCCACATTGACAAATTTCTTATTTCACATTAGCCAACGAATCTCGAAAACATAATTCTTATTGCAGGAGAAATCATACTATGCATTGGCTGCATTATGTGAGAACATGGGTGAGAAAATCATCCCGTTTATTGATCCTCTAATGGGAATACTACTTGCTGCTCTCCAAAATAGTCCAAGAAAGTTACACGAAACATGTTTGGTAATGACGTATCTTTCATGCTTTACTTATACATGTCAACGATCTTATAAAACTTCTCTTTAATTTTTTCAGTCTGCAATTAGTTCGGTTGCATCCGCTACAGAGAAAGCATTTCTCCCATACGTTGAAACGGTTCTGCAACTGATGAAATCTTTCATGGTGCTTACAAATGATGAATACCTCCGTTCACGAGCAAGAGCTACTGAATTATTAGGGATAGCTGCAATGATTGCAGGAAAGGAGAAAATCGAACCGATTTTACCGCCTTTCATTGAAGCCGCAATTTCCGTAACAATTCCATCATTATCTCCACCTATAAGTTACATTGTATGTCTAAAGCTTTCTAACTTGTAACACATGACCTAGGGATATAGGCTGGGGTGCAGTGTACTTCGTGAGCATACTCATGGATATTTTAGCAACGTGGCAGAAATTTTGCAAGATGGAATGGTTCGGGTATGCAATCGATTGTGGAATATTTTTTAAAAAGTCTTACAAATGTTCATGATATTATTGTACACAGTATCTTCCACACGTTGTACCTTTGGCATTCTCTTCTTGCAATCTTGATGATGGATTTGCTGATAATATTGATGATTCGGATGAAGATGAAGATGTTATTGGATTCGATGCAATTTCATCTGATGATGAATCCCAAGATGAACCGAGAGCACGAAATATCAATATAAAAACCGGGGTTTTAGATGAAAAGGCTGCTGCAATTCAAGCCCTTGGTCTATTTGCCCTTCATACAAAAAGTGCCTATGAGCCGTATCCTTTATGGTTATATGTATCTTATTCATTCAATATATATCTAGAAGGCTAGAATTGTAATTTCCTATTTACATCTAGATACTGGGAAGAGTCACTGAGGATTATGGTGAAGCATTCCATCTATTTCCATGAAGATGTTAGACTTCAGGCCATGACTGGTTTGAAACGTAAGTCAAAGATGATTCTTTTCAAGAATGGCTGTTCCTTCCATCTCTGAAAATCAGTTGGTTTCTGATTGTAGATACTCTATCAGCTGTTCATGCCTGTTTACAAGGTCATGATGTAAGTTTACTTCATTACCCATCTTCCTTTTTAGAAATGTTTTTGTTTATTTTATTTTTTAATTAATCTTGAATATGAATGAATAAACTATTTTACAGGACGGAGCATCTCATACAAAACAAATTCTTGGTAAGTTCATCAACCATTATCGGCTGTTTTTGCAATCTTAAGTTTCTTAATTCGTTACTTGATCTTTCAAAATGTCTTAAATACCAGATTCTGTGATGAAAATCTATATCAAGACAATGAATGAAGATGATGACATGGAAGTAGTTGCTCAAGCTTGCATGTGTGTAGCACAGATCACCAAGGATTTTGGATATATCGTAGTTGAATCTCGTATTGAATTCTTACTTTCCATTCATTGCATACACCACTTGTTCTTAAATTTTACTAATTTCCCAAATGTCCTCATTCTCATTTGTTTTGAAATTTCAAACTCAGACATCCATCAGCTTGTAGAGTCAACTTTGGTATTGCTATGGCAGAAGTCAACCTGTCAGCAAGTAAAATCCGGGATTGATATTGAGTATGATGTTCCTAGACACAGTGAAATGCTCATGGATGCTGTTACAGATCTTCTTCCTGCTTTTTCCAAGGCCATGGGTTCAAACTTTGCACCTTTCTTCGAACCTCTGTTTGATCCATTAATGGAATTCCTGGTGAGTTTCTCAAAACTTTATCATGTCAATATTTTTCATTCTTTACTCTTTTTTTCTCAAAACTTATCACACGCCTGCAGAAAGGATCAGACTCACCACAAGATCGAACCATGGTGGTTGCATGTCTCGCTGAAGTTGCTCAACATATGGGCACTCCATTTTCCGGCTATGTGAATGTAATTTCTTCTAGCTGTTTATTTTTTTTTTCATGGGGTTTTGTACTTTTGTTTTTATAAAATTTGATAAATGGACTACCACATCCTTTTTCAGACGTTGATGCCCTTGGTACTTAGAGAATTAGATTCACCATCAGCAACCAATAGAAGGAATGCTGCATTCTGTGTTGGAGAGTTTTGCAAGAATGGCGGCGAATACGGTCTCAAGTATCCTTCTTAAATATTTCTTGATTCTTCTGTATTTAGATTGCTTTTTTTTTTTTTTTACGTCAAATTTTTACAGTTTATGCTGTCCTTTATTCATCAGATACTTCGATGATGTGTTGCCATGCATATACCCGTTGTTTGAAGAATCTGAGGAAGACCATGCAGTAAGGGACAATGCTGCTGGTGCAATTGCAAAGATGATTACAGCACACAGGAACGCTGTCCCACTATATCAGGTTTGCACACTAGTTTTAATTTTATTCTTCAGATTTGCTCAAACTATCTTAATCTTTTAACGTCAGGTCCTCCCTATGCTCCTCAAAGTACTTCCTTTGAAAGAAGATCATGAGGAATCCGTCCTTGTTTATAGCTGCATTTGCAACCTTGTTTTGTCATCCAACTCACAGGTACTTGTTTATAATCTATTATCTTGCCCCTGACTTGTATATATGTGACTGATAGATACTTGTATGTATTAGTATCTGGCACAATGTGCGATGTACATAAACTCGTAAATTGGTCGTAATGCTAACACATCTCTTTGGTTTTTAAAATGAACTGTTGAGAACAGATCCTTGACCTAGTTCCGGATTTGGTTACGGTATTTGCACAAGTAGCCATCTCACCACTCGAAACGCGAGAAGTTAAACTTCAAATAGGAGGGGCTCTCTCTCACTTATTATCGGTTTTTGGTCGAGGAATGAAGCCCGTATTGAGAAGCATCCCACCAACACATGCCTCTGCACTGGCTGCTATTCTACCTTAGATTTGATGTCCATCAGCCTACCGGAATAACCATCGTTTTTTGATTGAGGTACACAATTTACAAAACTAGTTTCTCACAGTTGCATTCATAACCTTAAATTGCCAACCAACTTTTCATTAAAAACTTCTTGTAGAGTAATAACAAAGAAAGAAAGAAAAACTGTAAGTATGAACATGCATGAAATGTGGTGAGGTGGGAACAAGTACCGAGATCGAACACTTTTTTCTTTTGACCTAGGTTGGTTAGTTAGAAAAATTGGGAGTTGGTTGGTTCAGGGGTATCATGACTATTACAAGGGGGAGTATCATGTCTGTTACAAGGGAAGAAGGGAGTCTAACAAGGGAGTCTATCAGGGGGAAAATGAAGTAGGTAGTGAGAAGTACTATTATTATCTTTCGCTATGTAATAGCTAATTCAATGGAGAGCCTAACCTCTCGAATGTTGGAAATCATGAAATAAAGTTACACTAGGTTACAAGAGATCTCTATATATAGAGATAAATATCACGCTTAGGTACTCTCTAGTCTAAGGTAATTACACGAGTGTCCAATACGCCCCCACAAGCTAAGGACGTGGAATGATTTGCATCTTGGATCGTTGAAAGAGAAATCTTGGGGTCGACAACGACTTTGTAAAGATATCAGCAATCTGATCATACGTTAATATGAATTGAACACGAAGATATTCTTTATCAACCTTTTCTGTAGTGAAGTGAAAATCAACATTCAAGTGTTTTGTACGAGCATAAAAACAGGATTAGCAAAGAGGTAAGTTGCCCCTAGATTGTCACACTATAGGTGCTGAAGGTGTGTTGATACTAATCTCACTGAGGAACGCTTGGACAGTGTCACTGAGGAACGCCTGCGTGCAGACCATGAAATAAGGTTGGAACCCAGACATATGGCAAAGTCCCTCGTGGAACGACGACCATCTTGGCAACCAGTCTGAAAGAAGAGGGGGAGTCATTGAACCTTGCAATGAGAATCAACAAAAGCATGAAGTGTTGTGCTTGAGGTTTTCCGAATAAGCATATCGTGGTCAACTATGTTACAAAGATAATGTAAGATCCCTTTAACGACAAACCAATGATTGTTAGGACGGACGTGCATGAACTGACACACTTTGTTGATCGTAATGGTGATGTAAGGACGAGAGATGATAACGTATCGGAGAGAACCAGTGATCGTCCTAAAGTTGACGGGTCAGAAAAGATGGCATTGGTGAAAAAGGGTTTGATATGGTTATGGGTGAGGGGATTGGTTTGGAGTTAGAAAGGGTCTAAGGCTAGACCGTTGTAAACTTTCCAAATTATACTTCATTTTGGAGAGAATGATGTCTAAGCCTTGTGAGACAATTTCGATGCCCAAGAAGTAGCTCATGGGCCTATGCCTTTAATAGCAAATCACATGCTCGTTCATTGAACGACCTTGTTGATGGGTGCATCATTGTTCTAGTAATGATGATGTCATTGACATATACCACCATATATAGAGCGGTGCCCGCACATGATCAAATAAAGATGGAAGGATCAATTTTGGAGCCCATGAAACCTAGAGCATGGAGAGTCTGTGAAAGTATTTGAAACCAAGATCTTGGGGCCTACTTGAGATCATAAATGGATTTGTGAACGACACATGATCTGGTCATTGTGGATCAATGAAGTCGAGCCGTTGTTTTATGTTCACAGTTTCATTAAGGGTGTAATGGAGAAAAGGCATTGTGAATATCAAGTTGTTGAAGTTACCACTTTTGTGTAATGGCGAACGACATAGAGTACCACCCAGATTATTGTTGATTTGACAACATGGCTAAAAAGTTTTGTGAAAATCAACACCCGTGGGATCATGTTGGGGAGGTGTAGTGGGATGGTGGTGAACTCATAGTTGTCAATAGCGACCATTATGCCGAATAGTGTAGCAAAACGGTGTTATGATGCTAAGTGCTCTGTAGTGACATAAAGCGTTTTTAGCGACAAGTCTTTTTTTGCTTTTTTTTTTCTTTTATAAGTTGGTATCAAATAGATATTTCTTAAGGTTTAGAGTCGATTTCCGTCAAAGAAAATAGCGCCTTTGTTGATTCACCTACAATCAACGCTTCTTTACCTTGTTTGTATCCCCTCACCTCTTGGTGCTTCCTCCACGCCGCCGAATGATCTCTCCGACATATGTATCTCTACCTCCGACATTCCATCACTGCTCGATCTCCATCTCTGATTTGAGTTCAAATCTCAACATCTAAGGTTTTTCTTTTTCTTTTTAAGATTGTCTTTTCATTCTATCTCCCTGATTTCTATTTTCTCACTATGATATGTAGACATGTTTTATTGATCATGTAAATTATTTAAATTGATTATTTAAAAGCTGAGGTTCTGTTCTTCACAATTTTATTCTTATTTCATCAAATTGACCATTTGAAGTACTTGCAAAAATTACATTGGATAACTGCCAATCAATCATTTAAAGTTATTTTCAATGTTTTTAAGAATTTCTTGTAATTTTTCTACTTATGATACAGACCGGTAGGTAGCTGAATTGGGCAACATGTATTTATGATTTTGTAAAATCTGAGTTTTGAGTTTGTATTTTAGTTGTCAATAGTTTGAGAGTTCTAGATTTCTCATTTGTATTTGATTGTATGAGACTATACGTATGAGTTTCTGACTTTGAGTTGATCATTGACTGTATGAGAATTATGAATTCTCGGTTTCGGACATCTGACTTTAAATTGAGGATTTAGATGATCTATGTTTTGGAGTTTGAACTTAAATTAACACTTCGTCTTGCCACTTCTATGTTTAAGAACATGCTTTTAATCTTTGTTTAATTTTTTCCATCAAAACTGTCTTTAAAACTAAAAGGATCAAGTATTTTAGCTATTATCATGGCTTGTTTGCTTATTTATTGACTATAATTGCTAGAGGTAATAAATATAGCTTATTTTCACTAGTCTATCGTTAAATACAAAATAGGGGGCACTATTTTGTCGCTATCGCTTCATAAGATACATGTAGCTTATGATAAGCCCCAGGCCTTTATGGTCTATCAAAGGAGAGCCCGAAAAGCCAAACCAAACACAAGCCCAAGTGATTAGGCCTTTTGACAGGAGCAGGGCAGTTTCGTCATTTTTATTTTATTAATTATATGTTGTCTGTTTATTCCTTTCCTGCACGTTAGTGGAAACAATAGTAGTGGAATGTCAACCCTTTTGGTCTGTGGTCCCCTTTTGGGGCAAGTCGTGGTATAAAGGATCTTTTCCTCCGGCCGTTGTGGCAGTTTTGGTTTTGTTAGAGTTTTCTTGGAGAGTTTCCATACCTCTCGAATGTATGGGGTTTTATTGAATGAATTTTGCTTTGAGAATCGATTACATCTGTCCATTTCCTGTTGATTTTCTGGTGTTTAGTCTTGAAGCTCATTCAGGGCTTATCAGCTTACCGCTATTTACTGCTATTCGTTATCGACAACTGTGGATAAACTTGAGGATGATAGTGTGGGGGTTTTGGCAAATCGAAAAGATGTGTTATTAAAGCGAATAGATTATTATTAGATAGGTCAAGTCAACGATAGCCATGGTGAAGCAGACTGTACCCGAGAAACACAACAGATGGATTTGATAGAAGTCCATCTTATGATGGTTATCTGGACCAAGGTTGGGAAAACAAAGCCAAAAGAGGAACCTAAGGAATGAGTAGTTAAGAGTGTGATTGAAGAGAGATTGATTTGTTGATGTTTAAGAAGGCATGTGATTGATAAGGTAGACAACTATGTCAGAATCGTAGAGGAATATAGTATTGTGCCATTAGAGTAACACCAATTTTAACGACTTGGTGATGTCGTCGTATAACAAAACTGTTTTTTACACTAGTGTGCATGGAATGACACTGGTGGAGAATAGCAAGTGACAAGAGAAAGGAGGACAAGTTTCAAAATTCTCCACCCCAATCAGTTTACACTTTCTTTAGTTGGGTGGAAATTTGTCTTTCAACTATTATCACAATGTTTTTAAATATATTGTAGACATGTGATTTTTAGACATTGGAAATATCCACATATATCTAGAGTGATGATCAATGCATATTAAAAAGTATTGATACACATCAATGGAAAGAACACATGCAGAACCCAAACATCATAATAAACCATATAGAGCACTCTATGGAAGGCACAACAATAGTGAACGAGTTATATATAGAGCACTCTCTGAAAATTTTGAAATATATAAAGGCACAACAATAGTGAACGAGTTATTGATGGAATGAAATAATGTGCTGGGGGAATTAACGATGCAAGCGATCTATTATAAGGGGAGAATGGTAGTGAGGAGTATCAATACATAGTTATGGTATTATAGTCATTATCTTTGCATCACTTGTTTTAACGGGTATAGGTGCTCATCTATGCAATGTTTCAACTTCTTCCCAGTTTATGCAACAAAGTGGGTTTTTATAACATTCCATTTTAGGACCAAAAGATGCAATATTGTACCGACAAACTGTTTAACTAGTTCAAACATGGTTGTGTAATTCATGTCATTTGCATAAATCAACGATAAAAAAGTGAACAAACTGTCGCTTAGATTTGAAAAAAGGAGAGACCATGTTGCATAATTTGGTAAAAGTTGGAACATTATTGTGTAAAGAAGCATTTATAGAGTGAAATGTGGTTACATAGTTCGCTCTAACAACTAAATGAAAGAAAGTGATGCAAATGAAAAATCGTCTTGCAATGATGATCCATTAATTATTACCTTATTGATTACTCAATGTAGGTTTTGGTGTGCGCTTATGAAACATCACCATTTTTCCAAACAGAGCCATGTATATCATCTCCGCTCCTGTTTGGTGCACGATATTCAATTTAATTTTGCCATCCCCCAATGTTTGTTTCAACCATATTCTTAAGCTTGAGTATCATCTGTTTTCTCTTGATGCCGTATAGAATTGGTCAAGTTGCATTCTTTAGGATGTTATTCTTGTTTTTCACCTTGCTATTGTCCGATTCAATGGAATAATGAAATGAATAATATTGTTGTCACGTTGTGCATTCAACCTATTTCATAATATTTCCTTCATAATTCAAGTCAATACTGATTATTACCCAATAACACCCTTAAAAATGAAACCCGATGTGGATGAAGAAAATGAAGTCGCTAGAAACAATATGAAGAATATACTTTTTGTTTGGATTTTGGATAACAGTCTTCAACTTTAGAATCAAAGAGGAGAATACTACAAAAAGTACCAATCAACGACACAAAAACTATAAATGCCAAATTACATAAAATGGTAGAAGTTTTGACTTACAAAACATGTAATTGTATCATACTAAGCACTACTAGAATGACCATAATGGATTCAAACTTGGGTTTTTAAAACATTTACTTGATTTTATTAGATTTCATAAGAATCTGGTCAATAACTAGATTTCTTCATGCATAAAAGGACTTGTGTTTTTATGGTTTCAGCGGTTAATATTAGTTAAATCAACACCGTTTTCATAAATGTTTTCTTCCACTTCAACGTCTTCTTTCTCCACATCCTTTGGAACTAAGGTTTTGTCCAGAATGATCAGTTTTTTCATCTTTAATATTCCTTAGCATCAGGTGATTTGAGTGGTGGATTTTTGTTTCTTTTTCTTCTTGATCTTTGATCATTCCTTTGAAAGTAAGGTTTTTCTTGAACCAATCCTTTTTATGTATGGTTTTTCTGGAACCATCAATCAATATGGTTCAAGATAAACCATTTATCTTTAACCATATTCATTTCTACTTAATTGGTTGGTTAATTATATTGGATAATCAAAAATCAAAAATCAAAAATTTTCAACTTTCAACTAATTAATAATTACGACTCAAGAGTTTTTTGAACTTATGTTAATCTGTTTATATATATATATATATATATATATATATATATATATATATATATATATATATATATATATATATATATATATATATATATATATATATATATATATATATATATATATATATATATATATATATATATATATATATATATATATATATATATATATATATATATATATATATATATATATATATATATATATATATATATATATATATATATACTAGTTGTGAGACCCGTGTATTACACGGGATGATACAAAAAAATTATTAATTAAAAATATCTAAACATTAATAATTTTACATAAGAATTTTGTTTGTGTATCGTGACATATTGCTTTTGATTTTAACTATTACGACTTTGTATTTTGATAAATATAATTGATTATGAGAATGTCGCTGGTATTAAAATCAAATTCACTATTATGATTGGAATCGTTTATTATGATGTCAATTGGCTCTCTATTGTCTCTCAAATCATTCTACATATTAAAAGATAATATGATATTAAAAAACAATTAATTTTGAAATTGAATGATAATAATTAATTTTGAAATTGAATGATAATTAAACCGATCATTAAGGAGTTAGAAACGTTTCAAACCAATTAATTTTTTTAACAAAATTTAAAATTATGAGAAAATGACATGTGCCAATTCAATGAGAAGATGACATGTGGCTTTGAGTTACTTATTTATTAGAATATAGGATATATATATATATATATATATATATATATATATATATATATATATATATATATATATATATATATATATATATATATATATATATATATATATATATATATATATATATATATATATATATATATATATACTAGGTTAGTGACCCGTGTGTTACACGGCTGCCAATTAAAAAGATTAATATTATAAGAAAAAATTATTTTATTTAATCATAAAATTTGATATATATTAAATATGACAACAACAATGATACATAATATTAAAATGTAACCGTTTTTAAATGTTGAATTGGTCCGGTTTAATCTGGTTTTTTGAGAACCGGCCGGTGTTTACTGGGTCAGCTACAAGCGGTTTTTGAGTTGTTAAAAACTGGTAACCTGACTGGTTCCCGATTAAACCGGTTGAACCGGCTGGTACGGTCCGGTTTTCAAAACCATGCTCCTAAAAATACTTCAATAGGTTTCTTATTGCAAAAAAGGAAAACTATTAATCGCAAAACAATCATTATAAAATCAATAAAGATTTAATTCTAGTTGAATTGTTCAACCTCTTATTCTAATCATGTAAATCCTATAACTCAGAAGGCTTCCGATTTTGTTTCCTTAAGCCAAGATGTTCTAGTCAATTCAAAGGATTCCAAGTCCCAAAATTCATCGTTCTATCTGATGAACCTGTAATTAATTTATACATTATCAATAAAAACATAAAGGTAACATAAAAACATTAAAAATCGAAGTTATGCTTCTAATTGACCAAAACAATAATACAATATATCATATACATTTACGCAATGGATAGTTTGTGAGCACTGAGCAATAAATAACTAATGAATTTTACCTACGTATCAAGGTATTTTAAATCTACAATACATGTTAGCTAACTATTTTGCAAAATCAGGTAACTCCTGAGTCTCCTCCAACCCTCCGATGTTGCTAACACCAACAATCTCCCTCCCTGTAAAAATAGATTCCACCATTTAAGCCAATATCATATCTAAAAACTAAAAAAACAGAGTTAAAAGTTAAAACACCTACAATGCTTACCCATAATAAAAGAAAGCTTTCCTCGGGGTTTGAATGCATTAAGTAATGGCTTAATGGAATGAGTTCTGGAAACCTGTTAATGATAGCATCAAGTGTGTCTACAACAACATATTCAGAAAAGTCAAGGCAAAACTTTGCCCAGAGTCACAAATAAATTTCAAAAAGGAAAAAAAAGAAACTCACCTTCATATGTTCTTCGTATTTGCTAACTATAAAATGGGTAGCTTTATGTCCTTCAAGTGATTCTTGGATTCTTGCTTTTAGCAGGCATCTTCTGTTACATTAGATGTTGCTATTAAAAATTGAAAGAAAACAAAGGTTATCATAAAGTTCGTTTCAACACACGTAACAGATATTACCTAAAGCTTATACTAAAACGAAAATAAATAAAAATAAAGATTTAAAAACTATAATGATGGAATATCATCGGTTTCACCATATTAACTATATTTAATAAGTGTACACATAATTAATATTCTAATCTTCTCATTCTCTTTATACAAATAGTAATAAGGACCTTTATAGAAACTAATTTCCATCTTTTACCAGGTTGTGCAAATATGTAATAGCATGTTCATAAAAAACTACAAATTAATTATATATATATATATATATATATATATATATATATATATATATATATATATATATGTAATGATGGTTTTCATAAATTTTCCGTTTTATTTATTTTAATATATACAGTGATGGTATTATGGTCTTCATTTCTCACACCATAGTCTTCATGATCTTTATTCCTGTCACTTACTTCACTATATAAAATTGAGTTGAATAGGACTTGTCTATTGTGTTTGACCCAACTTCAGCAAAAGTCATGTGTTTTAGAGAAATAAAAAACAAAATAAAGCTAGATATATGTTATAGATAAGTAAATAAATACCATAAATTGCTATAAACAAAGCATTCATAAAGGGTTATTTATGGCAATTTAGTTTTCACTATGTTATAAACCACCACACACGCCGGTAAGTCACAACAAAATAAATACTATAAAAAGCATAACACATATGTTTTAAGTCGTCCAACATGTAACATTAAATGATGTAAAGAAACCTGATGATGAAGGAGTAAGTCAATTGAAATGGAGTAGTCGACAATTGAAGAAAGTAGTAAAAAATTAGGTCAATTGAAGTGAAGATGTATGTAGTTGTGTAGGTAATAAGGTCAATCAGGTCAAATAGTAAACAAAATGTATTACTTTGTGCTTTATTATAATATGTTTCCTATTATTTTTCATAATTTATAAAAATTACGCCTCAAACCTTTCGCCTCGGCTCACATTCCCCCGCTACCCGCCTCTTATCATCTCGTTTAGATAAGGTGCTCGCCTTAATTAGCCCATATAAGGTGAAACGTCGGCTCAATGTTGGTTTTCCACCTGCCAAAGAACGAAAACATAGCTACTCAAGAGAATATAAAGTTACTTGACCCAATATTAGTTTTTTGTGCCCTTTAAACAGTTCCTTCACCCTTGCTATGAAATATGTGGTGTCAACTATACAAAAAAAAAAAAAAAAACAGTTAACATAAGTATATAAATGATCATGACAAGTTTCCATAAAATGACAGCATGAAAATTGAACAAAGAAACACTTTAGCCAGACTTTTGTGCCTTGAAACCTTTCATTATATCAATAAATTCAGCATATTTCTCTTTTTTTATCAAGAAACATGGCTTTGACATCTTTGAGATTATTAAGGGCATTATTAGTTGTCAGCTTCTGTTCGCACCAATTCCATTCATAATGGGACTGCCTTGGGCTTCATTCAAGAAGATGAGATAAATAAATCAAACCATTCATTCAACAAACATACCTCTCATATTTTTAACCTTAAACTTGAAGAATTAGTAGTCATAAACGTATCTTCAGGAAATAAGGATTGATAAAAATCTCACCTTTTTGTTCCAACTTCCAACCCTAAGTGATTACTTCAATTGTGCACCAAAATTAAAAGATAGAAACTAAACATGGATACTTGATGATGAATATAAGAAATAATTGGTGAACTAAATCTTTTACCTCTAAGAAATTAAGTTAAAAAATAAATCACAGATCATGGTTTTACCATCAAAAAGTACATCGGACCACCACAGCAACCTCATAATAAAAAAAATTCTCTACACAATGTATCTCAGAAAGCAAATAATGGCAGACATAATCTAAAATTGAGACTTACGATTATGAGATTATAGGTTGCTTGAGTTGAAAAGCACTCCCGAAAACATCTTCGTTAACCTCTTCACCCCCTGTAAAATTTTCATTAGAAATTCAATCATATATAAGCTTTGTTAACACTCATAATCCTTAAATGGACAATAAAAAACAAAAAATTACTGATCTAAAAAAATCACATAATAATAAAAATTGACCCCTCTATACATATCACCGTCAACAATTTCTCATTATGTAAAAGATATAAACCTTGAATTCAAATAAGGTATCTAACAATGCAAACAGACGAAATTAATCAACTCAACTTTACTTCAAATTCACCATTGATACTTTTAAAAATTATACCTACATGTCGTGTTCCTTGAAGAAAAACTTTGTGATGGTTGAACGGATGCTACAACGCCATGGTCAAGTTAGTAAACAAAATCATCTTCAAATACACTCAATAGCTTAAGAAAAAAGAATGGTCCGTCGTAGCATAAACCAACAAAATCAAAATCCAAAAAAATAAAAAACTCGCAGATGCTTACCAGATAGTAGGGCTCAGGAAATACCATCTTACCTCATCCATTATTGGTGTATTCGGAAAGGAGATAAGGGAACGACTATGGCGATGGTAAAGATGAAGCGTGAAGTGGGAATTCGAAATTTGAATTAATCCCTCGTCGTCTCCTCAATTTATGGAAACGGATGGAACTTGCTTTTCAAAATTGCCGAGGTTTTGGGGATTCGACGGATTATGTTGCTAGAATTGTGGAATTAACGCGATTATGTTCCTTATTTTGCGAGATTTCTGTTAATGACCTTATAATGTACCTTTTGAGCAGGAAAACAATATTCCGGATGCATAAAAACATGCCATGTGGCATAGAGGCAGTCTTAAAATTCGACACGTGGCATAAAAATGCTTCTTTTATTATAGTATATATATATATATATATATATATATATATATATATATATATATATATATATATATATATATATATATATATATATATATATATATATATATATATATATATATATATATATATATATATATATATCTTATCCTAATAAATAAGTAACTCAAGCCACATGTCATCTCCTCATTGAATTTGCCACATGTCATTTTCTCATAATTTTAGATTTCTTAAAAAAACTAATTAGTTTGAAACGTTTCTAACTCATTAATGATCAGTTTAATTATCATTCAATTTCAAAATTAATTAATTGTTTTTTAATATCATATTATTTTTTAATGTGTAGAAAGATTTGGGAGAGACAATTAACGTCATAATATTTTGAAGAACGATTTCAATCATAATAGTGAATTTGATTTAGTATCCGTGACATTCTCATAATCAATTATATTTATCAAAATACAAAGTCGTAATAGTAAAAATCAAAAACAATATGTCACGATACACAAACAAATTTTTTATGTAAAATTATTAATGTTTAGATATTTTTAATTAATAATTTTTTGGTATCATCCCGTGTAATACACGGGTCTTACAACTAGTATATATATATATATATATATATATATATATATATATATATATATATATATATATATATATATATATATATATATATATACTAGGTTACAACCCGTGACGGTTGATTTATTTATTTATATTATTACTAGGTTAGAAACCCGTGTAATACACGGGATGATTAAAAAATATATAAAATAATATGAAAAATATCAATATTACATATGATAAAAATGTCATTTATTGATTTTGTTTATTTTGATATTTTATATGATATGATAAAACTTAATAGAATTCCCTCTTACCAAACTATTTTGTTCTAGATAGTTTTATGACTTTAATTCATGTGGCAATTAACCACTCATAATAAGTTTGATACAAAGGCTTACTTTTTTTTTTCTGAAAACAAATATGAAACCTAGAGATTTTCTAGGACCACGAGTTTTTTCAAGATGCTTATTAAGGTGGACTTTCGAACTCTGGTTCATTATTAAGAACTTGTATTTGGTTTGTTTATATGAATGTCACAAATAGTAATAATCAATTTATCAATAATTAAAATATGAATGTCTTGAATATAAATACGAATATAATCAAAATATCTATCATATTTAAAAAGACTCAAAATATACAGATAAGAGTCATGTTGCCTTCTTATTTCTTACAAGAAAAACAACATCAACCATCACGTTGCTACCAATATACAAATTTTGATGCTTAGACAAATTAATATAAACATATATTTTTGGTTCTACTAACTTTACGTTCGTAAAAATAAAGAAAATTTGATGAAATTGACAATATTGAATACATAAGACCATGCCATGAGAACTGCATTTGCACTCCTTATCTTTGTAAGGCTATTAAATTTAAACCACTTTGTGCTCATTTATTTTCCACTCAAATGAAATCAAATTTCATATCACACTCAGAGGAAATCGATTGATATTTTTAATACTCAAATAACTTAGAAGTACATTGCTCTAATATTTACTCTGCATGGATATGGCACTAAACCTTTTGAACTTAAATAAAATAAACCTGAGACAACTTGGAGGCAGTTGTATCACCTTCTAAATATCATTTTTACGATGCTTGCTCAATTTCCTTCACCATATTTCTGCACCACAGCAACCACTTCCATATTCTCAGCAGCAGGCCTCTCTGATTGGCTTCTCATTAGGTATGTTTATAATCATTTTGTTTTCTTTTCCTGAGAGGTGGCAAGTTCCCACTCTTGTTATCTATTCAAGAAAAATAAAATCAAAGTAAATAAATTTAAAACTTTTAAATCACATGAAATATGTAATGTTTTAAAAAAAATTGATTAACCATTTTTACCTTATAACATGCATTAACAATGAAGTGTACTGATGTTCAAAATCCAACATGTTCATATCAAAGTTGAATTTGAAAGATTTATTTGTTTGACCTATAATGTCAACGGGACATACCTCTAAATTTCAAACAAAAACCTTATCAGTAAGAGTCGAGACAATGAAGTGGAGTAACACCTTCTATATTAACATTTACGCAACCGGGTCCAATTGAAATGCAATCATCACCTACAACAATTATTTTAAGTCATAAACGTTAAATACTTACTATAAAAGTATTAGAAAAAAAAACTATGATTAAACTAATCATATACCATTGCCTATCATCGAATTGTAAATGCCCACAGACTTTGTGTTCTCGATATGGATACCATCTGTGTTGGGGCTAAGCTTAGGAGAAGAAATGGACACTTTGTTTATGAGCACCCCTTCACAACCGTCAAATTTCACATGGAACATTGGACTATTTTGGATCCGTAGTCCACTCAATTCCAAATTTGAGCTCATAAAGAACCGAATTAACTGACATACACAGAAAATATATTTAGATAAATCATGTTCCCAACACATTAAAAAGCCTGAAAAATGGAATCGAAAATCTTTCTCTAGTGGAGTTCACCTTCACTCTTTGCTCTACACTCTCGTACCTGTCATTGCTCCATACCTATACAACAACATCAAGTTTAATTTTTATGACTGTGAATATAGATTATAACAGATCTAGAACAAACGGGAACATGCAAATAGTAGATGATGATCTTAATCGTACCTGAATAATGTCCCCGACGTTGATGATGAAGGAATTTGGTGTCGGCTTAACAAAAATCCACTCCCCATCGCTTTTTTGTTTAACTTCTAAACCTCCCACATCGTCTTGAGCCAACGGTGTTGTAGATGCATTTTCATCAGAGATTGAAGATTAATTATGGAATCCATTTACTTCCTCATATATTGGGATACATCGTATCAATTGAGCAATATCTGCATACCTAATTGCCGATTTATCAGCTTTTTAGTTGGAAATTCACGGTCGGTAAAAATGGAAGGAAGTTATACGCAGTCAAAGGTTTAGGCAGGAAAGATTTTCCAAAAAGATCTAAAAACCTTACACGTGTCAGCTGGATAATACTCTTTAAAAATTGGACACGTGGCAAAAATTATTTTTATTTATTAGGTATAGTAGATTATTTAGAACGGAAATCTTTTATTGAAGAGAACAGAAAAACCAGCGGGCAGCTGGCACACAATACAAGAAAGAGAGAAAAAAATGAAAACCTGAAGTAAGAAACTAAGCTAAAGACAACGTACTTAGACTATATATAGAGATGTAATAGAGAAGATAACAATGAGCAGAATCCCCCTCCTAGAAAGGATAAAATCGTCCAAAGCATAAGTAAAACTGAGCCAACAAACACGCACACAAAGTCTGCTAAAACCAACCAAGAGACTGCACCTTAACTTCCCTTGTAGAAGGAAAAACTGCACCTTCAAGAATTTAGACCACAGAGGGGTATATTTGTCCAAAAGCACCTCAAAAAATTCTTAACAGCAGACTTGGAGATTGCAAACAAAAATGAGATAAAAAAATTACTAATTTTCTTTTTTGTGGGTCCCTAAATTCCAGCTAAATCTTTCTGTGGTACAAGCTTTGCTTTTGGCATAAGTCTTGACAAAAAGATTAAAACTTTCTGTAGTAGTTATGGTGGCTTCATTTCCTTTGCAATCTTTGAACAAAATCAAATGGTCAAAAAGGGAACTTTTACTAAAAAGCAAAGTTGAATAAATTATATCAAGGGTAGAAAGGGAATTTTACTTTGCACATTGCAGCCATAAGAACTACACCATCCCATTCACGTTGTTCTTAAAGATGAACTTTAAGTGCGACAACACCTCCCATTCACTGCCCCAAAAGAAACCGAGGCATCCATCTCACTTCAGTTCTTAATGCAAAAATATTTTTACATTTTAGTAAATTAAAAAAATTATATAATAAGAAAACCATTTTCATTTAATCATACAATAGCAATCAACTTTGACTTTGACAGAGTTGGTATGTAGTAAACACATAAATGATCCCTTGACCGATTAGGTACCAATCAGATTTACCAACAGTTGGTATTTTTGACAGATTTTTTTAGGATGAACGTTTTAGCTATATTTTTTTTTTTTTGACAGAAATGGTCCTTTTGACCGATTAGGTACCATTCAGCTTTAGCAACAGTTGGTCCTTTTGTCTGAAATTTTCTTGCATTAAAACCATCATTGGAATATTATAATGTAATGTATAAACTTACAATAATACATGTACATGCCACTACCACAACCATTTACACACACACATGACACAACAGTCTAGCCCTAATCAAAATAGCAATTTTCATTGCTATAACTGGTTAGGCTTGTCAAAGTATGATGCCCTAATAAGAAAAAATATTAAAAGTATAACGTATAACCAGGTAGACTTTTCAAACTACTATGCCTTAAGTTTAGCTATATATAAACTTATTTGTTATGTAGTTGGAATTCAATCTCTTAATACCAAAAACTATAAACTAAACATCAGGTAAAAGAAAAAAAAACACGACTGAATCTCTTAAAACCAAAAATGAAACAAAATATTGAATTGAATTAAACCCATATCTAACCTTGCATTTAGTGAAGATTTAGATTCCCATAAATCAAAAAGGTTTCCAGCAAAACTGCTTCCTGATGTAATTTATGTATTTTCATGTCTAGTCACATATTTGTGACCTGATAGGAAGTGTCAATTTAGATTGCCATAATTTTTAAGCGTGAACCATACATTAATCACCTGTAAACTTTAAAAAGGTCCCATATTATAGGTAGATTAATGTACTATATGTCTGGCCCATATCCAACCTTATATTTAGTGATGATTTAGATTTACATAAATCTAAAAATCGCATATTACAGTCAAATAAAAACTAAGATAAGTTTAATGGCATTTATAATTTACTTAATTTCCGGCTTCTATTAGATCAGAATGGACCAACCTCATTTCTTGCAGATCCCAAACTTTCACTTTGCTGTTTGCACACTGTAAATCTTTCATTCAGCTGAATTTTACACAAAAGAAAAAATTAGCATCAAGAATGTCTAATGTCAAAATATATTGAATAGGAAAAAATTAGATAACATAGAACATCAATAATAAACATTATCAATGTGTAGCAACTCAAATCAGTAAAAGAACTCACCAGTATGTGTTGGTGTTGATTTTGTGTCCCAATTGGCTTTGATAGTGATTCGACCTACTAACCAAATAGAACAAAATGTTCAATGCTCCTCCCTAGCCTGAATTTCCTTAAATTATCCCAAAATAACATTAATGCTAACAGTCCAGCGCTTGAGTAACCAACACATACTAGCCTGCAGCCAACATAAAAATTGTTTAAGGTATTTCATAATTAACATTAATGACTACAAGAAATTTGAAGCTGAACAATAAGGGCATCAATGTAAAAATTTAACCTAAATCTGAAACAATTTACCGATTAGTATAGAAGAAAATCACCTGAGTTACATACAGATTCTTCATTCTGAGCACCGATCATCGAGAAAATTCAACTTGACATCGTTTATAAATGTATAATTAGCAATCTATTTCATCACACTTACACAAAAGCAATAACATCAAGAATACGTTTCCTTTGTATGTGAGAAGAGCAATGGTGGGTAGCCGATGAGACCAAAAATTTATGTGTGATTACACCACCATAAACAAAAAAAAGAAACTACAAATTCTTAATTAAGAAAGGGTTCTAAATCGTGAACAAATAACATACCATATTAACGGAGGTGTGGTTTAGCAGTGGTAGCAGACGTGAGAGGTAGCATAGATCTAGGGTTTTAATACTTGGCGAAAGTAATATGGAGGTGGGAGGCGGTGATGAGCGACTACACACTGTGTCCTAATTGTAGAGATGGTGGTGATGTGGGATTTAAGGAGGTATAGAGTGGTGGTGGTGGTGGAAAAGCAAAATAACTGACGGTCTATTGCATCGACGATGGTGGCGACATCAATTTTTTCTATAAGGTGGAGTAGGGTGGCGGTTGATCGAGATGAAGACAATGGTGGTCCGATTGTGGCGATGGTCCTCCGATTAGGGCAATGGTAGCAGGCGTAAATCGTAAATGGTGGACTCGACATCTCTTAGTAGTGGTGAATATGGTAACAGTAATGGTGCAGAGAAATCATAACTTCCTTCCGATTTAATTACGGAGTTGATTTCTCAATCGATGATTTTTTGGCTGATTTTAAGGGATCTACAGTTATGAAAAATTGAAAACAGATTATAAACCGAATTTCTTGACAGGTGGCTAAATTGTTTAGGCGGGAAAAAAAGAGATAGATGCTTATAAATACGACAAGTGGCAAAGTGAAAGTCTAAAAGAGTGACATGTGGCATCTAAGCTTTGCTTTATTAGAAGATATATATATATATATATATATATATATATATATATATATATATATATATATATATATATATATATATATATATATATATATATATATATATATATATATATATATATATATATATATATATATATATATATATATATATATATATATATATATATAGATGAAGGTTCAAACGAAAACAATTTCAATAATTATTAAAATTGAGAACATGAGAACAAATATAAGCTACATAATTTTATAAGAGGCCCCATCCGCCCCCTTTCACCGTAACCACAACCAAACTTCTACCCCTCCACTACCACCCATCTCCACCACGTCCCCTATCCAGCGCCAATCTATCTTACCCGACCCACTCTCGCTCCTCTTCACCCACCCCACCTACCCTACCCCACCCCACCCCCCAAAAATTTTATTCTTTACCAACGACTCCCGCTCCACCCCACCTACCAGCACCCACCATACCCTACCCACCCCAAGCCACCCCTACCTTACCACACCCTCCCCGCCCACCTAAATTTTTTTAATTTTTTTACCACCCAATTCCGCTCCAGCCCACCCACCAGCACCCACGCTACCATACTCTACCCCGCCAACCAAAAAATAATAATTTTTTTACCATCCACACCCGCTCCACCCCACCCACCAACACCCACCCTACCCTACCTACCCCACCCCACCCTACCCACGTACCCCGCCCACCAAAAAAAATTAATTTTTTTACCTCCCGCTCCACCCCACCTTCCAACACCCACCCTACCCTACCCACCCACCCTACCCTACCCTACCCACGCCCCGCCCACCAATTTTTTTTCACACTCCCGCTCCACCCATCCCACCAGCACCCACCCTACCTACCCACCCCACCCTACCGTAACTTACCCCGTCCACCAAAAAAAATAAATTTTTTAATATTTTCACCACCCACTCCCGCTCCACCCCACCCACCAGCACCCACCCTACCCTACCCACCCCACGTCACCTACCCTACCCTGCCCATTAAAAAATTTTAATTTTTGTTACCACCCAATCCCGCTCCACCCCACCCACCAGCACCCACCCTACCTACCCACCACACCCCCTTACCCTACCCCTAATACCCCCATCCCTACTGTACCATCACCCCACCCACCAATTTTTTTTTTAATTTTTTACCAGTCACTCCCGATCCACCCTACCCTAACCCACCCCACCCGACCAACCAGCACCCCACCCTACCTTACCCCTACCACATGTGAACAAGATTTCAGAATCATATATGATTAAACGCTTAATGGTACCTGAACAAGCCTGCAGCTCCTTGGACTTCGACATGACAGAGAATAGGGGTGTGAGACTGGTTTTTGAGTTTGGTGGCGTATTTTGAGGTCGGGGTGAGTGCAAGGACTACTGGTAGGCGGGATTTGAACGAAAGTTTCTTTCAGCTATTTTGTCGAACACCTTAGGTGCATAAAGTGTGTCTCCATATGTGATCAACAATGTTTAATCACATGTGATTAAATACATATAATAAGAAAATCATTTATGATTATTTTTATAATCATAAATGATTATAGTTAACCATATGTGATCAACAATGTTTAATCACATGTGATTAAATACATATAATAAGAAATTTTATTTAAAAATAAAAAATTCGTTTATGTACATATTTACTTATGAATAACATGTTTTAATCACATGTGAATAGCTTAACCATATGTGAATAAAAAGGATTAATCACATGTGATTGAATACATATAATAAGAAAAATTATTAAAAAATAAAAAAATTCTATTTGAGTATATTCACATACGTATAACAAGTTCTAATCACATGTGAATATCATGTTCTAATTAGATGTTATTAACAAATTTTAATCATATGTGATTAAATATTATTATTCAAATATGATTAAACTATTCACATGTGATTTAAATAAATTTTCTTATTAAAATTTCTTTGAAGCATTTCATCGAACACCTTTAGTGCGCTGCTTGTTTTGTTCGTTTTATGACTTTCCCAAAACCATTTCAAGCATATGATCGAATACCTTACATACATATACAAGATTACGAAGCTTTGGAAATGGATATTTATCATTATCGACTATAAATCAAAAATTACGCATTGAAGGACTTAAAAGTTATACAGACAAATTATAATTTATCATAATGACAAATTACGCATTGAAGGACTTTAAAAATTATAATGACAAATTGATAATTTATCATAAGGACTTAAAAATTATAATGACGCATTGAAGGACTCAAAAATTACGCAGACTCTAAATCAAAAATTACGCACGGATGAAATCGAAGGAATCCTAACTACACTATGGAATCCGAACTCCACTATGGCTTCATCCATTAGAACAATGCTTAATCCATTACAACAATGCTTAATCTTCCGAGCCATTACAACAAGCCTGCAACTGAAATCACGAACTCAAATCTGCCGAGCCATTACGAACTAAAATCAGAATTGAAGGAATCGAACTCAAACCTACAACTGAAATCACGAACTCAAATCTGCAACCAATCGAGCCGATCAATCCAATCCCGAGTTGAAGCCGTTGCAATCCGATCGAACTTCACATTTGAACTGATGGGATGAAATCGAAGTCGAGCCGTTCAACTCCAATCCCGAGTTGAGCCATTCAATTAAAAATCGGAACTCGCTAATAGCTTCGTCAAACTACAACAGGTAGAAATCGGAACTGATGGGATGAACTGATGGGTTAAAATCGGAACTGAAAAATTACAACAGGTAGACATCGTTGACATGAAAAATTACACAGGAAGCATACAATTCACCAATTAAATAGTGCACCACGATTACACTAATATATAGATATATTTCTACACAGAAAACAGAGATAATGTGTGTTAAAAGAAGAGTTTACATCTTGAAGAGAATACGTATAAGCAAGAGCCAATTTGGATTGCATATTGGCAGAATCAGCAGCGAAATGATGGTATATGAAAGCCTTGGCACCACCGGCAGCCGATTCAATCTCCAAAGCAACATCCTTCATTGCCCTACCCCCATTTTTTTGACGCTCGAGTAATATTCGTCTAGTTGGGGATTGATCGAGAAGTATTCGGTGGAATTAGAGTTGGATTCGTCGGGCGGTGGTTCTTTTTTGTTTTACGTCTTTTTTTGGCGGTGGTTACATTGGATGGGGCCTGATGAGGGTCTTTTTTTAAATTACGTGGTCCAGATTTGTTCTCATGTTCTCAGTTTAATAATTGTTCTCATTTTAACCTCCCCTATATATATATATATATATATATATATATATATATATATATATATATATATATATATATATATATATATATATATATATATATATATATATATATATATATATATATATATATATATATATATATATATATATATATATATATATATATATATATACTAGTGGTGAGACCCGTGTATTACACGGGTTGATTAAAAGAAAATGTTAAATAGAAAGATCTAAGAACTAATAAATTAATATACCAATTTTTTTTGTTGCAGAGTTCAATGATATTAATGAGTTTTTTCCAAAATTGCAAAATAATATATAATATATTTGTATGAAAGTAAAATGCTATTAAAATAAAAGTTAAATGCTATAACTGAAAAAGTTGAAAATAAAATGCTATAATAGACATTATCATCAAAGTTGATCACTTTAAGAAATGTAATGCAAATAAAAAGAAATTTTGACTTTATTTTGAAGGGTTTTTAAAGTTTAACATCCTAATGAGACAAGTTTGAAATACAATAGAATAATATGGTAGATTTCAACTCTCGATAAGCCAACGTACAACTATACCATAAGTGAAAATTGATTGTCTTAGGTGAGTATAAACTTCCAACGATTTAATTTTTTATTTGCATTTAGTTAGGAAACTTTGTAATTTGACTTTGATTTTTATGATGGTGTGGAATAGAAAACTAACAAAACAATTGAACACAACACTAAAAAAGAGGCTTTTGCTGGTGAATTTGTGTTGGGCCGTTGGCAACTTATGGCAGACGATGATGATAATACAACATCAATAATATTATTATTATTTTTATTATTATGAGGTTGAAGGTAAGATGGATGACTTTATATATTTAATAATTATTTATTACATGAGACATCCATGGACCAAGTTAAAAAAATGGAACCAACATAATATTTTATTATTGACGTTGTAATTATGTAAAATGTCTTTTAATTGTTTACCGTGATAAATGTCATTTTCTAAATGGCAAATAAAACATTATTAAATGTAATATAATGCTATATTATATTATAAAAAAATGATAAATTGTTATATTGGTAAAACATTTTTTTATATATACTAAACAGTTAAAGAACATGTTGCATTTGACCCAAATATTATTGTTGAAAAGATAGATACTTAGTGATCCATATGCTTTAAAACCTAAGTCTGAGTATAATTCTCAGCTCAATGGTCCTGACATTTTGATAAACTTTTTGTCATTTACTATTTATTTTTATAAAAATGCTTCACAAACATGGGATAAAAAATGGCATCGATTTCTATATAATTTAGCTTTAATTAATTATCAATCAAAAGGCTTCTATACAAATGATATATTGTGTTGATCAAATGAATCGAGTTAAGAATTGTAAGTTATTTTGTACATATCATAATGTATTATTCAACCCTTCAATAACCTTAATATCTTGAAACATATGATGTAGTGGTACAAGACAGCGTCATATGCATCTTTAAGAAAGCAAATGTGAGAAGCTTCCATGCTTCAATTGCAGTTGTATTTATCTCATTAATTTCATTCCAATCATGTATTGTTCATGAAAAATTTTACAATGATATGTATTTCAATTGGGATGCCGAGCATTCATACATTTATGGCTTTGTGATAATAATATTTAATGTGGTTCTTGATAAAAGTGCAGGTACATATAGTCTCCATTTTCGTAGATTCTAACTTTTAGTTTTTGAAATTGTTTTAATTATTTTTTCATTTGACTCTTCAAAATTCAAACAATGAGTACTGATTTAATTGGGGTTTGTTTACACAAATTACAAACCGTAAAGTGAGAAAAGAATAAAAAAGGACCAAATCAATACCTTATATGAAAGCGACACTGGGGTTTGGAATCTGAATTCAGAGCACTCTCGATGCCGGTTTTGTTGGATGGAAGCGATAGTGCGGTTTCGTGATTCAGAATTGTGAGTTCGGTGGTTGTTTTTAGGGTTATATAAAAGGAGATGGAAAGATGTTTGATGGTGAGCTATACTTCACAACACTCTCATTGGCGGAAGAAAGTTGCATCAGAAGACATGGCAGATTTTAAACCATCAGAATTTGAAGGGGCGGATTAGCAATCGTCATATCGGAGATGGAGAAGATAGTATTTCAGGGAGAAAGATTTGAACAGAAATAGAGTAGAGGCAGAGAGAAGAGAAAGAGAAAGAGTAGGCGAAGACCAAGGAAACAGATTCCAAATTTTAATAACGAATACCGAGATTTATGGAAATTGAAAACATAACTGTCCAACAAATTTAATTTTTTAATTTGATGACCAAGTTTTTTCATTATTTAAAGAAAATCAAAATTACCAGAAAATGACATGTGGCAAATTCAATATGGTGATGACAAGTGTACAATAGTTACTTATTTATTAGGATAGGATATATATATATATATATATATATATATATATATATATATATATATATATATATATATATATATATATATATATATATATATATATATATATATATATATATATATATATATATATATATATATATATATATATATATATATATATTAGTTCATTGAGATAAATCAAGTTGTGAGGGATTAAAAGAGAAGGAGGGAAAGAATACTTTATAGTTTTTGCTAACTTCCCCCAAGATTTTGCCTCATAGTTCCATTATTTGCTAGCTTCTGATAATATTTGTCTTTTTGGAGGCACTTATGTGTTTACGGATTGAAAGAAAGAAATAGATGGAACTTTTATCTTTTGTATGAACTTATATGCGCCTCTAATCCATGAAAATCCATACTACATGGTCATTTAAGTGAAAAAATGGTTATGTTTTATTTTATTCATGCAATAAAGAATTTTTATGTTAGCAGTACAAATTAAAGTTAGTTATGTTGAAATAGATTTTTGGTTTTGATTTTATGAATTTATATAAAAGTCAAAGAACATTGCTATTTTTGATAATAGAAAGAGAGAATTGTTAAATGTAATGGTTGGAATGTAATTAAGTGTATGTAAGTGTATGTATGTACGTGTGGGGGTGGGGTTCGTTGTATATGACGTAAAATAAATAATTGTTTTAAATCATATTAAGCATGCATGTATACCTAATAAATCCCTAAATGTTATTTTTTTTACATCTGATAAAACTCAAAAACAATAAGAAGTCCACAACAATAGATTATTTCTCATTGTTAGCCTTTGTAATATTATTAGTATGTTTTATTTTCTATTTTGTTTTAACATTAAAATGTTTATTTATAATGCATAGATACTTTTATGTGTGATATTGATGTTGATTAAATTACCATGCTGAAAACATAATGATTATTTCATATATGTGATTATGATACTTGTTTGAGTTGTATGATGAAAACCTTAAAATTGATGTATGATATGTATTGTGTTAATCATGCATATTTGGATTAGATCTAATGCTATTAGGTTCTTATATGATATGCAAATATTTTTTTACTAAAGGTTTTTACTCATTCACAGCCGTATGCCTAGTATCTAATATAAATGATGCCTTTTTTCTTGCACCATATGAAATTGAAACGTCAAACTCTTCAAATTTCAACATAAAATATTTAATATATTAATTTAAATATGTTACTAAATATAAATTGAGAAAAGAAAAAAATAGCTAATCTTCTTGACAACTTTTCAAGAAATATATAAAACCGAATCTCCAATCTAGCCATGAGTTTCGTAGACAACATTTGTGAAATTTACAGACCATCTACGAAAATCATGAAAGTGGTTCCATGATTTTTGTAGATGGCCTGTGAATTTTGGAGTCTTTGAAATTCTGGCCCAACGTTTTATAGGTATAAAAACTTTGTTTTTCAGCAATTTTCATTTTCATATGAGATTTTGGTAGATGCATCTATGAAAAATATCAGGTTCTACAAAAATCTAAGATTTTTTAATTTGCATCAGTGAGAATGTCCGATTTTGTGAAATTTGACATGCATAACATGAAATCTGACATCTGTACTACAAAATTGGCATTTGTACTTCTAAATCTCACATTCTTAGTGAAAAATATGATATTTGTACAAGTGAAAGAAGTAGTGTTTTTATATAAGTTCCACCTTTCCAAATAAAAATTTCAAAAATATAGTGTAGTCATTTCTTTTAGAAGAAATGTGATATTTCATTATTCCTAGATAAAATTAGTTCAAATTTTGTAGAAGAATTTTTTGTACTTGTATCGATGGTTCGTGACAATCGGTAAGTGGTGAGAGTCAGTACGTTAGGCCATTTGTTCAAAATTACAAAGTAGAATTTCCTTCATATAAATTTTTTTGATTTATTATATTTGGTCGAGATGAAGATGGATATGAAAACAAACCTAATGTTAGTTTGTCTTTCCAACACCTTACTTTGAAGTGTTTTGAGTTCTGGAGATAGTTGATGAGAGTGAAGTGAAACATTTTGAAAATTTTATTCAGAATGTCTCGACTATTGTACATATGTACATGGTAGATACTGATTGGCTGGATGATGCTCTGATTATATAATACAGTGCAGTGAATTGATCCATTATTGGTAGAAACCAATTAAGTGAAAAGGGGCATGGTAATACACTACCTAGCTATAGAGGAGAAGGCTTCAACGAGGACCGATATTATGGAAGAGGTAATAATAATTAGGTAGGTATTATAATCTCTGAAAGTGTTCGTCAATATGATCCTCAATATCCTCATGAATATGTTGCATGTGGAACACCAGTAGTACCTCTATTTCATTATTGTCGATCTGTTACAACCACAAAATCCTAGTTGATTTATTATGCCAATCCATAGAGTTATAAGTATGCTGGTTATGACGATCTTGCTACATGTCAAAATGATGATACACATCATGTTAAATACGATGATACAAATTACTAAGAAGTACTTTCGTCGATCAATGATGCCAGTTTGCTTCCTTATAGGGAGCCAGTAGAATTTTGTCTAGGATATCTTACCTTGAAAATAGTAATTCAAAAATGAATAGTCAAATGACGAAAAGACATATATACAAACCCCTTTCTATTGTATGCCTACTACACCATAATATCCGGACCCGATATATACACCTACTCCATCACACAGTCTAAGCCCCACCCAAAGGATTAAAAACCTACAAACATTCCAATACAAAGTCAATGTTCAACTGGCAATGGGTCTGAAAAGTGTTAATGGGAACTTATAGCAAAGGTTTCAAGCATCATATTATCTTACAAAAGTGTACTTGGCATATATCATCTGTGAGACTAGAGAATACTGACATGTTTCAAGTCAGAAAACTCGTGGACCAACACACTTATTCTTTAAGACAATTACCCATCTCTAACAAAACAAAAGGTATAAGGTCATTTAAATTGTTGACATATTAGGTAGTGATCATAGCAGAGTTTATCGTGGAACCGACGTCTAACGAGATTTCAGTTTGAAGTACAAAATTAATATCTTATGTAAACAAGTATGGCGTGCAAAACAACATGAACTTAAACGTTGGGGGGGGGGGAGGATTTATTTTCTAGACCCCATGTTTACCGTTACATCATAGAGAAGTATAATCTTGGAATAGTGACACATTCAAATAGACGATCACGACCGATTTGAGTTCTTCTTCCTCTAAATTGGTTGCACAACAATCCTATTTTATGGTTTCATACGTTTATATAGCATGCGATAAAACTTATTATTGTTTTGTAGCTATGGGCCTTTCAACTTGCGACACATCTAAAAGGCGACCTCAAGCGCACCATGTTTTTGGTTGTTTGTGACGGATGTGAACAATCAAAATTTGCCTGTTATATGCGACTCTCTCTCTCTCTCTATATATATATATATATATATATATATATATATATATATATATATATATATATATATATATATATATATATATATATATGATCATTTGGATTAATTTTTTGGGATGATGTCATAAAAGCCCTTAAGTTTTGTAGAAATATTCGGTTTTACCCTTTTGCGACTTTTGTGTTCACTAAAGCCTAAACTTTGTAAAAAAAACATTCATTTTTATACTTGAAACCTGCTATTAAAGGTTTTCAAGTTGATATTCACATAACAACTCTCATGTTTTCAATTTGTTTTACGCTTTTACCCTAAGTAATTTTTTTGTTCATATTATACCACCACCACCACCACCTCCCACTACCATTTGCTGCCACCAACCACCACCGTCACCATCAACATCGCCACTACCCACCACCCATAACTAGTACCGTCAATACCCCCACCACCACTTCCACAGCCGCCACCACCCACTACCACTGCCACCACCCACCACCACAACCACTACCACCGCCGCCGCCACGATCTCGACCACCTGTCGCCACTACTACTACTACCACCACCACCATTATCGCCACCACCCACCACTACTGCTGCCACCACGCACCACCACCACCACTACCGCTACCATCCACCACCACTGCCGCCACCCTTCACCAACACCACCCACCGCAACTACTGTTGCCACTGCCACCACCACTATCGCTACTATAGTAGTGGTGGGTGGAGGTGGCGGTGGTGGCGACGGTGGTGATGATCGTGATGGTGGTGACGGTGGTGGTGGGGGGCGGTGGTGGCGATAGAAATGGTGGGTGGTGGCGGTGGTGGTGGCTGGTAGAAGCAATGATGATGGGAGGCGGTAGTGGTGGTATACTATGAACAAAAAGTTACTTAGGGTAAAAACATAAAAAAGAGCACTGTAATGAAGCACCAAAGAGAGTATTTGCTGAAATTTAATCTGTCTGTTGAGATATATCCAACACAATTCTTTATACTATTTATGTTGTAATTTTTACCGTCATGTCATTTTCGGAATTCCCGCTTCATCGCATGCGTTCCAACCCCTAGCTAATAAGTAATAACGGATTGTCTAATTAATTATTTTTATTTTATTATTTTAATGTATAAGTTTATTTATTTCATAGTACAACTAATTTAAAACAAAATATTTATATTACACATAAACAATTAAATAGTTGGCGTGACTTAATAAAAACATTTTTATTTATTTACATTATTATTACAGGTGAAATATTAATAAATTCAATATATATAATGAACGTTTCTATTCTAATTAGAAAAAAAGAAAAATTAGGCTAATATTTCACAGGTGTTTCCAAAAAATAGACAAAAATGTTGTTGACCAAAATAGGCCCTACAAAAAAGTTCGATGGGCTGCGAAAAGTCTAGTAGGTCGCAAAAAAAAAGTAAATAGTGTAAAAGGGTTTAGGGTTTAAGGTTGGCGAACCTTTTTAGGGGTTAGGACTTTTGCAGGAGTGTACGGCAAAAATAGTTTTTTTTGCATGCTAAAAAGTCCGGTACACCTATGTATATCCCTGGTTCAATCTGACAAAAACTTGTAGTTTTCAAAAAATCGTACCGAGAAAAAGTGAATGTATACTGCGAAAATCAGAAAATCATACTGCGGAATTCAGACTTCCATAATGTACATTCCTTGCTTATTTTAAAAGATATGAAAATGTTTAAAATTATTATTATAAATCTTGGTTTGATATATTTCTATCGGAGAAAAACAACGAGTTCTAATTGTTCAGATGAATATTTTTATGGCTTGTGTGGGTGGTTATTGACAATCGTTGAATGAAAAACTCCATTATGTTAGATCATTTGTTAAAAATTATTGCGTAGAGTTTCCTATAGTTGTAAATTTATCAAATTTATTGTATTTGGTTAAGATGAATAAACGAGATGGAGGATAGACCTAATGTTGAGTTGTGTTTCCAACACCTATATAAAAGTATGTTATAGAGCTAGTCGATGAAACTGATGTAAAGCATTTGAACTAGGTTATTTAGAAACACTTGTCTGTTGTGCATCTGTATCTCTGATAGATAATGATTCGGTGGTGGACGCCCCCACTATACAATACAATGCACCAAACCCCCATTATACATCCATTTTTTTTTCCAACATTCAATAATTTACATATAATTATTCCTTACAACATTTAAATTAAAAACTTCTATCATTTCTAAAACAAGGCCACAACCCTAAGTTTACATGCATCTCAACTTAAACACCCCAAGTGTTTGGAGCTATCTCCCAAACAACATTAGGTTTCTAGGATGTCTCAACTTAATCATCCAAAGTGTACGAATCAGCATCCAAAATCAATATATTCTTAGTATGCCAACAACCCTTATCATCTAAAATCAACAAACAACAATAAAAAGTTAGTCGTTAACGATAATGCAATAAATTAAGAGAAAAAAATTCACAGAGAATTTATGTCGTGTTAACTACCTTAAAATGAGACTTCTCAAACGGATTTGATGTTTTACGGGGTAAACATTTTGCGTAGAATAACATTACAGATAATTAGTCTTTCAAGATTATTAAAGAATACATTTTCTCCAAACTCAAATAAATAGAATGTTGACCTATTTATACACTTTACTAGATTTTCGCAGACAACTGCAATTTTTGTCATATTATATGGGCTTTTTCACAGGCCACTCACTTCAAAACGACATTCACATGTTATATGGGCTTTTTCGCAGGCCACTCACTTCAAAACGACATCATTTGGGCAGCACAATTTTTTCGCAGACAACCAGGAATATCGCAACCCATACCCCACAAAATTCATAACTATTTTGATCAACTAGGTTTTATTTGTCTGTTTTTCCAGAAACACACTTAAAATATTAGCCTGATTTGTTTTTTTCTTCACAAACAAAATTGTTAATAGAATAACATAATTTGAAACTTATAATTTATAAAATATCCAAAAATAAGTGACATTACAGTTTAGAAAAAATATTATAATTAGTAAATAACAAATTTGGTTATTGTCACTACAAGGATTAGTGGTTTTAGCGGCAACAAAAGTCGCCCCTAATAGTCTAAAATGTCGCCCCTAAAGGCATTAGGGGCGACATGTCGCCCCTAAAACTGTCGCTGCTATAGCTTCGTCGCTAATGCTTTAATGTCGCCCCTAAAAATGTCGCCTGTAACACCCAAAATTTTTCGCAAAATATTTTAACTTTCAAAGATGAATTTTATAAAAATAGTTATATGTTTCCAAAATAAATAAGTAGCTCAAACCTAAAACATGGCAAAATACTAAAGTAAAGTGCAGAAGCAAAAATGACATAGTACCAAACAAATAAAACTCCTAGTAGTGGCATCCCGGTGCTCCAAGTCACGCCTTAGCCTCTTAGATCTTAACACCTGAAAAATATTAGGGAAAACCGTAAGCACAAAGCTTAGTGAATTCAAACACAGACATCATATTAATATTCACATTTACCAGCCCTAATCCATTTCTAATTATAATTATAAAAACTAAGAAAATAACGAATCAGTGCTTATATAAAATAGGGCGGACTTGTAGGTTTGAGCCGCACCGGGTAAATCCCGTATCCTTTGGCCCCGATCCCCGCACCTCATAAAGAGTATAACGTTGTTGAAATTTAATCTGTCTGTTGAGATATATCCAACACAATTCTTTATACTATTTATGTTGTAATTTTTACCGTCATGTCATTTTCGGAATTCCCTCTTCATCACATGGGTTCCAACCCCTAGTTAATAAGTAATAACGGATTGTCTAATTAATTATTTTTATTTTATTATTTTACTGTATAAGTTTATTTATTTCATAGTACAACTAATTTAAAACAAAATATTTATATTACACATAAACAATTAAATAGTTGGCGTGACTTAATAAAAACATTTTTATTTATTTACATTATTATTACAGGTGAAATATTAATAAATCTACTATACCTAATAAATAAAAATAAATTTTGCCACCTGTCCTTTTTATAATGAGTATCATCGAGCTGATACGTGGCTTTCTCTTATAATCAGAAAACAAATAATGCTAATAATAAAAAGCTAAAAATCAGCCAACGACTTGATCGCAGCTTTTTCTTATCATTATTTCTTCGAATACCAGCCAACGATTTAGAAGTTCGGTTTATAAAAAACCTAAAATGCTTTTATTTTGATTTGCAGTATCATTTTGAATCTGGTTCAAAGTATGGTCCTGCACAACTTGGTTAAGAAATTATGAATGTTGGTAAGTTTATATTCTTCTACGGTGCTCTATTTGTCTCTCATTCCGAACAACTAATCAACGTTCCTCTTCGTCTCTCATTCCCAGCAACTAATCGACACCCTCTCTGTCTCTATCAAGGTAACTATAGAGTCCAAATCCGCATCTGAGTTTTAGGAGTGTGTGTTTTGGGTTTCCGATTTAGCCTTATTTGTATGGAATTTTACCTTTTCATTCATATCCTATCAAACATGGTTTAGAAATTGCAAAGGTTTCACTGTATTCAATTTGAAATTAAGGATTTTGATTGTGACAAATTACTACATGTTACAAATTCACTATTGGGAAGCTTCTGGAACCTGGATTTGAACCTTGAAAGGACGTAATGATTTTCAAGAAGCATACTTTTTTTTGCTAAATATAATTATTTTTGCATATTTTTTTAAGCTTAATGGTATGCAATAACTGATGAATGAATGCAAGAGGATTCGTGATGACTGATGAGGTTGCAAACCAAAACCAAGAAATTGTAAACCTCACAAATAAACTTGATTCAGTGAGTAATATGTCAATTTTTGTTAAAAGATTAAGATTGACAAAAATCTTAATTTTAATTGTTATAAGAATTTAGGAGTTTGTTGTGGCTGCTGACGTCACAAGCATTATCACCAGTGATTTAAAGAATGAGAGGATGATGGCAAACTTCGGATACCAACTTCAACTTGGGTGGATGGAAACTTGATGATGTCAAGGTTGTTTTCAAGTAAATTTTTCATAAGTTTTATTCTAAATGTCGCCTACTATGTGTTTGTTTAAATGCTTCATATTTAATTGATCTTCATCGTTCTTTGCAAAGGAATTTAGGTGATGACAATTAGTTAATAAATTAGGCTTCTAAATGTAGTATATTTGTAGATTACAAAGATTGGGAAATTCCTCTCAGGTTCAGGCATCATATTTATTCAGTCTTCATGCTAAGGGTAAAAGAGTAAATTTAACTCTAAACTTATTGAACCGACTGATCCACATACATGCATCCTTGAGTCCAAAATTTCTATCTTTTATAAGAGCAATGTATTTCAAAATTTTCTCTATTATGGTAACTATACTTTGGAAATCTACTCTATACATTAAGATTTTGTCTTATTGGGACATTATTCATTAATTTGTAATATAATGTTAGTTTGTTATCGCTGTAATATATACAAGAAACTTGGATGGATTTTAACTAGCCAAACGAATTTCTAGGAGGGTTACACTTCACATGGAGTAGATTATGTTGTAGAAAAGAATGTGAACTAACTGCTAAAGCGTAGCCGGTTTAGGAGATCTAAATGTAATTCCTTCCGCTTGTCGCGTTTCTCCAGCCATTTAGTATCCTTTAATTTCTTCCACGGCAATATACTTTGCTACTTATAAGGTTATTTAGTTCATCGTGCAATATTGCAAAATATAGACATTGTTTTCTAAAAATAATCATTGTGACCTAAATGAAAAGTTAGGAGCGTCAACCTTATTTTGTGACTGCACATAGATACTACCAAACTTTTATTTTTATTTATAAATATATTATAAACTGAAAATTCTAATACTTCTATTTACGTAAACCAAAAACATTTAAATTATAAAAATAAGCTTATTTTAGTTACTTAATCTATTCAAAATAACAAATAAGTTCTACTATATATTTGTAATAAAATTCTTTATATACATAATTAATACTTTGCCATTTGACAATCGATTAAAACTTAACTTGAAACTGTCTTATGCTTTTTGTCCTAATGAGTAACCGTCAATTACAAATAGTTATAATTATCTTCATTTGACAATTTTTTGGTGTTTTAATAATATTTATATATATTTAATCATATCTACACAATATCAAAGACTTAGCACTTTCCATATTTGAACTAAAGTCGAACTTAATTCAAAATTGACTTAGAAGTATTCATATATCTAGCTTGAGAGGATTGAAATGCTAGACAAGAGCTAAAAAACATTTAGAATGAAATAAAATATTTTATTAGTTATAGAACTATATGCCATGTTCTTTGCGGTATATGTCATTTTTTTCAAAAGGAAAATAATTCTTGAAAGGAAACTATTTGCTCGTCAAAAAAAACTTTTTGTCGAAAAAATACGATTCACCGAGTGGAAGTCATTCATCTTCTGTCGAAAGAAAATTAATAATTGTAAGAAAACTATTTGAAACTAAAGTTTAGTTTTCTTTATTAGAAGGTAAAATGAATCGTTTAAGATTTTAGAAATAAGTTATGTATTTTATTACAGCTTTAGTAAACTATAAAATATTTGTGCCTAAAGTTTAGGGTGTATTTGGCTCATATAATGTTTAAAAAAATTGGAATGTTTTTGCTAAATTGCAACATGAGATAAATAGAATTCAAAAGAATTTGAATATATAATACATTTGGTTGATATGTTGGAATGTTTGGTTAGTAATATTTTTTGTTCGTGCATATATTAACTCTACTATATTACCATATTTGTTTCAATCTTTTATAGCAACTGCATCGTACTATCATGTGCAATGTTTGCTGTGAGAAACTTTTTCTCCTAAAGTCTCACGATGTTTCCAAAAATTCATCCATGAAGGTAAAATTTTCTTACAATGATTGGAGTCTAATAAATCTGCCTTGCAATTCTGTCCACCAAGTGCTCGATGTAATGCTAAGGTGTGAAATTTATGAATTTATCATATTTACTATGCCAAAATTGGAATAGAAATTAGTTATTTTCGTTTTTTTCTTTTTTTATATTCATTCCATGGAAGTGCGGTTTTAAGAAACATATATAGTTGTCTTTTGAAATACCAGGTCTTGGATTCAAATATATTTGCTTTCTGGACAAAAAGCTCCATTGATGTTAATTCAATAAATGTGAGACTAAAGTCCAACAGTTAAACCACAGCCAATATTCTTGACATGGTAGTTGCTGCAAATATTCAGGTTCTAGAGTATTATGCTTTCATATTTTATATAATTCATAAAAATATGCATATTTCATGGTGCTTATATAGTTATATTGATATAGTTCAAGGAGATGGGTGGAGTAACAATCTTTGAACAACCAGCTGAAAAGAAAAAAGTCTTCCCTGATTGGAAAAACTTGATGAAGCCTGGCAATGAGGAGAAAGATCATTGGGTTACTTTACATGAAACTTGTAGTAGAATTACGATCTATGTTTTCAATAACTTTTTAATGTGAAATGTTGGTGATTTCAGTTTGATAGAAGCCTATCTTGGCTCTTTATTGTTTTGATGACGTTTAGTTCGTTTAAAGATGTTATTTCTTCAAATTATTTTAACTTAGAAATTGCATGAATGTTGGGATAAATCATTGTGAGGCTACATTAAGGCTACGTAAGAAAATCAGGGCATTTATGTATTTTTAGGTTACATTAAGGCCACATAGGAAAAACATTGGAAATGTACAAATTGACTTTCTGAATTTCATGAGATTACACATGTGATTTTTGTGAGATTCCACGTAATTCAGTATACCAATTATGTTTCTCATGTTCTTAAGGTACAAATGATTTTCTGAATTCTATTTTTATTCTCATTGAAATTGAAAATGAGCATTTCTCTTTTTGTGCAGTCACATTGGATTGGATTCATGGACCTGGGACGACAGTTCTTGAACACAAATGAGAACGTATTCCACCAGTGTCTATGACTCAAGCATACATGCTGGATTTCTTAAAGCTAAAACTACGTGATTCTTTTTTAAGTCAAGAAGCAATAGGGCAAAACACCAAGCAAATGAAAGAAAGTATTGCAATTAATAATTCTATTCAAAATAGGCAAATTGCAAGGAACAACAACTTTGTGACTCTTACTACCTTTATTTTCAGTATTATTCTTTTATTACTTTTGGTACTTATTCTTCATTTTAATCATATTTTATTTGAACATAGCGTTCGTAATTCCTATCTAAAACCAGCAAAATTTATCATATCATATAAAATATCAAAATAAACAAAATTCACAAATGACAATTTTATCATCTGCAATATTGATATTTTTCATACAATTTTATACATTTTTTAATCATCCCGTGTATTACACGGGTTTCTAACCTAGTTCAATATATATAACGAACGTTTCTATTCTAATTATAAAAAAAGAAAAATTAGGCTAATATTTCACAGGTGTTTCCAAAAAATAGACAAAAATGTTGTTGACCAAAATAGGCCCTACGAAAAAGTTCGATGGGCTGCGAAAAGTCTAGTAGGTCGCAAAAAAAAAGTAAATAGTGTAAAAGGGTTTAGGGTTTAAGGTTGGCGAACCTTTTTAGGGGTTAGGAATTTTGCAGGAGTGTACGGCAAAAATAGTTTTTTTGCATGCTAAAAAGTCCGGTACACCTATGTATATCCCTGGTTCAATCTGACAAAAACTTGTAGTTTTCAAAAAATCGTACCGAGAAAAAGTGAATGTATACTGCGAAAATCAGAAAATCATACTGCGGAATTCAGACTTCCATAATGTACATTCCTTGCTTATTTTAAAAGATATGAAAATGTTTAAAATTATTATTATAAATCTTGGTTTGATATCTTTCTATCGGAGGAAAACAATGAGTTCTAATTGTTCAGATGAATATTTTTATGGCTTGTGTGGGTGGTTATTGACAATCGTTGAATGAAAAACTCCATTATGTTAGATCATTTGTTAAAAATTATGGCGTAGAGTTTCCTATAGTTGTAAATTTATCAAATTTATTGTATTTGGTTAAGATGAATAAACGATGGAGGATAGACCTAATGTTGAGTTGTGTTTCCAACACCTATATAAAAGTATGTTATAGAGCTAGTCGATGAAACTGATGTAAAGCATTTGAACTAGGTTATTTAGAAACACTTGTCTGTTGTGCATCTGTATCTCTATGGTAGATAATGATTCGGTGGTGGACGCCCCGCCCCCACTATACAATACAATGCACCAAACCCCCATTATACACCCATTTTTTTCCAACATTCAATAATTTACATATAATTATTCCTTACAACATTTAAATTAAAAACTTCTATCATTTCTAAAACAAGGCCACAACCCTAAGTTTCTGGTACATGCATCTCAACTTAAACACCCCAAGTGTTTGGAGCTATCTCCCAAACAACATTAGGTTTCTAGGATGTCTCCACTTAATCATCCAAAGTGTACGAATCAGCATCCAAAATCAATATATTCTTAGTATGCCAACAACCCTTATCATCTAAAATCTACAAACAACAATAAAAAGTTAGTCGTTAACGATAATGCAGTAAATTAAGAGAAAAAAAATTCACAGAGAATTTATGTCGTGTTAACTACCTTAAAATGAGACTTCTCAAACAGATTTGATGTTTTACGGGGTAAACATTTTGCGTAGAATAACATTACAGATAATTAGTCTTTCAAGATTATTAAAGAATACATTTTCTCCAAACTCAAATAACTAGAATGTTGACCTATTTATACACTTTACAAGATTTTCGCAGACAACTGCAATTTTTGTCATATTATATGGGCTTTTTCACAGGCCACTCACTTCAAAACGACATTCACATATTATATGGGCTTTTTCGCAGGCCACTCACTTCAAAACGACATCATTTGGGCATCACAATTTTTTCGCAGACAACCAGGAATATCGCAACCCATGCCCCACAAAATTCATAACTATTTTGATCAACTAGGTTTTATTTGTCTATTTTTCCAGAAACACACTTAAAATATTAGCCTGATTTGTTTTTTCTTCACAAACAAAATTGTTAATAGAATAACATAATTTGAAACTTATAATTTATAAAATATCCAAAAATAAGTGACATTACAGTTTAGAAAAAATATTATAATTAGTAAATAACAAATTTGGTTCTTGTCACTACAAGGATTAGTGGTTTTAGCGGCGACAAAAGTCGCCCCTAATAGTCTAAAATGTAACACCCGGTTCCTCAATTTTAGGATATACCAGTTTTTAATTCAACATTAAATCATTAAAGGTATGATCCCAAAAAGAGTAACAAGTATACACAAGATTGTCATCAAAAGCTTAGTTCAAGTCCTAAATTATTACATCAACTATTTACAACTGTTTAACAAAACCGGGTTTACTTCATGTTTCAAAGCAACAAAGTAAGTTTAAGTCAAAGTCCAAGTCCAAGTGTAGCTATCCATCCATGCTTCTCTTCCCGCGATCACCACTACCAGAACCTAACACAAATCACAATAACAACAATTTATGAGCTTTGAAAGCTCAGTGAGTAATTTAAGGTTAGTTGAATTACATCATTCATCGTCTCATTTGATTTTATCTCAATGGACTATCTCAGTCCATAGTGTGTCTCACACGCATTTCTCTTTCTTCCATATACTCAAAATTTAGTTATATTCAACCAAATTAGATATAGCTTACTTCTTATTTGAAAATTAACATCATTATAAACATAATCATCTAATAATTAACTACTCACCTGAAGTTGAGTCGATATGTGGAACTCCCGAACCTCGTGTGTGTTCCTGTCTAGCCTTAGCTGTAACACAATGACTCAAACTCAATATTCATATCAATCAAGGAATTGGAATCATAAGAGAGGGTTACAATCAAAAGATAGCAATACTATCCTAATTGTAACTTCCAATTTCACAAATTTAACTCATATAACCCTAGGATCATAATACAAGCACTTTGTAAGCTTGAGTTTTGAATTAGAAATCTATTACACACACTAATCCAAGTAACTCACTCTAATTCATGCTAGATGCATGTGGTTCATCAAAACCACAAGGAACCATCTCAATTCCAAAGATTCAACCGTCAAAACAAGATAAAAATCAAGGAGGATTACCTTTCAAGTTCAAAGAACAAATCTCTAGCTTCAAATCGTGAAAGATGGGCCTTAATCTCGACTTAGATGGGTAGAAAATCGAATTCTAGGGTTTGGGAGGGTTTTTAGTCGAATTGGGAATGACCCAAATGAAAGAAAATTCGACTTTAAAATAGCCCTGGGTGCGCGACACGACCCGTGTAGGCTCACACGACCTGTGTGAGGCCTACAGCAAACTAACTTGAAATTTTGCAGACTCACACGACCCGTGTTGATTCACACGACCCGTGTGAGACCCATCCTTGCCTCGGTAAATTTTGAACAAGAGCTACACGACCCGTGTGAAGCTACACGACCCGTGCAGGTCTGAAATGGTTACTGCTTTGCTTCTCAAGCCTTTCTACACGACCCGTGTGACCTTACACGACCCGTGTAGCTCAGATTTGACATTTTACAAACCTAAACTTTACTCAATTGGGTTTCAACCATCTTAATTCATATAACAACCTATTTAATCTTATTTACACTAGGATTAACTCAAAAATCTTTAAATTTTAATAACACGGTATTACAAGTACTTACCCCCTTCAAAAGATTCCGTCCTCGGAATCTTCTAAAATAAAAAGGGATATTTTGACCGTATCTCCTCTTCAGCTTCCCAAGTGACATCTGATCCCTTATGATGTCGTCATTGTACTTTCACCAATCCCACTTCTTTATTTCGCAATTTCTTAACTTTCTTTTCTAGAATTTGCTCTGGCATCTCTTGATATCTTAATTTCTCATCTAGTTGAACTTCAGCTAAAGGTACTCGAGTGGATTTATCATGTAATGTTTTTCTGAGATGTGACACATGGAACACATTATGGATACCCCGTAGTTCATCTGGAAGCTCAAGTTTATACGCGACTGCTCCAATTCTCTCTAAGATTTGGAAAGGTCCGATAAAGCGTGGGCTCAATTTACCTCTCTTGCCAAATCGAATTATTCCTTTCCATGGGGAAACTTTCAACATTACCATGTCTCCAACATTAAACTCTAACAGCTTTCTTCTTCTATCTGCATATTGCTTTTGGCGGTTTTGGGCTACCCGCTTATGCTCACGAATGCTTTGTATCTTCTCTTCAGTTTCAGCTACAATTTCCGGTCCCGCCAATGGTTTCTCTCCCATCTCTGTCCAGCAAGTTGGTGTTCGGCACGGTGCACCATATAAAGCTTCAAAAGGTGCCATCTGTATACTGGAGTGATAAGTGTTGTTATAGGCAAACTCTACCAAAGGCAGATGATCTTCCCAACTGCCTCCAAAATCAATGATGCAGGCTCGTAGCATATCTTCAAGTGTTTGTATCGTTCTTTCCGACTGTCCATCCGTCTGGGGATGATACGCAGTACTCAATAAAGCTTTTGTACCAAAATGCTTTTGGAAACTCTGCCAGAAATGTGAATTGAACCGATTATCTCTATCAGAAATTATTGAAGTTGGCACTCCATGTCGTTTCACAATTTCTCTCGTATATATCTCAGCTAGCTTTGATACTTGATAATCTTCTCGGATTGGAATAAAATGAACAGACTTTGTCAATCTATCAACAATCACCCATATTGAATCATATCCTCGAGGAGTTCGAGGCAACTTGGTGATGAAATCCATGGTGATCTCATCCCATTTCTTCTTTGGTACTGGCAATGGCTGCACTGCTCCATAAGGCTTTTGATGATTAGCTTTTACCTGAAGACATGTCAAACAGTTCTCTACAAATCGTCCCACATCTCGCTTCATACCCGGCCACCAGTAGTATGGTTTTAAGGTATAATACATTCGTGTACTACCAGGATGAACCAAATATCTAGTACAGTGTGCATCCTCTAGCAATAACTGTCTCGTCTCGCCATGTCTCGGAACCCAAACTCGCCCTTGGAAAGTCTTGATTCCTTGTGCATTTTCCACAAGTTTCTCTACATAACCAATCATCCTTTCTTTCTTCAAGTCATTGGCTTCGACTTGACATCTTCGTATCAACTATGGTAGTCGACTCACAATCCCCATTCGAGCCGATACAACTCGAATAGGCGACTCTTTACGGCTTAGTGCATCCGCCACCATATTGGCTTTACCAGGGTGGTAAAGTATTTCACAATCATAATCTTTTAGTAGATCCATCCACCGTACTTGTCTCATGTTTAACTCTTTCTGATCAAACAGGTATTTCAGACTTTTATGATCCGTATAGATCTGAAATCGCACTCCATAAAGATAATGTCGCCAGATCTTTAATGCAAAAATTACTGCCGCCAACTCTAAATCATGTACTGGGTAAGCTTTTTCATGTGGTTTCAGTTGTCGAGAGGCATACGCTATCACTCGTACTTTTTGCATCAACACGCATCCAAGACCACTTAAGGAGGCATCGCTGTAAAGAACAAAATCCTCCCCTCCTTGCGGTAAAGCTAACACTGGAGCCTTGCATAAGCTGTCTCGTAGTTGTTCAAAGGCTGATTGTTGTGCCTCAGTCCAACTAAATTTCTCCATCTTCTTGGTCAAATTGGTTAAGGGCATAGCTATACGAGAAAAGTTTTCTACAAATCGTCGATAATAGCCTGCTAACCCGAAGAAACTACGAACCTCCATTGGACTCTTTGGCGGTTCCCAACTCATTACGGCTTCAATCTTTGCTGGATCTACTTTTATACCGTCTTCATTTATCACATGGCCAAGAAATTGTATCTCCCGTAACCAAAACTCGCATTTTGAAAATTTTGCATATAATTTCTCGTCTCGAAGAAGATCTAGCATTTGTTGCAAATGAAATCTGTGCTCATCTCGACTCTTTGAATAAATCAGGATGTCGTCGATAAACACAATTACAAATTTATCAAGAAAAGGACGACAAACCCGATTCATCAAATCCATAAAAACAGCAGGAGCATTAGTCAAACCGAACGGCATGACTAAGAACTCGTAATGGCCATACCTCGTACGAAAAGCTGTCTTCGGAATATCAGCTTCTTGTACTCTCAGTTGATGATAGCCGGATCTCAAATCAATCTTTGAAAAATACGTGGCTCCATGCAGTTGATCAAATAAGTCATCAATCCTCGGCAACGGGTAACGATTCTTTATAGTGATCTTGTTGAGCTCCTGATAATCTATACACATTCTCATAGATCCATCTTTCTTTTTCACAAAGAGTATAGGTGCACCCCACGGAGACGAACTCGGACGTATAAACCCAAGTTCCAATAACTCTTGCAACTGTCTCTTTAATTCTTCCATCTCGGATGGTGCTAATCGATAAGGTGGTCGAGCTACCGGCTTCGCCCCCGGTATGACATCGATCACAAATTCCACTTGTCTACTTGATGGTACGCCAGGAAGATTTTCGGGAAATACATCGGGATAATCACAAACTACCTCTACTTCTTCTATTTTGGAATGTTTTGACTCAGCACTAATCACATGTGCCATAATCAATTCACCCCCTCTCTCTATATATCTCCTAGCCGTGGCAAGTGACACTATCGGTACTTTTCGGGAACGTCGTTCACCTCGTATCAAAATTCGGGAACCACTCGGTGTCTTTATGGAAAGTGTTTTCTCATGACAATCCATTTGACCTCTATTATCATCCATCCAATCCATTCCGACTATCACATCAAACTCATGATTAGTGATCGGCTTCAGATCTATAGGGTACGCAATCCCATAGATTTCAAGCCGACACTGTTTATAATGACTCTTTACAAAAACACATCTCCCATCTGCTACATCTACTATTATTTTCTCATATAAATCAGCTAATGTAATATCTAGTTTAGAAGCAAAAGACTCTGATATAAAAGACACAGATGCACCCGAATCAAAAAGTATTCGTGCTTGAAAAGAGTTCAAGCTAAAGATACCTGTGATAACATCGGTCCGATCTCTAGCCTCGTCAACAGTCAATTGAAAAGCTCGCGTTTTCACATGACCACCACCCCTATCTCTTCGATCATCTCGATCTCGACCTCCTCCTTGACCAGTCTTTTGAAAATCTCTTTGTGGCTCAGATTTCATCTTTGGGCAATTTGGACGAATATGCCCGCTCTCTCCACAATTGAAACAAACGGGGCGACTCTCGGTACACTGGCGAGCCATATGTCCCGTCTTTCCACACTGAAAACAAACTGATGGAGGGTTTCGGGAATCGCATTCTCCCATGTGTTTTCGCCTACACTTCTTACACCATTTCTCTTCATTCTTCTTGGTTTCACCACGGGTTTGAGAACCCGTGATAATGGATCTCTGAGAAGTATCTACAGCTTTACCTTCCCACTTTCTCTTAAATCCTCCAACTTCTCTTTCGGTTCTTCTCTCCTCCTCCTGTCTTTGCAACTCCCTTTCTCTCGATCTTGCTGCTTCAACAACTTGTTGAAAGGTAGTATATCTGGAACTCGGCAAAAACTCTCGGATCTGGGTTTTTAAACCCCACAAGTAACGATCCATCTTACGCTCCTCGGTATCAACTTGATGTTGTGCAAATATTGCCTTCTCATTGAAATCCAGTGTGTATTGTTGCACTGTTCTCGACCCCTGTTGTAACTTCAAAAACTCTTCCTCTATTCCCTTCATAGCATTATTGGAACAATAGTATTCAGTGAACTTCAACTTGAATTGTTCCCAGCTCAGTGTATACGCCAAACTCTCTCCTATCTCCATACACAGATTCTCCCACCAGAACTGTGCATCATCTTTTAACAAGTTTGTTACGAACTCTACTTTATCTGCCTCGTTGCATTTACTGGTACGAAACATCTTTTCAACATGTGTTAACCAATTCTTGGCTGCTATGGGATCATCTTTCCCATAGAAATCGTATGGCTTGCACTTCTGGAAAACATCATAAGTACACTTCCTTGTCTTCTCAGGTATTTTAGCTCTACCCGCTTCAGTATAGACCTCTTCTTGATCCTACCTATGCTCAGGTTGAACCGGTGGTTGTCCCGAAGAACCTCCAGTTGCAGTCTCCATCTGGGGCCTCAAATAAGTGGGTAGTAATTCTTTAAGTGCTTTGGCTACCTCAGCAGCAATCATAGCTTGCATATTACTCTGTGTCTCGGGAGGTCGCTCTCCCTCGGGTTGATGCTCTTTACCCGATTCTCGTGATCCCGATTTATCTCTTGATGGATCATCTCGCTCTTTTTCTTTTCCAGCACTCATTTTAACTGAAAAAGAAAATTAACTCATTTAGTAATCACCACCATAATACTCAATATGGTGTGTAATCAACTCAATTGTATATCACTATAATACTCAATATAGTGTATAATCAACTCAATTGTATAGCACCATAATACTCAATATAGTGTATAATCAACTCAATTGTATAGCACTATAATACTCAATATAGTGTATAATCAACTTAATTGTATAGCACTATAATACTCAATATAGTGTATAATCAACACAATTGTACTACACCGCGGAGGATAGCCACTCGGGACTCTTTGGGACTTTTCAATCACATTGGTTTAAGTCTAAACCCATCTCAAGGTTTAATTCCCTTAAACCTGGCTCTGATACCAACTTGTAACACCCGGTTCCTCAATTTTAGGATATACCAGTTTTTAATTCAACATTAAATCATTAAAGGTATGATCCCAAAAAGAGTAACAAGTATACACAAGATTGTCATCAAAAGCTTAGTTCAAGTCCTAAATTATTACATCAACTATTTACAACTGTTTAACAAAACCGGGTTTACTTCATGTTTCAAAGCAACAAAGTAAGTTTAAGTCAAAGTCCAAGTCCAAGTGTAGCTATCCATCCATGCTTCTCTTCCCGCGATCACCACTACCAGAACCTAACACAAATCACAATAACAACAATTTATGAGCTTTGAAAGCTCAGTGAGTAATTTAAGGTTAGTTGAATTACATCATTCATCGTCTCATTTGATTTTATCTCAATGGACTATCTCAGTCCATAGTGTGTCTCACACGCATTTCTCTTTCTTCCATATACTCAAAATTTAGTTATATTCAACCAAATTAGATATAGCTTACTTCTTATTTGAAAATTAACATCATTATAAACATAATCATCTAATAATTAACTACTCACCTAAAGTTGAGTCGATATGTGGAACTCCCGAACCTCGTGTGTGTTCTTGTCTAGCCTTAGCTGTAACACAATGACTCAAACTCAATATTCATATCAATCAAGGAATTGGAATCATAAGAGAGGGTTACAATCAAAAGATAGCAATACTATCCTAATTGTAACTTCCAATTTCACAAATTTAACTCATATAACCCTAGGATCATAATACAAGCACTTTGTAAGCTTGAGTTTTGAATTAGAAATCTATTACACACACTAATCCAAGTAACTCACTCTAATTCATGCTAGATGCATGTGGTTCATCAAAACCACAAGGAACCATCTCAATTCCAAAGATTCAACCGTCAAAACAAGATAAAAATCAAGGAGGATTACCTTTCAAGTTCAAAGAACAAATCTCTAGCTTCAAATCGTGAAAGATGGGCCTTAATCTCGACTTAGATGGGTAGAAAATCGAATTCTAGGGATTGGGAGGGTTTTTAGTCGAATTGGGAATGACCCAAATGAAAGAAAATTCGACTTTAGAATAGCCCTGGGTGCGCGACACGACCCGTGTAGGCTCACACGACCCGTGTGAGGCCTACAACAAACTAACTTGAAATTTTGCAGACTCACACGACCCGTGTTGATTCACACGACCCGTGTGAGACCCATCCTTGCCTCGGTAAATTTTGAACAAGAGCTACACGACCCGTGTGAAGCTACACGACCCGTGCAGGTCTGAAATGGTTACTGCTTTGATTCTCAAGCCTTTCTACACGACCTGTGTGACCTTACACGACTCGTGTAGCTCAGATTTGACATTTTACAAACCTAAACTTTACTCAATTGGGTTTCAACCATCTTAATTCATATAACAACCTATTTAATCTTACTTACACTAGGATTAACTCAAAAATCTTTAAATTTTAATAACACGGTATTACATAAAATGTCGCCCCTAAAGGCATTAGGGGCGACATGTCGCCCCTAAAACTGTCGCTGCTATAGCTTCGTCGCTAATGCTTTAATGTCGCCCCTAAAAATGTCGCCTGTAACACCCAAAATTTTTCGTAAAATATTTTAACTTTCAAAGATGAATTTTATAAAAATAGTTATATGTTTCCAAAATAAATAAGTAGCTCAAACCCAAAACATGGCAAAATACTAAAGTAAAGTGCAGAAGCAAAAATGACATAGTACCAAACAAATAAAACTCCTAGTAGTGGCATCCCGGTGCTCCAAGTCACGCCTTAGCCTCTTAGATCTTAACACCTGAAAAATGTTAGGGAAAACCGTAAGCACAAAGCTTAGTGAATTCAAACACAGACATCATATTAATATTCACATTTACCAGCCCTAATCCATTTCTAATTATAATTATAAAAACTAAGAAAAGAACGAATCAGTGCTTATATAAAATAGGGCGGACTTGTAGGTTTGAGCCGCACCGGGTAAATCCCGTATCCTTTGGCCCCGATCCCCGCACCTCATAAAGAGTATAACGTTGGTGATCTTACCTAACTACCCCTCATAGTAATAATCAATTACATACAGTGCACATGTACGATTTATAATAATAATATAGCATGCTGTAAATAGTAAATCTAAACAATCACACACGAGCTAACTAGCAAACACAAACATCAATACAACGGTGTGAGAGAACTCACCTTGAGTGAGTGAGTAACAGATAGGAGTCAATAAAAGGCTACCAAGCTTGTGCAAACTTCAAAGCTTCACCTAAATAAAACTAAAGGTTAGAAGAATGAAGTTGTGAAACTAAGGAATGAGAAAGGAGTAATCACAGCAAGGTCTCTAAAACAGACCTGCTGTTCGGGACTGAATTACTCCAAAATATACAACTGAAACATAGGCTTAATTAATTTTTACAAGAAACTACAATGAATTAGGTTTCCAGAACCATAAATAACTCCTCCTAACTCCAAAGGATGTGAGAGATATAAAATTTACAAAAAGACATGTCACTGCTGTCTTTGGACGGACAGTCAGGTGGTGTTGGCCAATTCTACCCAACTTGTGGGTGGAATTAGCCCCAACCAAAAATCAGAGGAACATTAGACACAAAAATAAAAGTCTCAGAGTTGGAATCGATTAAAAAGGGTTTCCCAAGCTCTGGATATAAAAATCACAATGTGGGAAATCACAGAATCAGCATAAGCTGGTGACTGTCCACTGATCTGGAGTGTGGATCCATTCTAACCAAGTTATGATGAGACTTAACGACCCATCTTCTCCAGATATTAAATTAACTATGTAATGTACATGTGGGAACTTGGAATCACTCTAGATCATTTCCCAAGCCCTAGTAATGATAAAAACAAAATGACATATCATAGCAGACCCGGTTTAGACCTAACAGCAAAGAATCTGTTTTTGCCCATAGATTAAATCCTTTTCAGCAATAGTGCCTTTTAAGAAAGTTACTCAACTCAATTTTTGAACTTTGGGCACTGGTTGTGTGTCTATTTGAGTCCTAGAACTCGAGATATGATTTTTACAAGAAGAGAGACTCAGTAGTGAAATCTGACAGAAACCCTAGGTTATGTTGCAAAATTCATAACTCAATATGCGTACCTTGAAATCAAAATCCCTCCGGTCAGAACCTTTATATATGTCTTGGGAACCTTCGGTTAAAGTTTCGTGGCGATCCAACCTTTCAATCTCCGGGAATCGTCCAAACAATGCGGCTGTGTTTTCAAATCCGGGAATAAAGAGAGATACAGAGGGAGAGAGAGTGTGCCGTGAGGGAGAGGAGGGAGTGAAATGAAGTAAATTAGGGTTTTGAGCCCTAATATACGAGATTAATGGACTAAACCCTAAAGCCTTTGGGCTAGAAGAACAATTAAGCCCTAATTGGGTTTGGCTATAAAACCCATGGACTTAATTATATGATTAAAGGATGGCAATAGTTATAAGCCCAATATTTCAATTAATCATATCTTAATTAAATAAATTAATATAATGCCACATAATTAATTAATTAAAATAAATAACGTACCGAGAAAAACTGGGGCGTTACTGTTGGATTAGGTGTCTAAGCCATGACTAATAATTTGCATTTACCTAATTAATAGAAGCAAAGTCCATTTGGGTTGCCCTCATAGCTGGAGGTTTGGTAGAAAGTTCGGTAGAGAGAAAGGTTGGTTTATTATGGGATTAATAAATCAATAGTAATAAAAGATATGGTTTGTTAATATATTAAAGTGATAATATATTAATTAGAAACTATATTGATTGATTAATAATTAATCAGAAATTAATTGGATTAATTTCTGTGGCATTAATTAGATTAATCAGGAGGTCAGGGATTAAAGTCGTACAAATTCAATAGTTGAATTGCGGCGCGCGGCGCGCCAATGTAAAGGCCGCGACGCGCGTACATATTCGTACGAATTCAATAGTTGAATTGCGGCGCGCGGTGCGCAAACGATCTGGCCGCGGCGCGCGTACAGATAATCCGGAAAATGGGCTGCGGCTAGGGTTTCTAGCTTTGCCACTTGGTTCCCTATAAATAGGGAACCCTAGACCTCATTATCAACTGCTCATTTCTATTATTCTCTCTGGAATTTTTGGTCCCTTCCTCTGGCTCCCTGGGTGTGATCTCATTTGAGGCAGGACACTTGTGCTGCTTAGCTTCAAGATTAAAACTAAAGGTTAGTTTTTTGATTTATTCTTTTAGTTAATTTTTGTTTGGCCTTTAGGAATTAGTTACATGTTCAAAGTAAGAAAACTTAGATCTTTTCTAGGTTGCATGTGAACTTAGGTTTTTAGTTCATGGTTGCGGAAAACCTTTCAGTTACAACTCTCCCCCACTAGGAACGGACTTCGTCATCGCCAACAAATAGATCTGGATAATGAGCCCTCATCTCGTCTTCCGGTTACCACGTCCATTCCGAACCCCGTCTATGTCGCTACTGAACCTTAACCAAGTTTATAGATTTGTTCCGAAGGGTCTTCGTTTCCCGATCTAAAATCGCAACTGGTTGCTCAACATAGTTGAGACGCTCATCAATCTGGATATCCTCCAATGGTACCACTGCGGTATCATCAACGACACATTTCCGTAGCTGAGAAACGTGGAAAGTGTCATGGATCAGGCTAAGCTCATCAGGTAACTCCAAACGATAAGCCACCTCCCCAACGCGAGCAATGACCTTGTAAGGCTCAATGAATCGTGGTCCAAGCTTTCCCCGCTTCCAGAAGCGAATCACACCTTTCCAGGGAGAGACCTTTAACAAAATGGAATCTCCCACCTGAAATTCAAGGTCGGAGCTTCTTTTATCGGCATAGCTTTTCTGACGACTCCTAGCCGTGGCCAAATGGTCTCGTATCACCTGTATATTCTTCGTAGTTTGTCATACAATTTCGGTACTCCTAAGTACCCTTGTCCTACCTCACCCCAACAGACAGGCGTTCTACACTTCCTTCCATATAGAGCTTTATACGGGGGCATTTTAATGCTGGAGTGATAACTGTTGTTATAGGAGAACTCGGCTAGATGCAGGTGATCATCCCAACTAGCCCCAAAATCGATCGCACATGCCCGAATCATGTCTTCCAACGTCTGAATCGTCCTCTCACTCTGCCCGTTTGTCTGCGGGTGGAAGGCTGTGCAAAAGTGTAATCATGTACCCATCTCTTCCTGAAATTTCCGCCAAAACCGAGAAGTAAATCGGGTGTCACGGTCGGAGACAATAGAAACGGGCACACCATGCAATGAGACAATCTCACGATCAAAGATCTCGGCCAACTTCTTCGCAGATGAGCTCTCCTTTATGGCCAAAAAGTAAGCGCTCTTAGTCAGACGGTCGACAATCACCCAAATAGTATCGGTTCCACGGGCAGTCCTAGGAAGCTTAGTGATAAAATCCATGGTCAGATGCTCCCATTTCCATTCCGGAATCTCCAAAGGTTGCAATTTCCCATGCGGTTTCTGGTGCTCCGCCTTGACCTTCCGGCAGGTCATACATTCTTCCACATACCGGGCTACATCATTCTTCATTCCATGCCACCAGTAACCCTCTCGAAGATCTAGATACATTTTGGTAGCACCCGGATGTATGGAGAATTTAGACTTGTGAGCTTCCTCCATTAGGGTTTTCCGGTTGCCTCCTGTATATGAAACCTAAACTCTACCATGGCGAGTCAACAAACCTCGTCCATCTAGTTCCATTTTAGGTAGTTCGTTCTCGATTTTCTCCCGCTTGATATTTATTTCCGTCTTTTGAGCGTCACGAATCAGGTCTAGCAAGGGTGACACCATCGTCATACGGAGGCACTTAGCTCGAATCTGCTCGGCAGACAGTTTGCGACTGAGAGCATCAGCCACCACATTAGCTTTACCGAGGTGGTAGTGAATTTCGCAGTCATAGTCTTTCACCACATCCAGCCATCTAATCTGCCTCATGTTTAGATCCCGCTAATCGAAAAAATACTTCAATCTCTTATGGTCGGTATATACAATAAACTTTACTCCATAGAGATAATGTCTCCAAATCTTGAGGGCAAATACAACAGCCCCAAGCTCCAAGTCATGAGTGGGGTAGTTTTGCTCGTGGGGTTTTAGTTGTCGGGAGGCGTAGGCTATAACCCTGTCTCGCTGCATCAACACTGTACCAAAACCCAGAAGTGATGCGTCACGGTAAATAACTATATCCTCTATTCCGTCCATTAGGGCCAAGATCGGTGCATCACTCAATCGTGATCTCAACTCATCAAACGCCGCTTGTTGCTCCGGATCCCACACAAACTTCTCTGATTTCTTGGTCAGTTGGGTAAGTGGTAACGCAATCTTTGAGAAATTTTCTATGAATCTACGGTAGTAACCGGCCAAACCCAAAAAGCTACGAATTTCGGAAGGCATTTTTGGAACCTCCTAATGCTTAACTGTTTCAACTTTGGTTTGATCGACCTTGATACCTTCTTTGTTCACTACATGCCCCAAAAACTGGACCTCTTCTAACCAGAACTCACACTTCGAGAATTTAGCATAAAGTTTTTCTCTCGCGAGAGTCTCCAAAACTTCTCGAAGATGTCGCTCATGCTCCTCCTTGGTCTTAGAGTAGACTAATATGTCATCAATAAACACAATAACAAAGCGGTCAAGCATCAGGCTACACACCCGATTCATGAGGTCCATGAAAGCGGCGGGTGCGTTGGTGAGCCCAAAAGGCATCACCACGAACTCATAATGCCCATAGCGAGTTCGGAATGCGGTCTTCTCAATGTCTTCTTCCCGGACTCGCATCTGGTGGTAACCGGACCGTAAATCAATCTTGGAGAACCAAGATGCTCCCTGCAGCTGATCAAAAATATCGTCAATACGCGGTAGCGGGTATCTGTTCTTTATCGTGTGCTTGTTCAGCTCCCTATAATCGATACACATACGCTGGGTGCCATCTTTCTTCTTGACAAAAAGAATAGGAGCACCCCATGGTGAAGAGCTTGGCCGTATAAACCCTTTTTCACTTAGTTCCTGGAGCTGATCCTGAAGTTCTTTCATTTCAGGTGGCGCCAAATGATAAGGAGATTTAGCTACCAGAGTCGCACCCGGCATTAAATCAATGCAAAACTCCACTTGTCGAATAGGTGGCAAACCAGCGAGTTCTTCCGGAAAGACATCGCTGAAGTCGGAAACTATAGGAACATCGAAAAGTGCTACTGCAGATGAGCAAGAAGCCATGTCCAGACGGGGAATATCCCGTTGAATAATAAGTTCTCCACTCCTAGGGTTTTGAACACGAATTGTTTCTTCCGGAAATGGATTTCCGCATCAAACTCGTCCAGCCAATCCATGCCTACAATAACGTAAAGCTCCTGCATCGCAATAGGAATAAGATCAATGGGGCATTCAACCCCAGAACACTCGAGTATGTAACCCCGATAAACATCGGTGACATATATAGTTCGGTTGTCAGCAACCTCGAAGATCATCGGGCGAGCAAATTTTCCGATACTCCGGCCCAAACGATTAATAAAAGTGCAGAATACGAAAGAATGAGTGGCACCGCTATCAAACATAACAACAGCGGGCTCAGAATCTAGCAATACGTGCCTGATTCACAATTATATAGAACAATCATGAATGCCATTCAAAATAGAACAAAGTTATAGTGCAAGAGGGGAAATAAAAATACTCGGCCTAATAAAACCCTTATCACTCCGTTCCTGAAGATGACTATGAAGTTCTTTCATCTCTGGTGGTGTCAGTCGATAAGGAGCCTTGGCTACTAGAGCTGCACCCGACACCAAGTCGATACGGAACCCTTCTTGCCGAACCAGCGACACTCAAGTTAGTTCCTTTATAAATACGCCACTAACTCAGGAACAATCGCAACGTCACTAACCACCACGGTCGCTGAACAATAAGCTACGGATAGGCGATCCCCCCTTAACGACCAGTTCTCCCCCACTTGGGTTTGAACCCGCACCTGCTTACGATGACATGAAATCTCCGCTTCAAAAGTATCCAGCCAGTCCATGCCCACGGGGACACATACTTCCCTCATAGCAATAGGAATCAAATCAATAGGAAACTCTATGCCAGAGATCCATGGAGTACAACCGCGATATACATTGGTAACATAAAGAATCCGGTTGTCTGCAACCTGGACAACCATTGGACAAGATAGTCTACCAACGTCTCGTCCTAGACGATTAGAAAAAGTGCGAGAAGCGAACGAATGAGTAGCACCGATATCGAACATAACAACAGCGGGCTTAGAACTAACTAAGTACGTGTCTGCTTCAACGATTTATAACAACTTATAAACATGAAAACCTAAGGGGTATATATTAGGAACATGTCTAGCAGAAATAGAGGAAAACTTAGGCGGTAATCGCATCTGCGGAAAAGAAAGATAATATAGAGAGATTTCAGCCTAGATATTTCTAGGAAGATGAAACACTCAGCTTACCGAAAATTTTTCAACCTTGCCCCGACCCGAAATCAGCACCGGTGCTTCAAATAGTAGGGGCCCTTCTACTACCTTCCACACAAGTTCCAATTTCACATTCGCGTCTAGTTTCAAAATTTCTAGTTCGCTCTAGCCGTTTATTTATACAACTCTCTCACATGATAATACTAACATGTATATAATCTAATATTTTAAGGCTAATTGAAACAATCCAAAATTAACAATTTAACAAAGTAAGAAACATATGAAACAAAGCTTACTTGGCCGGCTAACTGGCACACCACGAGATAATCCACTACTAGTATTCAAAAGTTTTAAAGAAATCTTTTAAAGAAAATATTTAAAGAAAATAAAATTTTTAAGAGCCTTAAATTTGAGTCTAGAACATTCCTAAGAATGCCTAGTTCCCTCAAACGTGTGCTCTGATACCAACTTGTAACACCCAAAATTTTTCGCAAAATATTTTAACTTTCAAAGATGACTTTTATAAAAATAGTTATATGTTTCCAAAATAAATAAGTAGCTCAAACCCAAAACATGGCAAAATACTAAAGTAAAGTGCGGAAGCAAAAATGACATAGTCCCAAACAAATAAAACTCCTAGTAGTGGCATCCCGGTGCTCCAAGTCACGCCTTAGCCTCTTAGATCTTAACACCTGAAAAATGTTAGGGAAAACCGTAAGCACAAAGCTTAGTGAATTCAAACACAGACATCATATTAATATTCACATTTACCAGCCTTAATCCATTTCCAATTATAATTATAAAAACTAAGCAAAGAACGAATCAGTGCTTATATAAAATAGGGCGGACTTGTAGGTTTGAGCCGCACCGGGTAAATCCCGTATCCTTTGGCCCCGATCCCCGCACCTCATAAAGAGTATAACGTTGGTGATCTTACCTAACTACCCCTCATAGTAATAATCAATTACATACAGTGCACATGTACGATTTATAATAATAATATAGCATGCTTTAAATAGTAAATCTAAACAATCACACACGAGCTAACTAGCAAACACAAACATCAATACAACGGTGTGAGAGAACTCACCTTGAGTGAGTGAGTAACAGATAGGAGTCAATAAAAGGCTACCAAGCTTGTGCAAACTTCAAAGCTTCACCTAAATAAAACTAAAGGTTAGAAGAATGAAGTTGTGAAACTAAGGAATGAGAAAGGAGTAATCACAGCAAGGTCTCTAAAACAGACCTGCTGTTCGGGACTGAATTACTCCAAAATATACAACTGAAACATAGGCTTAATTAATTTTTACAAGAAACTACAATGAATTAGGTTTCCAGAACCATAAAGAACTCCTCCTAACTCCAAAGGATGTGAGAGATATAAAATTTACAAAAAGACATGTCACTGCTGTCTTTGGACGGACAGTCAGGTGGTATTGGCCAATTCTACCCAACTTGTGGGTGGAACTAGCCACAACCAAAAATCAGAGGAACATTATACACAAAAATACAAGTCTCAGAGTTGGAATCGATTAAAAAGGGTTTCCCAAGCTCTGGATATAAAAATCACAATGTGGGAAATCACAGAATCAGCATAAGCTGGTGACTGTCCACTGATCTGGAGTGTGGATCCATTCTAACCAAGTTATGATGAGACTTAACGACCCATCTTCTCCAAATATTAAATTAACTATGTAATGTACATGTGGGAACTTGGAATCACTCTAGATCATTTCCCAAGCCCTAGTAATGATAAAAACAAAATGACATATCATAGCAGACCCGGTTTAGACCTAACAGCAAAGAAGCTGTTTTTGCCCATAGATTAAATCCTTTTCAGCGAGAGTGCCTTTTAAGAAAGTTACTCAACTCAATTTTTGAACTTTGGGCACTGGTTGTGTGTCCATTTGAGTCCTAGAACTCGAGATATGATTTTTACAAGAAGAGAGACTCAGCAGTGAAATCTGACAGAAACCCTAGGTTATGTTGCAAAATTCATAACTCAATATTCGTACCTTGAAATCAAAATCCCTCCAGTCAGAACCTTCATATATGTCTTGGGAACCTTCGGTTAAAGTTTCGTGGTGATCCAACCTTTCAATCGGGGAATCGTCCAAACAATGCGGCTGTGTTCTCAAATCCGGGAATAAAGAGAGATACATAGAGAGAGAGAGAGTGTGCCGTGAGGGAGAGGAGGGAGTGAAATGAAGGAAATTAGGGTTTTGAGCCCTAATATACTAGATTAATGGACTAAACCCTAAAGCCTTTGGGCTAGAAGAACAATTAATCCCTAATTGGGTTTGGCTATAAAACCCATGGACTTAATTATATGATTAAAAGATGGCAATAGTTATAAGCCCAATATTTCAATTAATCATATCTTAATTAAATAAATTAATATAATATCACATAATTAATTAATTAAAATAAATAACGTACCGAGAAAAACCGGGGCGTTACATCGCCCCTAATGCTGTTGCCGCTAATACTTGAAAGTCGCCCCTAAAGGGTCGCCACTAAAGGTTTCGTCACCATTATGGTACTCCGTCACTAAAGTTCGTTGCTAATACTCGTCGCCGCTAATAACCGATGTCGCCCCTAAAAATTTCGCCCCTAATAGCTTTTTTTTTTTCTTTTTTCTATTTGCCTTAATTCCATTAAGTTCTTAATACATAAGCTCTTAATCAATTCAGCCATTCCAGAAAATGCAGAAATTTAAACAACATCCACAAAATAGTTATATTATCCATAACATGTCTCAAAATCCATAACATGTCTCAAAATACTAAATAAAACATTAACTACTCGTGATAATCTAAAAAAACTACTCGTCATTACCACCGTTTCCATCATCGTTATCATCATCATCTTCTTCTTGCAATTGTCGCATAAATGCTTTCATTTTTTCCACTTTTCTCGGGTTATTGAATATACGGTCTACATCATCCATCTACAAAATAAACCAAAATATAATATTAACATAATACCAAACTTCCAAATTACTAAGAAATGCTAGCCAAACTATAAAGTACACAACAAATGTATTAAGTCATTATCAAATAAGTTACAACTAACCTGAGTACTCTGTGGTGGTTGTGATGATTGGCCCTCGATATAAGAAGGATTCTTGGAACTTTGTTTTCCAGACAGTTTACGTCCGATCCCTCTTATGTGTCCTCGTCGAGTACCGAGCACTTTTTCAAATATAGCCACCTCGTCTACTGGAGTGTTTGAGGGGTTACATATTGCATATTGCTCGTTAAGCTCACGCAGTAAAGCATTCTGTAATTTACAATGATGATTAACATAGATTAGTATACTTCTAATTTAAAGTAAAAAACAATAATATACATATAACTATAAACAAAAAACACCAATGTACTTACATATTTTTCCTCAACATCTGGGCTATCAAACTTTCTTTCTTTATCAGTATGTGCATCATGATAGGCTTCAATTCTAGTAATGCCTTGTTTCATATTAAAAATTAGATTATACTCTAAAAGTAACGCATATAATTATAACTTACTTTCTTGAATGCAGCGTTACTGTAGGTACTTGTCCCTCCGTGGTTCTTTACTGTTTGTTTGGCACGATTACCACTATTTTGTAGAGAGCGCTCAATAAATTTAGGATTCGTGAAAAGATCAACCGCACTGTCCTAGTTTTTTTGACTCATACCCCGGGGGGATTAGCCCTTGCTCTCTCCACATCACGCAACCCTCCATTTTTACCAAAATAATCACTCGCAATGGATTTACGGCCTCTATAACGCTTTCCTACTTGACATTTAACGCCCTCCCATAAAGCTCTTCCATCGGGATCATTTTTAATCGAATCAAAATCAAAGTATGTCTACAAATAAAAAAGTTAGATAAATAAAAAGTAATAAAAAATCAACAAATGAAATATAATTATATAAATAATTTACCCGTAGGTGCTCCCACAAGCCATTCTTTTCGGCTTCTGGAACTTCTGCCCATGATTTTTTGTCTAATGGGATGTCTCGCCAAATATAATCGCCAGCCTCACGAATAAATAGGTCATAATAGTCACCAACCGGAATGTAGGTAGCGGCCCTATCCCAAACTAACGGTAAAGGCCGCTTGCCATTAGCTACCCATTTCTCAATTATCTTAAGATTTTTTTGCTTGCCTCTACGATTCATGGGTTGAGCTGCAAATGTAATTAAAAAATATTATTAGTCATAATTTATAAGAGTGATTTGTCAAATAAATAAATCTTAAAAAACTTACTATCCTGTTGATGATGGCTAAGGCCTCCAAAACCTCGTGGCGGTGGCTCCCCATCACCATCTCCTCCGTGGCCCATTACATCGGCCATCATATATGTTATTGCAATCCAGAAGAAAAATCCCATCCTAAAAAGTTATAAGATATAGAATACAGAAATACAAAATGAAATACAATGCCATAATTACAACATATAAACAAGAAGTATATTAAGGTTTAATGTTTATGTTTTAGAATTTAGGCTTTAATGTTTAGGGTTTAGGTTTTAGAATTTACTTTTTAACTTTAGGGTTTAGGGTTTATGTTTTACTTTAGTATTTTTGTTAATTATAGCATCCTATTTTTGTTTTTTGATTCTATTAGAGCATGGTTGTTTCTTATTTTTGTTAATTAAAGTATCCTAATTTTGTTGTTTTCTATTATAGCGATGTAAAGAAATCGTTAACTGATAAGTTCTTAAAAAATAAGTCAAAATAAGTCCTAACTATCATACATTCCATTAACATAATATTAAATCGTAACTAATAAAGTTCTTAACAAATAAGTCAAAATAAGTTCAATACATAATATTAAGTTTTTAATAATAATAGAAATCATCAAATATCATACATATCATACATCCCATTAACAATTTCATACAAATTCAATCATGTGTTTATATAAAAATATAATACAATCCTATAATAACCTAACAAACGAACAATAATAACCTACACATAACATCCAATACATAATATTAAGTCCTAACTAATTAAGTTCTTAACAATTAAGTTCTTAACAATAAAGTTCATAACATATCATACAATTCATTAACATTTTCATACAAATTCCATGAATGTCTTCATATCAAAATAGTCATATACAATCCTATAATCAAAACATTATATATATATATATATATATATATATATATATATATATATATATATATATATATATATATATATATATATATATATATATATATATATATATATATATATATATATATATATATATATATATTATCAAAGAATCCATATCTATAATCAAAAATTCAAAACTTTATATACAACTATATACATTAACATCTTCAAGCAAACATATATTACATAAATCATGAAATAACAATTAAAACACCAAATAATCACAAAACTCTAAGTTTAATATGTGAGAAAATTACCTTTTTGTTGAAGATCACTAGCTTCAAAACCGTCGGTGACTGATCTTTCAAGAACACAAACTTCAAAACCATACAAAAAACATGAAACAATCATTAAAACTACAACAAATTACAAAACCCTAAGTTCAATATATGATAAATTACCTTTTTGTTGAAGATTTCAAGCAAAAAAAGGTTGAAATCTGTCCAAAATACGGGCTGGAATCGCAAAACCTCGAGAGAGAACTAATTCTTGGAGCTTGACAGAATACGTGAAAGAGGAGAGGAATTGGGAGAAAATCACTTTTAGGCATTAGGGGCGACCTTGAGCAATAGGGGCGACATCCAACAAAAAGCGGGGGAAAGTTTACCGCTTCTTTTTTCGACCGTCCGATCATTTTTTTTTTCTACGGCTAAGATTAAACAAAACAAGAGTGTCCAGATCCTATCTTTAGCGGCAACACCCTTTAGGGGCGACATTAAGTATTAGGGGCGACTCCTGTATTTTTTTGGGGAGAAATTTTACCGCCTTTTTTTACCACTGTAGGATACATTTTTATTTCAATGGCCATGATTAAAGAGTTGTACGTAGACGGATTGAGGCTTTAGGGACGACGCCTTTAGGAGCGACATACCCTTTAAGGGCGACATCTGACCGGCAAAGTCAGATGTCGCCCCTAATATTACTAATTCTTGTAGTGTGTTACGTATTATTATTTTTTCTTTTTGGTTTGTTTTAAAACAAACTAGTTATTTTGAAGAATTGAATAATTAAATAGTTACTTTTAACAAACAAAAAACCAGTTTTAGAAAATACAAACTCCAACTAAATGTTAATGTTCAGACGAAGGAAACTATCTCTTTCACTACAGGCCAACATTTCCTTTCAAGAATCAAGATACCTCATTACAACGAAGGCCATGCGGCGTTCAGTGATTTGTTAAACTATACAGATGGACGTAGGTATATAGAGAGAGAGACACGAACAAAAATAGGGTTTATATTTAAAGTGACCATCGGAACTGAAATTTAGATGTAAGCGGCTCGTTAGAAGAAGTACGATGGGGCGGCGAAAGTTGGAGATGAAGCGAATTGAAGACAAGAATAGCAGACACGTGGCGTTCTCAAAGCGAAGAGCAGGATTGGTTAACAAAGCACGGCAACTTTCCGTTCTATGCGATGCCGACGCCGCCGTCATTGTCTTCTCCTCCGTTGGCAACCTCTATGAAAATTGTAGCGGTAGTACAGACAGGTCAGCCATCGCTTTGTATTTTTTAGATGAGTATGATATTTTTTCACTTCTGCTGTATACATTTGTGTATATGCTGTTATGTACGGAGTATTAACTTTTAGGGTAAAACTTAACGATATATCTGCCACCCTCGGAAGGAATATTTTTAGGGCAGAATAAGCTATTTCACGGAGAAGATGAATAATAGGTAGCAGCGATGGCGTCATAATCCCATTTTTTGATGGCGTCATAATTCCATTTTTGATGGCGTCATAGTTTTCTTTCATGACTAAACGTATATACATATAAATAAGATCAATTGAAAAGTCTCCTGTTATGTCTAAACATTCCATAATGAGATGTATTATAGTCTGTTTTAATCATTGATTTTGAAGCTAAACTATTGACACGTTTATTTTCTCTAAAGTTTTAGGATAAAATGTATATCTTCACTTGATAATATACATTTGATGCTGTTGCACATGTTTTAAATTGGCTGCAGTAATTATTTGAGTTTATTAGTTTAGGTTTTTTTTTTATTATCAAAAGTTGCAAGATATATATATATATATATATATATATATATATATATATATATATATATATATATATATATATATATATATATATATATATATAGGGTCCGGTTCCGGGGAGGACTCGCGAGGACACCTTAAAAAAATTGAAAAAAATATAAAAAAAATACAAATCATAAAATCGAGAATAGTAATATATCATTATCAAAAAAAATTTGCATCATTGCAAAACGTAATGATGCAATTTTTCTGTTTTTATTTTGGATCATTATTTCATTATAAAAAAATAATGATCGAAAAGTTTTTTTTTGAATCTTTTTTTTCTCCGATATAGTACTATGATCCATTTTATTATTTATATTTTTTTTATATTTTTTTTCAATTTTTTAAGGTGTCCTTGCAAATCCTCACTTTAAGAAGAGTACTCACCCGATCATGATTCTATATATATATATATATATATATATATATATATATATATATATATATATATATATATATATATATATATATATATATTAGTTATATGCACTTTTAAATATATTTTCCATGCAAATTAACATCAATTGGTGCTTCAGAATGTAGCAATAAGCATAATTACTTAGACGAGATCACAAGGTGCCATAGCATAAGTTTGATACAAACTTACATACATTATGATCTACATGTGTGTTTTTTTCTCTTTGATGCAATCAGTTCTACTAGATCAGTTGAACTAGAAAAATATCATTTTCTTTATAGAGATTAAAAGGCATGATTATCCATCCAAATTAGGAGGAGATCCATTCTAGGAATTTGTACAGGTCGGTATAAACTAGCAGACTACATTTAAACGTTGTAATCGGACCAAACTTTTAGACCCGACGAGGTAAAATCAGTCTCAATCAATCTTTTGTTTTTATATATATTTTCTGATTTTGCTATATTATACTAAAAATAAAACCACTAAAACACGGAAGAAGTGCTAGTTTTAAATTGTTTACGGAATCCCAATATTTGAAAAAAATTCACCCTAAAAATACATGTAGTTAATTTTATATTTTACTATATCTGAAATCGTTGTAAATTTCAATTTGTTTCTATAGGATTTTAATCTATATTTAAGTATTCCGCTTGTAAAAGTTTGATGTTTAATGTTGTTTAAATTCCTAAGTAGTAATTATATCAAACTAAATACTATTAGTTGCTAATGTATAGTAAATCAGTAATTAATCATGTATAAGTAATTTATAATTCATTCAATCGATATATTTCATAACACTTAAGGTCCTTGCCCCTTGGGTTATTGAATTAACAACCTAATTGACAACATTATTATTTTATTGAATATGTCAAATTTTCTTTGACTTCTTTATCTTTTTCATCTTCATCTTCATCTTGAAAGAGCATATTAAACACTATCCAAAGTCATCTCTTTCCATGAGAAACTTTAACCAATATTAACCGAATTCCATAACTCAAATCTAAAAATTGAACAAATCAAATCAAAATTGAAACTTTAATAACAAAAACAAAATCTAATCAAGTAAATTATATCAAGAAAATGATTTTGATTTTTAGTTTTATTCTCAAAACTTAAACTTTGATGCTCACTATATTTTGTTATTTTGAGAATGTTGGTCTAACAACAAAGAACATGAATACCGACCATCATTCCCACCACTATAGCATAAATAAGTTGCGACAAATGTTTAAGAATTATGGGCATTACCGGTATCTGTTTTTTCTCCCCTCCTTATTTTCCCCTTCATGTGAGTCACACCGACTATCTCTTCTTCTCGTTAACCTCGACTTCACCCATTAAATGTCGCCCCTTTTTGGATCATATCCAAAAAAAGAACATGGTACATGAACCGAAAGTGTAATATACTCTAAATTAGATAATAAAAATAAAAAAACAAAAAACTTAGACGAAATACTTTGTCCGAGAACAGGATTAGTTAGGGGACAAGTGAGACATTGGTCCTTCATTTACACAACCATGCTTTTTTGGGATCATGTTGGATGAACGTTACACCCATGGCCTTTAGTTTTAGTTTGATGTATTTTATTGAATTGGTATCCATGTCATTGGTTAGTGATGCATGAGATCACTCATTTCTATAATACCTAATTTGTTTCTAGTACAACGCTATAATAAAACCCAAATTCTACAATGTTGTTTTAAGATGAGGATGGAAAGTACGTTGTTGTTATTTCTTAGTTCTTGCAAGTAACCCTTACAAAAGAAACACCAAAAAATTGAAAATGAGATCTAACATCCTATGGACTTATACAAAATGAAATCAGAAGGACAAAGCTAGGACCATTCAAGATTAAGGACTAAGAGCGAACTTCGATTTGAATTGGAAAAAAAACTTAATGAACCAACTAAATACTAAGATTGGGCTTAGGCCAACCTTTAACAAAGCTTTGTATTTTTTATTAGAATATTAGACAAAGGAGAAAGAATGGGGATTTGAATAAAAACATTGCTTCTTATCCTTTTTCTTGGGTTCAGATATGCCTTTATTTTCGGATGTTTCCTATTTTTCAGCTCTATTTTCATAAACATAGAGTTGTATTGATGATCCTATGCATAATATATGAGCAACCTCGAAAAATATGATCAATGTTACTTAACATTTGCTAAGAATTGGCTTAGAACTTGAAACCAATAACAAAAACAGAATGAAGCATCATATTGCTTGTAATTATCTATATCATTTTCTCAATCAATAAGTATATTTGAGTGCAGATTTGTTGCACGTTAGAATGCATTTCATTTCACCCTTCTTCTATTGTCTCCAACCTTTGAGCCATAATTCTTAGGGTCATTGCTCTGATACCGATTGTTAAGAGCTGACTTACAATACCTAAATAAAAGATTTATTAAAATACCTAAATAAAAGATTACAAGAAAACTTTAATTATTGCTAGAGATTCGAGAGCCTAGACTCTCTCAAGGTATCACTACCAAATTTCTCACAAAATACAATTCACTCTCCTTCCCACTACATTCTTATACAATTATAATATTCAATTCAACCACTAAATCTTTTTTTATTCTTCTTAGAACAACAAATCTATCCTATTCCTACTCCTAAATTATTCCTGGATCCACCTATTTCTCACAAAATACAATTCACTCTCCTTCCCCACTACATTCTTATATTCAATTGCGACCACTAAATCAAGTATCAGTAGCTAAATTACCACTATAATAAAAAGATGCTCATTACTATGTTGATTCCCTGTAATACCCCCAACTAATATACATGTAATACCCCCAACTAATATACGTGAACTAGATGCATAGAAACTTACTTTTCTATCTCTTGAATCATTATTGACCAACGAAATCATTCAAATATCACATAAAAGCCTCATCAAGTTAGGCTAAGTGTCCTCATTCATTCATGATCGTTAAAAATCCATGTCCAATCCTTCCAAAACCGAAGGATATCCAATATAACATAAACCATAGTCCATGATTTCTTTAACTATGTCAATATTTTTTTGTAATTCTTGCCAATGTTGAGTACGTAGATTACTTGCATACCTACTTAATGTTCCCACAACAAAAGCTATGTTGGGTTTAGTGTTTTTCATTGGATACATTAAGCAACCAATTGCCCAAGAGTATTCAAAATGTGATACTACTTTACCCTACTGTAATACCCTTATCCACTTGTTTAAGTCTTATTCCAAGAATTACATCAGTCTCCCCTATATCTTTCATAGAAAAGTTTGACGCTAGATATTTCCTTGCTTTGTCCAATTAATTTTGGTTGGTACCTAAGATCAACAAGTCGTCAACATACATATATATTATGAAACCTGACCCGAAAGCTTCAAACTTGCTATAAACATATTCATAAGATTGGTTTAAAGTAATACCACTTGATGAAATAACTTCATCAAGTTTTTGATGCCACTGCTTAGGAGCTTGTTTCGTCTTTTGAAAACAACAAATAAACATAACAAAAATGTGTTGCAGCATTTATAAAAGTTATCAAATATCTATATTATTTCCTAGGAATATGGAAGAATGAAAATCACATAAATCACTATGTATAATAACTAAAGTAGCAGATTTACGATTTGGTTCATGAAAATGTTGCCTTGTAATTTTAGTAATCATACAAGTTTGACATTTTTGTATTAATGTCAAACGTTGGAATTAATCCGACTTTTAACATGTCATCTATTGTTCTAAAATTAACATGTCCAAATCTATCAGGCCACATCAAAGGTAAATTATAAGAAACATGTAAAGAAGAAGTAGACATTGGCACCTAGTGAAATTTTATTTAACACAGTCAACCCAAACTTGCCATTACAATAGTATCCAAATCAAATAAACACCCCAAATTTCGGATATATATATATATATATATATATATATATATATATATATATATATATATATATATATATATATATATATATATATATATATATATTTCAACCTGCTTAAGTCCACCATTGTTCAAGACACCACCCAAAACAAGATTCTTTCGAATCTCCGAGACATACAACACATTACATAAACTAATTGTTTTTTAGAAGTATATTCTAAAACAACTTTTCTACAACCAAGAACTGGAGCATCAAAGAACTGGAGCATCAAACTTGTTCCCCATATGAAAAATTGATCCATATTCCACAGAATGAATTGATTCAATCCATTGATGGTCTTTGCATATGTGAGAGGTTTCATTCGAGTCCACCCACCAAGTATCCATGTTATCCCGAACATAAAACAAAGTAGCAATTATATGAACACAATTTTGAATAGAAACATTATGATGACATGGAGGTAGACTTGGGGTGGAGACTGGTCTGTAGACCTGTCCCCTCCCGAACCACTGCCACATACTCCCATTATTGTTCAACTGCACACGATAATCTTTCTTAAGATAACCAAATTTATAACATCTCTAACAAACCAAAGGTTTTGATTTCTTGTTGGAACCATTAAGTTGTCCAAATTTTTGCTTTTAATTATTGCATTTGACATTGTTAGATTTATTTTTATCCTCCCACATGTTCACTTAAGCAACTGTATTATCCTTGGGCTTTGCACTATCCCACGCACAAAGAGACTCTTTAATACAAAAGTGATAGCCTAATTGAACCATAAATACTTCTTCCTTTTTATGTTTCAACATCTGTTTGGAGTCTTTCGAACGAGGGGTAATTTATCAATTACACTTGAAACCGAAATGGATTCATCCATTTTCATGTTGTGATAGGAAAATTGTCTAAGAATTCTAATTAGTTGTACTTCTTCATCGCAAGTCGAGAATCAACCATCTTGCATTTCGTAAAGTAACTTACCAAGAACTTTTCTTTGCTGAGGAATTTTTTGTTATATATATTGCTGTCAGTTGATGCCATACTTCTTCTCAAGATCCCTAATTTGATACGTATTGAAAAGGGTATCAAACATCCCATTCAAGATATATCCCCAACATATCTGATTATCATTCGCCGACTTGCTTATTTTGTGGGTTTGTTCCCATCATTTCATCATTTACAATGGCTGACAACAGGATGCTCCAAATGCACAAAACTTTCATAGTAGTCAGAAAGAAATGCATATTCTTTTGCCACATATAGAAACATTTCCTTTGAAGTTTTCTAATTTTCCAAATCTAGAAGTCGCCTCTTTCACAGACTTAACGTTTGTAATGATATACAACAAAGCAAATAGTTCTAAACAATTATTAGGAAGTTACAACCATTTTTCTACAATTTTAGCAAGTGATCAGCCATTGGCTTCTCTAGTAGAGCAAATATGATCGCCAGTCGTTGGCTTCTCTAGTAGAGCAAGTAGGATCATTAGCCATTGGCTTTGTTAGTACATTAAGTAGGATCAGTAGCCATTGAATTCTCTAGTCGACTTTGCTGCTCAAGAAGCTTCATTACTCCAAACAGCCTTTGCTGCTCCAAGCAACCACTATTGCAACACCTAGACTTTACTTCACCTAGGATCTTCGTTGCTCCAAGCAGCCTCTACTACTCCAAGCAACCTTTTTCTGATCGTAGAAGCTTCGTTGCTCCAAAAATCTTCACTTACCCAATAGCCTTTGCTCCTCTAGTAAACTTCTTAGAGTAGTTCTTTTGCGTTAGAAAAAATTCTATCTACTTCTACTAACTTGTTACTCCAAAACATGTTTTCTACTATATTCCAAACTAAGAATTCCATAAAGATTTTGGGATGCTTCCTCAAATCTCTTAAAAGTGCGGCCCCCTGACCCCTCAATTGGCCGTGTTCGGGATCAAACTTGTCTTATACAAGTGTGTACTCTGCACCACTTGACTTGTATTAGATCAAATATTTGATTCCATTTTAAACTAGTATAAATTTCAGTTACACTTAATAACAGTTGATCCCAAATCACTAACACTAAAAGAGAAACAACACATGACTTTAAGTAGTTCACAAGATTGAGTAATTATGCATATTGACGACCGACCTAGAGGAAGTTATTATTCTTAATACAACTAGGGTTTATAGTACATGAGATCCGATCAAGACGTTGTGCCACTTGGACCCTGCTTGTCATGATAAACAATACTATTAGAAATGTTTATAATCGGTTCATTATAACAAACCATTTTAATGGATCCTTCTATAAAGAGTTCCAATTCGGAAGCATTTTTAGCCATACTCCTTCACAAATAGTTAAATAGTCAAATTGCTTCTTGCTTCTTTATGTTATTAGATCAATTCCAAAAAATGAGAGCAATATCCAAAAGTACTCTTTCCGATGGTTAGAATCGTAGCTGTCTATATCAGCATAATTATTAATCTATTTGTTTTCACTTTTCCTAAACAAAAGACCTTTTCTAGAGTTCATCATTAGGTGCGTAAGCCATTGGTAATAAAACCATGTCTTAGATAGTATTGTTAATATTCTGAATCACCACACTAACCAAGAAACCAATATCAGGTATTGTATGAGACATGTAGATCAAGCATACTACTAATTCTTGATATCTCCCCTATCCACCTGCATATTGTTGACTCCTAACTCAACTTTCTTATTGGAATCCGTTGTAGCCAAGCTTGGTCTAGTAGAGCAAGTAGGATCATTAGCAATTGGCTTCGTTAGTAATCAATGAATACTTTATTGATGTAGTTTAAAACTTCATGAAGCCTTATACTCTTTGGCATTCGATTTAGTTTAACATTCATTCTTTCAGAAACTCTATCCTATTAAGGTCATCCTCATTCCCAACACAATAATAAATGAATACTTTATTGATTTATTCACCTTCATTAATAGGCTACAAACACTTGATAATTTAGATTTCTATAATTCTTAACAACTTTCCACTTTTTAAAGGTAGTGAATACATCAGATTATTCAGCAAAAAGTGAACCTGGTGGAATCATCATTGAAAATAATTTAGTACCACAATCTTCTATAAATGGAAGTTGGTGTAAGGTCATAGAATCCAAAAACACTTCCAAAATTGCAACTCACAAGAAAACCCCAAAAAAACTTCCAAATTGTAGTTCCTTGCAAAACCACAATCTCGGCCCAAGAGATAATACACCTAACCAACAATCTATGAGCCTGAGGGCTGATACATTGTGTGTTACACCCTTAAAGATTTGTGGATTTGGTATGGACCAATACACCCCAGTACATTTCGAATCCTTTAATGGGTATTACCGAACTGTTCTGCCTATATGCTCGGACTTGTGCTCCGGTTGGAGCGGATCGACACATTTGTTTTTTCTAGCTAGGTCACAGAGTTCAAGTTGTCAAGGATTTGTTAGGTTGATTTTATTTGGGTTTCCTACTTTAGACTAGAACTTAGGCATTGATACAATCTTTATAGAAACGACACGAAACACGTACACAACACACACGTATTGTGTATGAGAAGAGAAATAAACACGCAACCGTACGTGGTTCACATGACTAGAGTAATCATACTCGGTCCACCAATCTTCAAACTACACAACTCAACAACTATCTCATTCTCTTCACTTGTTATGAACTACTCAACCTTGCTACTCCTATTGTGTTGGATATTTCTTTTTCTTTGTATGAACTTAGCACACAGAAATTTGTACGCTTTATATGTAATGTTTTCCAAAATGTAGTGGTACCATCCTACTATCCTTGTCATGAGTTTTAAGGGTGGTTGTTCATCCTTTATATATTGTTTGGTTTTCCGCTACTTTCTGTTACCCCCTGTCAATTGCTTCAATGGTTCCGTAAAGGTTGCAATCTAGTGTTTGGATCTAGTCCTCAAGTTATCTATAACTGGGTATGATATTCTTTGTTGGCATCAGAAAAGCTGAATAATTCATGAGTTGTTTCAATACTTTTAGGACTAATTGCATAAATAAGATCAACCGACATTGAAAGAAAAAAGTTAAAATAAAAAACTTGCATGCTTTTCTACTTCGGGTAACTGTTGATCAGCTCAGCAAAAGAAGCCCAATATCCCCGGATCAAGTTTCTTTAGAATACCCATTAAAACCCACAGAATTTTCACAACCACCTACTAGTGAATATTCAAGGATCACCAAAGATTTCTCCTATCAGTGTCCTTATCATCCACATAGGAAAAAAATTATAATATACATCCTTTTTATCTGTATAGACAGAAGATCTAGCAGTAATTCATATTGTTTTCATCTTTTAAATGGTAAATTAGACGTTGATTGGTAATGACGTTACGTATTAGCAACAACTATAGAAAATTGGAAGTTGGATACCTTAAATAGAAATATTGGAACACAGCCAAACTTGATTATACATTATATGCAATCATTAGACTAAAATGATTATCTAACTAGCTATTCTTCAGTGTGGACGAAATCATTTCCAGGTATAAAAAAAGATGCCCTCAGGAAGAAGAGAGAACCACCAAAGAAGGGCCAAGCGGATTTCATACATGCAACGAGCTTCTACAGTCGGTGGAAAGGTATGCGAATCATGGATTGATAGAGACCGATTCGAGGTGGTCAACCTCCTAAGAAATAAAGACGAGACAGACAATACTTTTACCAATTTTCTTCTTCTCAAAACAGTGAAAATACATCCTAATATATAATGATCAAATATCTAAAAACTAGGAATTGGAAAACATGGCTTAACCGTATGAACGTAACTACTTTTGCAAAAACATAAATAAATATAATAATTAAATAAGCACCAAAGGAATATATCGGGAACATGTAATCGTGTGGTATGGTAGCCAAAGACGTGGAACACCATGCAGCGTTTTAGCGACAAGAACTGAGTGTTGCACATACTGTCGCAAAAGGCCTTTTCGGTTAACACATAGTCTCTCTAATTGGTCTGGCCATGGAGGCGGCCTCGGGTACCACCCTAGATCCGTATCATGGATCATGGAAGCACTCATTATATATAAGAGTGTGTGTGTGTGTGTGTGTGTGTATCTAAACTTAAACCACTCCTTGACAGGCTCGATGAAGAAGGGAATGATGTCTCTGTGACCGACCTAACAGGGTTAGAAGAGGAACTTACTGCTGCTATTAAGCATACAAGAGCAAGAAAGGTGATTCTTCTTGCTCCCACTTTTTCAATCCATCTCTCCCCAGTTTATCTTATTGTTAAAGTTCTTATTATAATGCTACTGTTCATCTTGTTTTGATTTTGTTCTTTTGTGCTACGATGCATCTTGTGTTTATATTGGAACAGTATGAAATAGAATTGATTTTTTAACAAAGAGATAAATTGGTTCCAGTGTCTTATTAAGTCTGTAGATTGACAAAAACCTTTGTTTGCACAGACGGAATTGATGATGGAGCGCTTATCCACCTTACGCGAACAGGTATGCATATACACTGCTTCTATATATGTTACAACTTCATATATTATAGCTCATGAATAGGATTTTATGTTTTTCACCTCACACTGAGCTTTACTTTTGTTGTTGATTGTTGGTATCTACTGTGGGTTTTTTTCTTCACTTCGGGTTCCACAAATACTTCTGAAATATTATTGGTCCGGAAAGCAAAAGATCTATGTTTTGAGCTTTGTGAATAACTCATATCTTTTGGTATGATTATATATAATGAACAGTCATTGCTCAAGTAATAATTTGTCTCAAATAAAAAAAGATTACACATAATGCCCAATACTAAAGTAATAACGACGTTCCTTCTCTCCTGTGTACTGGACCTAGTACGTCGTCTGTGTATATTAATTATATTATATGTATTTGTGTATTTGTGAGACGATTTTTTCATGTGTCCTTATGATGCAAACCAAATATGAACCTGATATTTATAATTCGACTGCAGGAAAAGAAACTAAACGAGGAAAACGAACATCTGAAGCAGCAGGTAAATTTTTCATGAAAATTACAAAGATTTTCTGCATTTGTTATAGCCTAAAAGTGTAGTTTCCATGAAAAAAATCTTGGTTTTGATTGGAGCTTATGTGAAAAAGAAAAACCAACGGAAGAAGTTATAAAATGTTGACTTACAGGTGGCAGCAGCAAATGGGAGAAATGATGTTGACGATGCCGGTGGAGGTTTCGACGACTTTGCAACTAATAACCTTAACCGAAACTGTCCACCAAAAGAACTTGTAACACTCCCTCTCTTCAGGGATTAATTCCTAAAAGTTTCTAGAACCCTGCAAATCAGTAAATATCTTCCAAGTATGATGTATAAACATATAATAAAGGAGACTTTGTACGTGTATATATTGATTCACCACAAAACATTGTGTTTTTGTTGTACCATCTGAAGCTCGTTTTATTTCACTAATAAAGCATATCTTTGTGCGTCGAAGAAGCTTCCATCGTGTATGTGTGTGTACATTTGGGTCTTTTGGAAAGTTCCAACTAGTGTTTCATGCAAGGGAGCTTATCCACGAAGGATCCTCCCTCTACTTTCATACCCTTGATGGTCTTGGGCCGCGTTTTGGAAATTCTACCGGTACTAATAAATTAAGTTATAAAAAATATCTTATACATAAGGCCTCACATCATCTGTAATATGTTGTTTAACTATGCAATATACATTGTTTATATACCCTAATAGAAGACAAACATCCATTTTCATTTTTTTTATAATCTTAGTAACTTTAACACTCTTAGGCCAATAAACATCTTTTCTAATTAAATATATAGATACCCCAATCAATATATTTTATTTGAAAAACAATATTACAAACAAATAATCATTACTTGTTACTTTTAATTGATATGATTATTTATTACTTTTATTTTATAAGAAATTATTTATGTAATTTTAATTTTTAAATATTAAGTAATATATATATATATATATATATATATATATATATATATATATATATATATATATATATATATATATATATATATATATATAATTTTATTTACTCTCTATTTTAAATAATTTGTTGCTTAATTTTTATTTCTAAATATCAAGTAATACTTATATTTTTATATTATATTATTTTTTAATTATATAAATGAGTACATATGATTTTATTAGGTTTATTTAGTATCTATTAAATAATAGTGGAACATTTTTCATAAAGTTTATTATCAAGTATGTGGTACTTTTTCAAATTTATGATAGATAATTATTATAATAAAAGACACCGTATATATGAAAAGAAAATATTATTTTTAAAATTTATATTTGAGAACTGGTCATTATAATCTAAACTTAAAATATAAAAAGTATGACAGATGATTATTGTTATATCTAAAAACTTAAAGTTTGTTCAAACAACTTTTTAAGTTTCGCAATATAACGACTTGTAATAAAAAATTAATATTTATTTAAGTTTTTTTAACGACAATATATTATTAAACCAAAGAAACGAAACACAGACCAACAGGAAATTGGCAGAATCCGGTACAATAACAAAAGAAAAAACAGTGCAAAATACAACAAAATATCCAATGAAAAGCACCGTGGAAATCAAAACCCAAAATATCATTAACCCATAAAAACTTGGTCAGACGGGATCCAGAAACACCAAATGAAACAACAAGACGATAGGGGAAGCGCCCACGAACATGGAGAAGCAGCAAGCACATTACAAACTTGGAACAATGCACCGATAAGTGGGGAAAACACCAGGAATTGCAACAGAAAGCACGTAGAGGAGATAAACCAAACTACGATGAAACAAACCACACAATCAAGCGCCAAAATAGTTGAACCAATCCAATGAACCATCAAGCCACTCCTGGTGAGTAAGCAACAATTTTCTTTCATCAGTTTCAGTTTGGCCACCTACCCTTTCTCCATGAGCTTTCAATCTCCCAATAACTGACACGCCTAGGTCGTCGTGCAATCAAAAATAAGTAAAACATCACTCTCACTAGTACAGTGGTAGTCAGGGTCGATCCACAGGAGTTACGTGGTCAAGGTAGACAACAAATTACCAGTTGTAGTGTCACGCTACAACCAGAGGATCTAGTCTCCACTTTTACCAAAACAGTCCAAAAGCATAAAATCCAACAATTCCAAATCCAAGCATAAACTTAAACTAAACCAAAACCAAAACTTAATCTTACTTAATTACTGAAATCAGAAATGTAATTCAGAAACAGAAGCAATAAAGATCAAGCCAAAAGCATCAAACATCCAAACTCATCCAAAGCAATAAAAAGGTAAAAAGAGCAATTAAACATAACCAAATGATTAACTTGTATAAAAACTCAGATCCCAAACATCCAAAACAGTAAACATAAAAAATACAGAAACTTTAACCTAATGCTAATGATTGTCACACCCAATAACACCAAGCCAAGCTACTAAAACTACTAAACTATATGAAAATTAAATGAGAAAACATAAATACCACGAATGGCGACTGAATACCGAGTCTTGGAGTCAAAGAATCATTGTATCCACCTTGTGGGTCGTTCCTTTGCTACTGATTTCGATCTAGAAACCTCTATTTATAGTTTTGGAAAATAAGCGGCCGCGTCGCGCGTATATAGAATCTGTGGCGCGCGTATGGGTTTATCCTCGATTTTTCGGCATTTGAATTCTTCTCACCGCCTCATCTGTGACTCAGCGCGTCGCGCCTTTGTGCATCTCCGCGGCGCGCGTATGAATTCGACTCTTTTTGGCTTTATCTCCAAACTTCTTTCATTTTGTACGCATTTAGCCCATGTTTACATCTTTTCTTTCCAAACAAGCACTGACACAAAAAGTGAGAATACCACAGCATATATGATATAAAATCATCAAGAATAGGGCTCAACAACGACTAAAATACTTGATATTACTAGGCGTTGTCAAACACCCCACACTTGTGTCTTGCTTGTCCCCAAGCAAGAGGGTTTTTAACAAATTCTAACTAAGACTCAAATATTTTTGAATGCGTTCAATTTCAAAGCTTATTGCCTCAGGAGTTAGAGTGAAATAGTTTGTGAAAACATAATCAGAATATTCTTTGGAATTCATGACTTTCTAAAGAACCCTTGATTACAAACTTTCTATCCACAATGAAGTGTACGTACTCATTCAGATTCTAAAGGCCATTAAAGAACTATCCATGGCTTTCGATGTTGTCCGTGTAACAAGCTTTCAGAAATACCATCCCAGACCAGACGATCTTAGGTGGCAAGGTGCATAAGTCCCACCCATTTTAGACTTACCGGCTCGAACAACAAAGGCCACTAATTGATAGTCCCTTCCTAAATTCCAAACCTAAAATACTCCAATCTTCTAACTCCTAAAACTCAACTTATTTGACTAAACGCATAGCATGATAACAACTAAACTGTATTTCTCGAAAAATACCAATTCTAAAACATTCAAACACTATTCGTTTCAAAATTACAATCTATTAAAATTTTTGAAAAATTGCTAAAATTTTTGAAAACTAGTCATTTCCGCAAAAATTTCAAAAATGACTCTCTCGACCGTCCATACCCCACACTTAAAACTGTACAACGCCCTCGTTGTAAAAAAAATAATTTCAAAACAAGGGAGAAAGAGTTACCCCTTAGACGGTAGACTGCTTGATGGTACTTGGTTGTCACAGGTACAAAAACACGAACATTTCCATGATTCAGAATTCAGGAGTTGTAGCGCAACAGTAAAACACGCCAGTGATCATGGCAAGTGGAGGGGGTACGGTGACCCCACACTTGCCTGAAACAACTCCTCCACAGACTCTCCATTTGGGTATTACATGCATCACTCACAAAACATATCAAATTCAAACAGAAAAATAAATACTAAAATGAAGATGTACAACAACTAATATTTATGTGCTGCGAATGGCCGCGGCGCGTGATGGAAGTGCGCGCGTCGCGGTAATTACGAGGTGTTCAAGATACCGTCAAGTTGGAAATGACCGCGACGCGCCCTATAAGGTGCTGCGGCGCGGTAATTTCAGAAAACTCAACCATATTCAAACACCCATAACAGTCATTCAACACAAAATTTTACCCAAACTTATTACTTTTTACTAATGCCATCAGGCTTATTTTCGCTTCTAAACATGTAATCCTAAGAATTATCAACAATTGTTCAAAAAATTAAACCTAACCTAAAAACTAAAACCCAATGTCCTAAAATTCAAAAAATAATAATTACATCACCCCTTTAGTTGTGAGCAGTGTCATCTTCTTCACCCTCTTCTTGCTCCTCCTCTTCTTCCATTGGCTCGTATTCCTCCTCCTCAATGAGTGGTGGTTGAGGTCTCGGAATGGGGTTTTTGGCTCCATTTATGAAATTTATCATACACTCGGAAAGCCAAAGGAGTTGGACTTGAGTGTTTTTCGTCCTTCGGTCAATTTCGTGCATCGCCATGGCTTGTACTCGATGCTCCAATTTGTGGGAGTGCATGGCTCTTTGGACCGCCTTTACTTCGTCAGCTAGGAACCTAGATTCCATGGTAGCAGGAGCGAGGCCGCGGGGCAAGCTGATAGTTGCTCTCGACCGCTTCTTTGATGTCGATGGCTCGGATCGTAACACGGGGAATGGCATGCGGTCCACAGAAGTAATCCCGTCGTCTACGTGTAACACCCCGATTTTTCGTGAAATTTTTTTTAAAACATAATAACGCCAAAAGCGCATAAACTTTTAAACACAGTAGTGCTAAAAGCACATTAACGTTAAAAGCACAATAGTGCTATCGCTTATTTTAAAATATTATGTGACAAACTTTAAAAACTTTACTTATGACATAAAGTCACATCTTAAAACTTCGGTCCCAACAAAACCCTTTAATTGTAAAGATATTTGAACAACTACGGGGGTTACAACTTCATACCAAACTAAACCATATAAAGCAAGTTAGGATTACAAACCAGGATATCGGCCAAGGTTCTCTCCATCTAAAATCTCAATCACCTCGCGTCATCTACTTGCTTCTATCTCTCGTGTCTAAAACCTGGGATACATGGCATAAAATAAAATACGTAAGACGAAAACGTCTCGTGACCTACATGGGTTTTAGACTCAAAACATCATTGAAAATGTTTGATAATCAATATCATATATTTGATATATTTTCTTTTCAAAATCCTTTGCAAAATAAGTCATATGACTGACCTTTTCTTTTCAAAAGCTTCTTTCCAATCTGAGTCATATAAATGACATTTACTTCTTAAATTCTTTGCGAAAACAACTTATAGAAGTTTTGAAACTTAAACAATATAAACAATTCAATACGATTAATATACAATAGATGCATATGCAATGCATGTTTCGCACACCAATGCAAAGCTCGCGGGTTCCATACCCGCGTCTGAGGTCTAAAAGACCAGGTCACATTCGTGACAAACTCTCGCGGTTATATACCGCGTCTAGAGGTCTATAAAGACCAAGGCTTACCAAAATAGGAGAACAAATCTTCCTATAATGGTATCTAAAAGACTTCTACTTCGCGACGGGAGGTACCATCCCAGTAGAGTCTGTTGTCCAGTTACGGGGACGTGTCCGGACCTCGCTGACTCATGCAATCACACTCTATGCATGCATAAAAACTCTACTTTTCTTTTGTACAAGAAATCACAAAATGCCATGAGATGCATGTACAATAACATAAGCATTAACAATTTAAAGCTTTCATAAACTTATATAATAATCAAATCATATAGCACATATCGCCTTTGTTCCTTTGAAACAGATTTATAACATGAACATATAGTAAACTTACTACCAAAATATTTGTTTTCATAAACATAGTAGGCTTGAAGCCAAAAAAAATCTTTTAGTAACAGAGTGGGCTAAATACCCAAACATACTTTCGTAATCATTGTGAGCTTGATGCCAAAACATCATTTCAAAATCATCGTATAAAGCTTTCATTATCATAACATACGTAGAAAGATTTTCATATCATTTAATATTCAAAGGTCACGTAAAATCTTTGTCAACAATTTGCCATGTATCCCATAGTGGGAAAAAGCAACATGTACTCACTTTAGTAGCTAGGTACGTCTAGCTACACTAATCCACATAACTCTATCCTTCCGTTGCTCCAAAACGTCTTTCAATCTCTATTAATCTAATAGAAGATTAGAATTTATTAGACAACTAAACATATAGTAATTGTCTAATCATTCTTGAACTACTTCTAGTCATCATCTAGTTTTATTCCATTGTCCAAGTACGACTCTTAAGACATAATAACCATTTTGGACATTTTTACCCTTTTATCCCATTTTGACCATAAATGGTATTTTTCGGGTTCTACAAGGTATTTCAACAACTTTCTAATTTTTTTACATATTTATAAACTTATCTTGATGGTTAGATGTCAGAGCATCTTTCATATTACTCATTTACACCATTTTGGCAAGTTTCAATCAATAAAGTTTCTAAAAATAGAAACCAAATGTAAAACATGCTATTTTTCGTTTATTCGACAAAAAATGTTTTCTTAATACTTCATACTTCTCATTTTGACTAAACTTGATGTTTTCTTGAAAACAACTTTAGCACATACTAAAATTCGTCCCTGGTGGAATTCACAAATTCCATTCCACTTACCTTATCATTTCCTTTTAAAAAATAGCTCTTGATTGCGTTTCAAGATTTCTTATCCTTTAAGCAAGTTATTAACCTCAACATGTGTCCAATATTTATATAAAAAAAATCCAAATGTACCAATATGTTTTAAACCAAATTCATATTTATAAAGATTATCCCATTCTTGCAAATTTTATCTAAAGAGTCTCTTAAACTAGGACAATTCAACCCATACATATGAGCCACCAAAGATTCCATCAACGCACTTGGCTATTCATGGACAACAAATATGTCCAAACCACATTTTCGAATATCTCCATTAATATTATGCTTGAACAACACTTTTAGAACCACAAACTAATATAACCTTTTTATAAAATAGCAAATTCATAACTTCTTGTTTCTTTGAAGATATAATCACACAAGCACACATAATCATCTAAGTTAAACCATCAAAACCTTTCAATCACATGTGTTCTTTAATTCATAAAGTGTTAGAACCCACAATCCAACTGAAATTTCAACATGCATGTAAGATATTCAGGGTTTATCGACTATGGTTCATAAAAATCAATTATACCTTTGAACCCAACTTGCCAAAGCTTCAAAAACATGAATCATAGAAGTTCTTGCCACTTTCTACGAACCCCCTGCTCAAACCATGATCAAATTACAAATCAACCCCAAATTTCCGGCATGCATTGAAGGATTTTCGGTTTAAATCAACTAGGTTTCAAGAAATCAAAGTTACCTTTCTCAGATTTGAAATCAAAGCTTGAGGAAGGCTACTACGAAAAAAAATCAGACCTTTAGACTGTTCCTGATATTCTACCACCATCGGCCACCTGAACCGACAGTCGCCGCCATTGTCTTCGGCCGCCTCCGACGACCTTAGCCAACACCGACTACAACAGATCTGATGTTGTTCGACAGCTTCTGGCTCCCATTCGTGACATTTTCTTCTTTCTGGCTCGGTTTTGACTCACACGACCATCCACCGTCGCACTCCAACACCATCGCCGCCAACAGCTGTGGTCGTCTTCTCCGGTGTGACCACTGGTTCGAGCAAGATCAGTTGATTACTGGTTTGTCTCCTCTCACTCAAAGTCGTCTGTCTCTCTCGTCTTCTCTTGTCCTTCATCGTCGCAAGTCGCACACACACAACCGATCGGTGTGTGTGTGGGTGTTTCCCCCCTCATCTCTCTCGATTTCTTTCTTTCTACCTGGATCGTGAACCACCAGATATCCGACCCTCAGTCCTCTCGATCTCCCTCTCTGATTCATACGCACACACCAATGAAATCGAAGTGTGTGTGTGGGATTTGAATGAGCTTTGAAAAGTTCTGAACCTTTTTTTTTTTTTTTGGCGAATACCGGAAACAAAAATCGAGGGATGCGAACATGGTATTCTCTTGAAACCGTGTCTTGATTTTTAGTTTTTTAAAATTCCTACAATGCCCCTGCTCCAAGTGTTGGTCAAATTTCCAAGTTTAACTTATGATTTTTCCCTCGTTTTCACATAGGCATAACTTTCATATACGTCATGTGAATTTTACAAACTTTACACCTTTAAAAAGGTGAAAATGAGCTTAATAATTTATCCTTACTGACTTAATCACAAATATGTCCAGTTTTCTCGATACAATCCCTCAAACATGGGTACTTGGTCATTTTTATCACCTTTTGACCATTTTGAAACCTTCATAACTCTTTCGTTATAGGTCCAATTGGCCTGAATCTTTTTCCTATATTCTTGTTATCTCAAATATTAGCAAAGTCATCTTTTTTTGACTTTTTCCCAATTGCTCTTAGATTTTAAGATATGAATTTTTAAAGATTGTTCAATAAAGTTTTCACTTTTGGTCATTTATTCCCCTTTTTGCTCTTGGGTCGATAAAACCAAATTTCTAAATGAAGTAACATATCGTTTTGACTTAAGAAGATGTCTTAGCCTATATATTTCCATAGTTTCACCTTATTTGACCTTTTTGTCCATCCATAAGACGTTTAAGCGTTAAATTATATCTTATACGCTTAAATAAATTTTTGGTTGTCACACTACGTAGATGACGTCCCTCGAAGTAGTAACCGGTGGGCTAAATGGAATCGGGGGGATAACCTCCAACTCACTGATGGTGTGCTCTGACAAGAGACCGTAAGAGTGCGCTAAGTGCGTCACAAAATGTCCCCCGCCGAGTGCAATATACTTCAAGGGTGCGTCAGTCAACAGCTTGAAGTAATCAGCAACAAAGTACGGGATATTGCAAGTCTCGAGCATCCGTGTCGTCACCCACATGAGATGTAACTCGCGAGGCAAAACCCGTTCCTCGTCCGCGCGATGCCACAACATAGTAGAAATCAGCCGGTGCAACATCCGATGTACCGGTAAATGCATAAAGCTCTCCCGTACGATATTCTCATGGTACCGGGTAGACGAGATAGTACTCCAGTAATCGGCGGGTGAGAAAGAGTCGCCAGCGGTACAGCTGGCCCATCTATGGAATGTCCCGAATCCTGGTGCCTGTGACTCCTCCTCCGTGTACAGCCCGATCCTGTACCCAAAATCTCTCAAGCTGCAGCTACGGTTATGATTTCCCAACCGAAATCTGACCGTCTCCTCAGTGTCTATCCCGGTCTGCTTGTGATCGAAGTGGTAACTCGCGAGGAATTGTAAAAATAACTAGCGATAAATGGGCTCGTCCATTTGAAACGCGTTCTCGATTGCCCGACAAGTATATGTTAGTTTGCCTTCCTCATAGCCCCCTTGCACTAACCAGTCTTGAATGTGTTCTAGAATGCCCGATTCTTTGGTCAACTCCCTGTTGACCGTTCGGGACGGAAGAATTCGCTTGTGGCGATGAATTGATCTACGATTGTAGAAACTGGCAGCAAGAACTCTATCAACTCCTGTAGTGAATGAGTTCCAGTCAAGTGATTCTGAGCTCCCGGATGAAGACATTGTTGCCTGTAAAAGTGTACCAAAACCGAAAATAAGTCATTGTTCAGCGTAACCCGTGGCACGTACAGGAAAGGCCGCGTCGATGCTGTTTGAATGCTCATACTCCACGTCGCGCACTGTGATATATCGCGGCGCGGCGTATGAGTTCAAAACAGAATCATTGATTAAACATTATTTCAGACCAATTTTTCGATTCTAAATACTGGGTTTTGTAAAGTACACTATCCTAAACTCAATTACATCATCAATTTCATCACCACGATTACTACATTGCAGACAAAGGATGATTTCCATAGTTCCCATGACATTAAAGAAAAAGATAGAAATCAGAAGAACTTACTTGGATTGCTGAGATGCAAGACGAAGATGAAGTGATTGGGATGCAAAGATGAATGATCGACAGTAAAAGCGGACTGGGTTTAATTGATTTCGGATTTATACAAGTATGGGGCATTTGGTTTTGCTTTAAAACTTTGTTTTAGTGATTATCTCTAAATTCAAATTAAGATAAGGCCGCTGCGCGGGAAGCATCTATCCGCGTCGCGTAGAAAATCTGACTTTATTAACAATCGTGAAAACCCAACACGCGCGACGCAGATCCTAAGACCCCGCGTCGCGGTGTTGAAAAATTTCCAAAACGACCCCACACTTGTTCTTTACTTACTGTGACCAATACGCTTAACACTAAAGAAAAATGTAAATTATACACGTGATGATCGGGTTGCCTCCCGACAAGCGCTAAGTTTAACATCTTCAGCCGGAGATACACTTACCTGGCTTATTGAGTGTATACAGGAATATTTGTCACGAACTCTACCGTTTCCACCTCCAGTTTCTGAAATATGCCTGCAGTGACATAGGGTTTAAGCCAATGCCCATTGACTTTGAATGGTGGTCCACCTTTGAGATCTCGAATTTCTACCGCACCGTAATCTGTAACACTAACAACTTTGTATGGCTCATTCCACTTGCTTCTTAACTTCCCATGGAACATTTTCAGTCTCGAGTTGTATAACCACACTTTCTACCCAGCTTCAAAAGTCTTTAACCGGAGTTTAGCGTCATGGTACCGCTTCATTTTTGACTTGTACGTGGCAGCATTCTCGTAAGCTTCGTCTCGCAATTCTTCCAATTCAGACAGTTGCAACTTCCGCTCTTTTCCAACTTCAGTATAGTCCATGTTCACTTGTTTGATCGCCCACAGGGCTCGGTTGGCTAGCTCCACATGCAAATGGCAGCCCTTCCCATAAACCAACCGATAAGGTGTAGTTCCGATTGGTGTCTTATAGGTAGTTCGGTATGCCTATAGAGCGTCATCTAACCGTTGCGACCAGTCTTTCCTGTCTGTTCTGACCATCTTCTGAAGAATTTCCTTGATCTTTCTGTTGGATACTTCTACCTGACCGCTCGTTTGTGGGTGATATGGTGTTGAAATTCGATGGTTCACCCTGTAATGTTTCAGCAGCCTCCCAAATTTGAAATTCTTAAAGTGCGACCCCCCATCACTAATGATAACCCGTTGGACTCCATGTCGAGTGAAAATATTTTTCTTAACAAATTTGCACACCACATGATGATCATTTGTGCGGGTCGCCTCTGCCTCAATTCATTTGGAAACATAATCCACTGCCACAAGAATATAGACATACCCATGCGAGGTGGGCAATGGTCCCATGAAGTCGATTCCCCATACATCGAAGATGTCTACCACCAAGATCGGATTTAAGGGCATTTGATCCCTTTTTGATATATTCCCCAGTTGCTGGCAATTCAGACACTCCTTGGCAGTTTTGTGAGCATCCCTGAAGATAGTCGGCCAATACAGTCCAGATTCTAAAACTTTGTACCCTGTCTTCTTGCCACTAAAGTGTCCTCCGCAGGCTGAAGCATGACAATGCTCCAGAACATCACCAATCTCACTATCAGGTACACACCGACGAATTATCTGGTCTTCCCCCACCTTAAAAAGATCAGGATCATCCCAAATAAACCTCTTCGCATAAGTACGGAATTGCTTTTGTCTCTTCTTCGTCCAATGTGTCGGCATCGCTCACATAGCCAGAAAATTGACATAATTTGCATACCACGGAGCCCCAGTGAGTTCCAACAGCTGCTCGTCTGGAAATGAATCTTTGATACCGGCTTCCAACCCTTCTGCTGGCAGTCGTGAAAGATGATCTGCCACCACATTTTCCGTCCCCTTCTTATCCTTGATCTCCACATCGAATTCTTGAAGCAATAGTATCCATCTGATCAGTCTCGGTTTAGATTCCTTCTTGGCAAGTAGATGTCGGACAGCACTGTGGTCAGTATAGACCACCACCCTTGATCCCCGGATGTAAGATCTGAACTTGTCTAATGCAAATACTATAGCAAGTAACTCCTTTTCGGTGGTTGTGTAATTCAATTGAGCTTCTGAAAAAGTCTTGCTAGCATAACATATGACTACTGGTTTCCTATCAACCCATTGTCCTAATACTGCACCAGCAGCGTAATCACTAGCGTCACATATAATTTCGAAGGGTTGGGTCCAATCGGGAGGTTTTAAGATGGGAGCTTCGACCAATTTATTTTAAAGAATGTTGAATGCTTTAACACACTCCTCATCAAAGATAAACGGTGCGTCCTTCAAAAGAAAGGCACAAAGGGGTTTAGAGATAGTACTAAAGTCTTTAATAGGCCTACGGTAAAATCCAGCATGTCCTAAGAATGATCTAACCCCTTTCACGGATGTCGGGGGTGGCAATGTAGAGATGACCTTAACCTTAGCGCGATCTACCTCAAATCCTTTCTTGGAGACTACATGACCCAAAACTATTCCTTCCCTAACCATAAAATGGCTTCTCTCCCAAGAAAGCACCAGATTTGATTCCACACATCGTTCTAACACCTTTTCCAATTGATTCAAGCATGCATCGAATGTTAACCCAAAAATCGAGAAGTCATCCATGAAGATCTCCAGCGCATCACCAATCATGTCCGAAAATATCGCCATCATGCACCTTTGAAACGTAGATGGAGCATTGCACAAGCCGAATGGCATCCTGCGAAATGCAAAAGTACCATACGGACAAGTAAATGTGGTCTTCACCTGGTCCTTTGGGTGAATGGCAATCTAATTATTGAAAGGTTTTCTGCAAATCTATGAACTAAAACCTAAGTTCACATGCAACCTAGATTGGATCTATGTTTTCTTACTTTGAACATGTAACAAATTCCTAAAGGCAAAACAAAAATTAACTAAAAGAATAAAATAGAAAAACTAACCTTTAGTTGTTTCTTGCAAGCTAAGCAGCACAAGTGTCCTGCCTCAAATGAGATCACACCCAGGGAGCAGGAGGTGGACGAAATCCAGAGAGAGGGAGGAGAGAAATTGGCGCAGAATAGGGTTCCCCAGGACCCCTATTTATAGTTTTCCAAATGGTTGCAGATAAGCCTTTAGAGATAAACCTTTTTGAATTCAAATAAGATAAACTTTTATCTTACAATTCAAACTCTTATTTATCCTATTATTATTTTCGATTTTGAGGATAAATCCCTCCTCAAAATCGCCAACCACTTATTGCCAAAATTGTCACTTACTCAACTATTGAATAATTACAATTCAGCCCCTGCACCTTTAATTAATCAAATTAATCACCAAATTAAATCCAATTAATTCCAGAATAATTTCTAATTAATTACTATAGTTTCTAATTAATATATTATCACTTTAATATATTAATAAACTATTTATTTAATTCCTATTGATTTATTAATCATATAATAAATCAATCTTTCTCTCTCCGGAACTTTCTACCAAACCTCTAGCTTTGAGGGCAACCCAAATGGACTTTGCTACTATTAATTAGGTAAATACAAATTATTAGTCATGGCTTAGACACCTAATCCAACAGTCTCCCACTTGGATAAGTCTATGACTATGATTACCAATTTAACCTCTAATTAATGAGCAAACTGTAGCTTCCTAGAAACTGCTGCCGAACTCTGACCTAGTCAGTTCTGTCCATAGATAAGTGATCAAATGATCCTCCGTCCAACAAGATATTTTCAGACATGAGACATGGATTGAGATCAATCTCTGTCTGACACTGTTTCCCGATTTCCGATTTTGCTTATGACTTTTAGACTTCTAATTGAACGAATCAATTTAGTCATGGCTGGCCAGCACTTCAGTCAACTTCAAAATCATCGAGTGGCCAACAGATATCTGTTTCCCGTCAGGGTCATGGGACGAATAAGCTTCGACTCATATGTTATATCTTTTACCCGACAAATCACTCACAACAGCACGTTTTATAACACCGAGTTACCGATGCGTTTTCGTACTATCAATGAACAACCGCCTTGTAAATTATAACTCATATCTCTCCACTTTAAGACCATAAGATATTATCGTCTCAACATTGCTTGTGATGTAATCCATGAAGCAATCTATTGAGTGTGGGTTTATCCAATACTCAAATCTCCATTTCCAAGTACTCATGAACGTTGCAGCAATCTTATTGCTATGTCTAACTCCTTAAACAATCTACAAACCAATTCATGACAGTCTTCCTTCATACTTACTCCCTAAGAGTATGAGCGACTGTGGATATTTGAGTAATCCAATTACTCAGGAAGTAAACATGCAAAAGCGAAACATGAAATCTGACTGGCAGCTACTCTTGCTTATTACCAAGTCTCTACGAGGTAATCACCAAGTCAGATTTACCATAACTATTATCGGTTTCTTATTTTCTTTTAAACTTTTAATTCAAACCCTTTTATATTTTGTCTATTATGACCTTTTCACTCTTTCTATGTATCCAAGTGTCTAACACTGATACACTTTAATTGCAGATAATCCAATCGGATACTCTTCCGATGATATCTCAATTTTTCATTTCGTCTTTCTTTCTCACAACTCCATTCTGGTGATGTGTACTGTGACTACCCATAGTTCTCGGGATCTATAGTCTACATGACTACACCCTAATACTATTTCGAGGTATCATGATGTGCCGGTGAACCACACGCGCTCCATCAGAAAACAACAAAACTCTTCAACCATGAAGTCCTATAACACCACGTCCTGGTGTAACCAATTACTGATTCAAAACTCCTTTCAAATCGTTCACCCTAATCATTTCCCAATGTTTTTCACGTTTGTTCAAAAATTCATTCAGTATTCTCAGCCAGGCAATATCCTGAATCTAACTTACAATGCTCTAAGCATTAAGTCATCAGGATATGTTTATAACACTTCTGATTTGTCCAAGAGGCTCGAGGAACCTGATGTAATCTCATTCCAAGCCCTTTTGGAATCCTAAGATTACCAATAATCCTTGTGTCATGATTTCCGGAAACCATTTCCTTTCGGGGACTCTTTCTTATGCATCTTGAACCCCATCAATGTCATATTCTTAACGGCTAAGTCAATACTGTCAGTCTCATCTATCTGATAGATGTCTATGAACTACGTAAATATGCTGCACCTTCTTTGTTTCTTTCATGCCAATTCATTACACTTTGCAATGACAGAAAAATCCTTTCCTTGGGTTATGCATCTTGAATCTCATCAAGATTACATTGGCAGAATTCTGATCTATCTAATAGATGCTCACAACCACCTGAGTATGTTGTATCTCTTAAAGTCTTTCATAGCGAATCGTTTCTTAACACCAAGTCATTACACTTTGTAATGAAAAGAGACGTTTCCTAGAATCAGTATGTAACCCACATACAGAGATAGCAGATAACAACGATACTCCCACTGGCTTTGACTTCTTTCGGACTATTCACAAAATCCAGAACATTTGGCACATTTTGTGAAACCAAAATCCAAACCTTTCCGACATATTAAAGAAAATCTTTCAGGCTATTCACAAAATCCAAACCTTTTGGCCTATTTTGAGAATCCGAATATCCTTTCTTGCGAGATGCCCATGGGACGAATCCCGGGGCCATGTACCTTTTGTAATGGCATGCTCTATGTGAGTCACTATTAGTGTGCCGGTAAACCACACACGCTCCACTAACGACTCACACTATGCCATGCAGAATCCTCTTGAATCTCATCTTCTATTGAGAGTGCTCTTCTCAGAATCAATTGCTTGACTCCAAGTGATCACTCAATCAATCAGATGTTCTGTAAGTACATTTCTATGTTTCCTTCTTTTGATGATTCAATTACTCCCACTGGTTCCTAGACCAGTTGTAAAAATCAAACAAACTGTCACATAGACTGTGTCTCGTGCTGAGGTTCTCTTATTTGGCAGCAACCGGGCTCACCAATGCTTCCAGTAGTCGGATTACTTATCCGTATCATCTTTAGTGTTTTACCACTACTCGGTATGTCACCCATATCATAACTCCTTATGACGGTGACTACTGGTCAAGCGAAGAGAGGGTATGTCAGGTTTAACAGGAATCCAATTCCTGGTCAAGGCTAGTGGTGACTAAAAGGTTCTTTCACTTGGCTAATCCCTGAACTCCTTCAGGATTATTCTTACTCCCACTGTTTCCTTAGAACATGAGCTCTTTCTAAAAGGGCTCTTCTTTCAAAGGATAACCGGGATGGCCAATGAAACGACATCGCTGATCAGTTTCAGGCTTGTCAAGATATTCGAACGAATGCTACATGACCCTGGACTTTCTATGTACTAGTGGGATGATCCCAGCTTAACATTTCAGATAGTGTCGACATAACCTACTTAGTCTAACATATGGTCGGAATATGGTTTTTGCGGTCTGACTGGTTGAATATTCAATTCATTGAAATACTTATCGGAAATGTATCTTATACATTGAGGATCAAAAGCTATTTCGATCAATGCTCCATCATCTTCCCTAAGATACATTATAACCACTAATGTTCTTGGAAGAGGATAAACTGTGAAACATTTTCTCAGTCTGTGTTGTCACTCAGGTTCTGTTGATCTTATACTTCCTTTGAAATCCTTGGACACTTCAAGGTTCCAATCAATCGCTTATTCCGATAAGCGAAGCCATATGGTCAAACTATTTGGCAATTATCATGAAGTATAACTAATCGTGTTCTGTTCGAAGATTCAAGCAATACACAGTAATTTATGTGTCTGTTGCTCAAGATCTTAAGGTCTTTTACATCTTATGTAAATTTTATGATTTTGTTAATATTGTTCAAGACATGCAATCATCACCTGACTCCAAGTCAACTGATTCCAAAATCCTATCCATTGGATCTTTGGGTGATTCCTTTCTTGCCACAATTAATTTTATTAAGCACTCAATTCATCATGTGACTCTAAGTCAAATGATTCCAAAGTCCTGTCCAACTGGACCTTTGGTGAAAGTGATTCTCATAAAATTCACTTAACAATCATAAAGAAACACAATTTATTAGTCCAATCTTATTGGATGTATCAACGTTCAAGTTATTACCATTTATGCCATTAACACATTCACACAACGTTTCGAGGATAATTAAAACAAAAATATTTTGTTAAACCAGAATTATCCTTAGAACATTGTACTATGCGAATCCATGTCATGTGTGTCTATAAACTAATAACAACAATAAATATCTAGCCTAACTCCAAAAACTGCACAACTCCAGATCCAATCTGAATATGCTCTGGTGCGACAACATCCCGCATCCTACAGAGTCCGTGCATACAGAGCAAATGTGAGAAACACATCCTGTATCAAGGAAATGAGGATCAGGTATTATGAGTTTTAAGATATTACTGAGTTTGCCAAATGGTTTGGCTTTGGAGCATTTTTCCAATCTTTCTGTGACTGTGTCCCACCTTATGGATTCCCAGTTTGAAACATCGAACAATCGGTCCAGACGATCCAGATCATTTCTTGATGCACCTTAAAACTGGACTCAATCCTGAAGCAGCTGAATCAATGGAACTATGCTTCTCCATGAACGACTCATACAGCTTCGACATTGAATGCATTTCCACGATTGTCTTATCCGATTACCCTTTCTGTTCATCTGGATGAACAGATCAGCGAGTCGAGCTAATGCTTAACTCCCGATCGCAAGGGGAGACCAGTTTTATACTATTTGCCTATGTATCCCTCAAACTTGGGAACATGCAAACTAGTGCTACTTCCTTCATGCTTGTAACCTCAAGCTCTTTGAAGATCCTAGTTCGTTCCCTTTTTCCAACCAGTTCTTGGAACCTTTCTTCAACTAGCTGTGCCAACTTATCTGACCCCAGGAATTCTAAATCCCTGCGGAACTCGGGGTCAATGATCAATAGCATAAGGCAACGAACTTCCTTGGACTCAATGGTCAAGGAGTCATGCTCATCACAAGCTGCTGTGTGATGTCATGTTTGGGAGCGGACACTCAGTCGGATATGGTTCCCCAGCAAAACTAAGAACTATTCTCTAATTGCAAAACCATATCACACAGTCAAGGCCAGTCAGCCTTACCATATTTAACAGGTGCTTTCTGAAGCTCTCAGAAATGGGTGAAGGAGGGGAAGGAGGAGAATGACATTTTCTTCAGACATATATAAAATTTGAATTTATTAGTTTAATTAATCCTTTTAAATAATTACCCAATTTATTATTTAACAAGGGTAGGATCCAAAATACCCCAACTATGCTGTGAAGAGGGATGCCGTAATCACAACACAGTGGTCATTAAGGTAGATAACATTTATCAATTTCAGTCTTATGAAATTCCTAGATCTGTGAGACTCGTTGAACTGTTCAATGGCATGTTTAATCTCGGATATGCCCCACCGTTTGTGACTGGGATGCCGAGGATCACAAACCGGGTGTGAATAACCATGCAAATTAGCTTGGTACTCTCGGGGTCCATTATCATCTCAAAATTGATGTGCCGGTTAACCACGCACGCTCCATCAACAATGATAACACCCGAGAAACCCATTGCCACTCTTTATGAACCCCCATTGGTGTGCCGGTAACCCACACACGCTCCACCAACGTTTCATAAAGTGCAATGTGCAACTTCATGGATTAGCATCAAATTCACATTTTTCCTAAAGTAACTAGATTGGGATTTTGTAAATGGTTCTAGTACTTTGATCATTATACTTTTAATGATTAAGCGGTCCTATCAAAACTGTTCGACTAACGACCCTCCACTGATCAGGCGAGCGGTGGGCGAGAGTGTTCACCCATTAGACTGCCATTTTATAGGCAGCCTCCTTATACCCACTTTATAGATCAGCTTCGTGAATGAGGCCTACTATTGAATTGACTGACCAATTTTTATCTTATACATATAGTATTAACTTTTAATAACATATATAAGATATATTTTAAAACCCTTTAAAATATTCCAGGTTTATCTTTTAATTTTACCAATTTAACTATTAAATTTAAAATTAAATTAAACCTTCAAAAAACGATTTAATTATTCTTTAATTAACAATTAATTGAAATAATTAAATCTTAATATTTTAAACATTTAAAATATTTTTCCGGATTTATCTTTAATTTTTGCAAATTTAAAAAATTAATTAAATCCTTTGAATTATCTTTTAATTAACGATTAATTAAATTAATTCAAATGTAGATAGGTATTACCAAATTAATCAAATTAATTTTAAACCTATCTTAAACCCTTAAATTTCGAAATCAAACAATTTGGGTTTAAGGTTATCCATTGAATTAAACAATTAAAGTTACCAAAAATAGAAAGCCTTCTAAACCCTATGTAAATTTTCGAAATTTAACCAAGGGGAGGGGCTAGGGTTTCAAAAAACCCTAACCCTAAAATCGATTTGCCCCATTAAGGTTTTAGAAACAATAAAAACCCTAAATTTTAGGAAAACTATTACATTAATTCAACAAGAAAACAACCAAATGCTCTGATATCACTGAAAGGTTTTCTGCAAATCTATGAACTAAAACCTAAGTTCACATGCAACCTAGATTGGATCTATGTTTTCTTACTTTGAACATGTAACAAATTCCTAAAGGCAAAACAAAAATTAACTAAAAGAATAAAATAGAAAAACTAACCTTTAGTTGTTTCTTGCAAGCTAAGCAGCACAAGTGTCCTGCCTCAAATGAGATCACACCCAGGGAGCAGGAGGTGGACGAAATCCAGAGAGAGGGAGGAGAGAAATTGGCGCAGAATAGGGTTCCCCAGGACCCCTATTTATAGTTTTCCAAATGGTTGCAGATAAGCCTTTAGAGATAAACCTTTTTGAATTCAAATAAGATAAACCTTTATCTTACAATTCAAACTCTTATTTATCCTATTATTATTTTCGATTTTGAGGATAAATCCCTCCTCAAAATCGCCAACCACTTATTGCCAAAATTGTCACTTACTCAACTATTGAATAATTACAATTCAGCCCCTGCACCTTTAATTAATCAAATTAATCACCAAATTAATTCCAGATTAATTTCTAATTAATTACTATAGTTTCTAATTAATATATTATCACTTTAATATATTAATAAACTATTTATTTAATTCCTATTGATTTATTAATCATATAATAAATCAATCTTTCTCTTTCCGGAACTTTCTGCCAAACCTCTAGCTATGAGGGCAACCCAAATGGACTTTGCTACTATTAATTAGGTAAATACAAATTATTAGTCATGGCTTAGACACCTAATCCAACAATTATACCCTAAATAGCCGTCCAAGAAACAATAGTATTTTTGTCCAGCTAACTTCTCTACAATCTGATCAATGAATGGTAATGGGAAATGATCCTTAGATGTAGCAACATTGAGTTTTCGGTAATCAATACATACCCTCCATCCAATCACGGGTCTCATGGATACCTTGTCACCATCCTTAGTATCCACTACAGTTATACCAGATTTCTTCAGCACGGTTTGTGTCGGACTGACCCACCCACTATCGGAGATTGGATATATGATTCCCGCATCCAACCATTTCAATACTTCCTTCTTGACGACTTCCTTCAAGTTTGGATTTAATCTTCGTTGCGTATCACTGGCAGGCTTGGCTCCGTCCTCCGTGATGATCCGATGCATACATGTAGTCGGGCTAATTCCCTTCAAATCTGCAATCGTCCAACCGATGGCCTCCTTATGTTTGGACAAAACCTTAAGCAAGTCCTTCTCTTGTTACATTGTCAAATTAGCTGCCAAGATCACTGGTAGAGTTTCCTTTTCTCCTAAGAATGCATACTTCAGATGAGCTGGTAACGGCTTCAGCTCTAAAGTTGGTGGTTCCTGTAAAGACGGTTTTAATGTCTTAGGAATCTCCGTCGGCAGCTTCTCGATGTGTGTGCATTCTTCATGCTTCATGCCTTTATCTTTTCCTGCTACTTCCTCTTGCTTCTCATGCTCAGCATCTCCTTCCTCGTGAATGTCCATCACCTCTTGTTGTAACACTTCAGGTGTGTATTGCTGTACCAACTCATCTATGATGTCCACCTGGTAGCATTCTTCATCCTCCGTTTTACTTCCCCTTACGTTAAAGATATTGATCTTAGTTTGCTGATGCCTAAAGGATATCCCCATCTCTCCTGTACGACAGTCAATATTTGCATTAGATGTAGCCAAGAAAGGTCACCCCAGAATGATTGTCGGTTGCTCCCCATTGGCGGCCTGACATGTATCCAAAACTAAGAAATCCGCTGGATAGTAGAAATCCCCCACTTTGATGATGACATGAGATAACATCCCCCTAGGAATCTTTGTAGATTTGTCAGCAAGCTGTAAAATTACATCTGTAGGTCTCATAATACCGAATTCATATTTTTCAAAAAGCTGTCCTAGCAGAATATTCATGCTTGCACCCAGATCTAACAGAGCTTTATTGATGTGTACATCATCTAAATCGACAAAGATGAGAGGAACCCCTGGGTCCTTCATCTTGGGAGGTAATGCATCCATAATTATAGAACTTACATTCTTGGGCAATTTAATCCTTTTGGGAAGATGTGACAAAATATGCTTTTTGTGAATACACATGTCCTTGAGAAACTTTGCATAAGCAGGAACCTCCTTGATAAGCTTAACCAATGGAATGTTAACTTTGATATGACTGAACAGATCCCACATATCCTTTGATTGCGGTCCTTTCTTCCTGTATGGTCTCTTTTCCGGCCTTTCCAAAGCCGTAGGAAAAGGAGTTGTTCCACTGGTTTCTCCCTTTTCCATGTACTTGCAGGTTTCTTCGTTTGCGCTTGCCCTTATTTTTCTCTCTTATCTTCTTTTTCCAATTCTTCCTTTTCATCAAATACTATTTCGACGTCACTATCTTCCTCCGCTGGCGGATTTGTAACTTTATTATCCACCTTTTTCCGCTTCTGAGCATGATGACCTCATTTACTTGCACCTTTGGTGGTTGTGCCTTTTCCTGTGCCCTATCTTTCTCCAACTTCATAAGCAAATTTCCCAACTTCAAAATTGCTTGAGAATTGGCATCTTCTACTTCCTTGAGTTTAAGTAACATTTCGAAAATCTCATGTGTGCCAATGTTCATATTTCTTGCTGGAGGTGCTGATTATACATGCTGCTGCCTTACTGGTGGTTGCCTCACTTCCCTCTGCTGACTATTTCTGAATGGTCATGGCGTGTTGTGTGATTGACCATATCCGTGCACCTGGCTGATTTCCTCATGTGTCATCGAGCATTCACTGTGGTTGTGTCCTACTTCACCACATGTATTACAGATAACTTTCCCATGTAATACATACGCTCCCTTCTCCTTCTGAAATCTTGTGAGCATTTGATTGAACTTTTTAGTAACAGCGCTTAGCTCATTTTGGATCTCCTTCTTCCACTTATTTTCTGCTTCTATATTCGCCACATATACTGTGTTATCCTTCATAGATCCACTGACCTTCGATCCTAAACTTAACTGTTCCAAGAATTTCCATGCATCCTCCGGTTCTTGCCACATGAATGTCCCACTCGATGAAACATTTATCATCGCTTGATGCGTCTCGTTCACCCCTTCAAAAAACAATTTCACCAGCTGCCACTTAGGAACTTCATGATGCAGGCAGGAACGCAGCAACTCCTCCAGTCGATCGAAAGCCTCGTGAAATGCTTCTCCAGGCTTTTGCTGAAAATCTTTGATCGCGCATCTAACCTCAGTGGTCTTACTGGCTGGGTAGAATTCTTGTAAAAACTTGGCCTTAAGTTGATCCCAAGCAGTGATACTATTAGGTGGAAGAGATGTAAACCAGTACTTGGCTTTGTCCTTTAGAGTAAAAGGAAATAATCTTAACCTAAAAATATTGCTATTGGTGTTCTGACAACGCCTAGTAATATCAAATATTTTAGTCGTTGTTGAGCCCTATTCTTAGTGAATTTATATCATATATCTACTGGTATTACTCACTTTTGTGCTAGTGCTATTGTGCAAGAAAAAGATGAAAACAGGGACCAAAAGCGTACAATTTGGAAGAAGTTTTGAAGATCAAGGCAATATTAGGCGAATTCGCACGCGCGCCGCGGAAATCATAAAGGCGCGACGCGGTGTTGAGGCGGTGGAAAAAATTTAAATGCCGATAAAACGGGGATAAACCTCTACGCACGTCGCGGGATCCACTTTTGCGCGTCGCGGCCTCGTGATTTTTGCAACTATAAATAGAGGGTTTTAGGTCGAAAAAATCAGCAAAGGCTTGGCATAAAATCGACTCCCAAGACTCTTTGACTCCGAGTTTAGCTTCAGCAACCGTTATTTGGTATTTTTTTTATGTTTATCTCTTTAATTTTCAATTAGTTTCATAGTTAGTAACATTTGGCTAGTATCTTTGGGAGTGACTACCATTGATACTTAGTTTTAGTTTCTGTTTTAAATATTTAGGTTACTGTTTTAGACCCTTTGGGATCTGAGTTTTTGGTTAATGAATCATTTGGTTGATAGCAATTGCTTTGTTTCGGTATTTATGCTTTGGAATGAACGTTTGGATGTTGCTTGTGATTGGATATTTATTTAATCTTGATTGTTCTGAATTTCAATTCTGATTTCAGTAGTCAATTAGGATTAGTTGTTGGCTTGGACTTTAGATTATTGAATGCTTTTTTGGAATTATTGGAATTTATGATTTTTGGGATTGTTTGGCAAAAGTTAGGAACTAGATCCTCTGACAGTAGCGTGACACTGCAGTTGGTAATCTGTCACCTGTCTCGACCATGTAACTCCTTCGGATCGATCCTGACTATCACTATACTAGTGTGTGTTAGGTATTTTCTTATGTTTGACCGCACGACGACCGATGCGAAGTCATGTTCCTAGGAGTATTAGCGTTTGTTATGGCTATGAATTCATACAAATGGTTATATGGATCATCCATCTTATATCCTCTAAACTGTGTTAATACTCCTATCAACTGGGGCCTAATTTCTACTTGAGTATCTACATCATCAGGAATATAAATGGGCGATGAATCATCATACTCTCGCGGTTGGAAGTGCGACGCAACCGACAGCCCTCTCGGTTGTGCAAAGTATAAGGGTTGAACAAAATTACCGTCATAGTGATGATCATTGTTGTAACCTTGCTGACCTTGCAGTTGTTGTTGTTGTGGCGCTCTCCGTGGAGGTCCCCGACCTCGGTTCCATGGTTGTTGTGGTTGATGTGGAACCCATCCTTCTTCCTCGTCCTCGTATCTCTGCTCAACCTCCTGATACTGGTATTGCTGCTGTGGAGGTTGTGGTTGATATTGTTGTCGTGGTATGGTTTGAAAAGTCGCTTGTGGTTTAAAGAATGGTGGTTGTAATGGTTGTGATTGTTGTGGTTGAGAAATGGTGGTGTGCTGCCTAGGCAGTGGGTTGCCATCACGGGTCGGCGCTCCCCAAGCCATAGCAGATGTAAAAGGGTTTGTGGTTTGTGGTTGTAATGGTGGAACAGAAGGCGGAGTGCATGATGGTATTGATGCAGGGGCTGAAACCGCACCACCAGTAGCGCTCGTGTTACCAAACTAGAATTCTGAAATTGGGGTATAAATGGAATCCCCCCCGTCACCTCACCTGAAGGTTCCTAGGCAACATCCATAAACTACTACTAACATTACTAAAACTCATCTTATCTAAGCGCCTAAACACACGGTTCTTGCGCACGGTTCGTTCGATTTCCGAGTCAAAAAGCAAAGGCGATAATTGCCCACCCCGACGGGTACGCATGCACTAGTGCAACACGCCCGTCAAAACCAAAATGAAAATACTAACCAACTAAAAATCTCAAAACTAAAACTCAAAATAAGAAACTAAAATCCTACAGATCGCCTACTCTCAAGCTCACAACTCCCCGGCAACGGCGCCAAAATTTGACACGCCTAGGTCGTCGTGCGGTAAAAAATAAGTAAAACCTCACTCTCACTAGTACAGTGGTAGTCAGGGTCGATCCACAGGAGTTACGTGGTCAAGGTAGGCAACAGATTACCAGTTGTAGTGTCACGCTACAACCAGAGCATCTAGTCTCCACTTTTACCAAAACAGTCCAAAAGCATAAAATCCAACAATTCCAAATCCAAGCATAAACTTAAACTAAACCAAAACCAAAAATTAATCTTACTTACTTACTGAAATCATAAATGCAATTCAGAAACAGAAGCAATAAAGATCAAGCCAAAAGCATCAAACATCCAAACTCATCCAAAGCAATTAAAAGGTAAAAAGAGCAATTAAACATAACCGAATGATTAACTTGTATAAAAACTCAGATCCCAAACATCCAAAATAGTAAACATAAAAAATATAGAAACTTTAACCTAATGCTAATGGTTGTCAAACCCAATAACACCAAGCCAAGCTACTAAAACTACTAAACTATATGCAAATTAAATGAGAAAACATAAATACCACGAATGGCGACTGAAAACCGAGTCTTGGAGTCAAAGAAGCCTTGTATCCACCTTGTGGGTCGTTCCTTTGCTACTGATTTCGATCTAGAAACCTCTATTTACAGTTTTGGAAAATAAGCGGCCGCGTCGCGCGTATATAGAATCCGCGGCGCGCGTATGGGTTTATCCCCGTTTATTTGGCATTTGAATTCTTCTCATCGCCTCATCTATGACTCAGCGCGTCGCGCCCTTGTGCATCTCAGCGGCGCGTGTATGAATTCGACTCTTTTTGGCTTTATCTCCAAACTTCTTCCATTTTGTACGCATTTAGCCCCTGTTTACATCTTTTCTTTCCAAACAAGCACTAACACAAAAAGTGAGAATACCATAGCATATATGATATAAAATCATCAAGAATAGGGCTCAACAACGACTAAAATACTTGACATTACTAGGCGTTTTCAATAACCTCCTCGACCTTCATTGTTTCAAGATTCGTAAATTGCTCAATTATGGAGGAAATTTGCACAAACTTGCCTGGTACAACACGAAGAAATTTTTTCAAAACATACGACTCATCCATAGTATCTCCCAATGCTTGGATGTTGCTAACAATGTTATTTGCCTTCATAGCGACGCCATCTATAGTTTCTGTTTCCTTCATGTTTAGGATTTCAAATTCAGCCTTTAGGGTTTGAACCTTCACAGTAGTTACCCTATCCTTACACATGTACATAATCTTAGAGGTATCTGATGCTTCCTTTGTCGTTTGGTTATATGTGATTGACAATAACAAGTCTTCTGAAATTCCATGATAGATGGCGACAAGTGCAATCTTGTCTTTCTTCACACCAACGGGGTTTTGCGGATTTTTTGGTTCTATGGCATCCTAAACTTCTTGAGCCTACATAAATACCTTTATTTTTATAGCCCATGCAGCATAGTTGCTTCTGTACAACATCGGCAACTGAATCTTCGAACCTGCCATGGGGTGGCTGAACTTGTTTGCTAATTGTAACCTGGTTGTGGTTGCGGCTCTGATACCAAGTGTAAATCAGGTCACTTTGTGAGTCTCACTATAGAGAATAAACAGAGCAAAAACTAGCGTAAAAACAACAAAAGGGGTATCTTGGGAAAAATTTCTACTGGGGATTTTCATTGAACTTCAAAGTCATGCATAAACATTGTCACACCCCCAAACCACGATGGCGGAATGGGACATAGCATCACAACCATTGTATACATTGAAACATAAGTAGATAAACAACGTACATTATAATTGGAAAGTTACATTATTCAAACGGTATTGTTTCAACCCAATTACATAATGATAACGAATAAGTAAAAGAGACATCTTCGCGTCCCATCCCAAAAGGTTAGTCGGACCTGACTAATTGTTACCTGAGAATACAAGTAATTTTTGCAAGTGTCAACATTACGTTGATGAGTTCATAAGATTTTTGTAGTGAGAAATTTAGTAATTTCTTTGTGAAAGCCAATAGTGTATGTACCAAGAAAATGATATTTTCTTTAACGTTATTGTAGTTTTAAAACTAGAAAACCCTTGAAAGTAAAACCGTACTTATCTGTATGTTGTCAAAAATGTAGTTTTAATTTCCATAGAACCCGTATGTATAAGTAAAATCATACTTATATTTATATCTTGAATAAATGTAGTTTTAATTACCATAAAACTCGTATGTATAAGTAAAACCATACTTATATTTATATCTTGATTCGGTGTAGTTTTAATTTCCATAAACTTGTGTGTATAAGTAAAACCATAATTATATTTATATCTTGAATAAATGTAGTTTTAATTTCCATAAAACTTGTATGTACCTTTTTTCCTTGTAAAAGATGGTATTTGAATCCAGAAAATCTAATATTTTCTTATAAATGTATTCAAGTCTTAAAAACCCAAAGACTAAAATATATAATGTAGTTTTTATCATAGTATAAAACTATTGTGAGCAGTACTATTGTAACCCAAGAAAATCCAATATTTTTTTATAAAAGTGTTCAAGTCTTAAAACCCAAAGACTAAAAATGTATAACGTAGTTTTTATCATAGTATAAAACTATTGTAAGCGGTAGTATTATAACCCAAGAAAATCCAATATTTTCTTATAAAAGTGTTCAAGTCTTAAAACCCAAAGACTAAAAATGTATAACGTAGTTTTTAATATAGTATAAATCTAATTAAAAGCATGTTCCCACTTAAACTAAATGTATCGTTGATTTCCCATGTGAGACACCCTATAACCATACTAAGACCATGTATGCATGCTTTGACGTTCTTCAGGCGTCGGACTGTTTGACATTTGTCACCTCAGACCTGCCGGTCTAGCTGTAGCTAACAGCTCTGGTGCGGGGTTGTCAATCCCGTATAGATCTATACAGAAATATCATGCTCTCTTACCGAGACTCTGGTTATAAATTTCTGGACTTATAGTATGTACTTAAATAAGCACTGTGAAGACCCGTCTCACAAAAATGTATGTATATCAACTCGTTTACGTATATTTGTTAAGAAAACCTTTGTTGTCACCTTTATCATTTTTCCCATGATAAAATAGTAATGTAAAATAATTATATATTCTTATATAATTATTTGTCTTTTTCAAAACGTCATAATAACCTTGTGTCCATAAACTATTCCTATAATAGTCTATTTTTAGTATTCCGTCGTAATAAACATATTTTTACGATATAAACGAAATAACTTATTTAGATGATTATAAACAACATCTTTTAAGATATTTCCCACCAAAAATGGTGCAATAACTTGGTTATAACCATTTTTGCTAGAAAAGTCGTATTTCCGGTCACAAAAAGCGTAGCTTTTACTAGATTTCGTTTCTGGCTTTCTGTGACTTTTATATTAAAGATCTAGCATTTTTACACAATGTGTTTATAGTTTTACAACTTTTACACAAACATAAGACATTATATTGTTCACAATACATAGATCTAACCATATTTCATGTCAAAATCGTTTTTACACAAAAACTAGTTTATAAACTTGTGTAAATCGTTATTTATAGCATATAAACTTGTATATAAACTTATATATAGCGTATAAACTTGTATTCTCCCCCTAACAGTTTGGAAAAGATGAAAATGATGGGTATGAACTCACCCTTGATGCGTGCTTTACTTAAAAACAATGCTGTTCTTGCGGGATTTACGGTAGAAGACAAGATCTAAGCTTCGTAGCTCGAAGAACCATTGGACAAAACTATTACCCAATAGTTTTACGTAGATGTTAGTGTATGTAAAAGGAATAAAAGTTGTGTAATATTGTTTAAGATCACTAAATGAGATAACTTACCGAAAGGAGGTGTTTTACACTTGAAATGGTGGAAGATGGTGGTGGAGATGGGTGGTTTATGGTGGTGGCGTGTTTGAGAGGTGGTGGTGGGTGGAGAGTGTTGAGCCAAGAGTGAGAGAAGAGAGGGAGAGTGAGTTGGGTGAAATGATTCAAATGAGATGAAAATGTTAGGTTATTAGATTTTAGTTAAGTTTTTAATTTAAATTAGTTATTTTTAGAGGTTGACTTTGAGTTCATAGGCTTTCTAATCTAGCTTTAGGACCTTGAGACTTGAACTTGCATGTGGAAGAGATGGTGATCAGCTGATGGGGGTAAAGGGTGGGGGTAGGGTGGGTATATTTTAACAAAAATGCAATATACTTATATAAATATGTGATTTTTATAAAATCGTAAGACGTTTTAGTGAAATTTTACGAGTTTTTGACGAAAAGAAGTTCTAAATAAATATTATGTATAAAAACAATGTTAAACATTTATTTAGATTGACTCGTAGCTCGTTAAACGATGAAATACGCGTTTAAGCGCAGTATTCTTCCGATTACGCGATTTTCGGCATTTTACCGAAAAAATGTGTTTGGCTTTGAAATTAAATGCTAGACGTGATTATGCTTCATAATATATGATTTGTTATCCCATCTTTGGTGTTTAAGGCACCACGTTTTGTATTTTGGGTCCAAACCCTGTGTACAATTATCCGTTCACAGCGGTTTAATTGTTGTAACTTTCACATACGAACTCCGTTTTCGACGTTCTATATATCCACAGGTTCGTATTTACGAATACATCGTTTTATGAATATTAGTATTCTCAAAATAATAATTGTATGATTATCGAATTCTTACGCTATAGTAGTTTATTATACGTATTTTCAGCGTTTACTCGATAATTGATTTGAATCAGCGTACGTAGTATTATAATATTTAATAATACATCGTAAAGTTCTAGAAGATTACTTTTCAACATATGGATTAATTAACGTACGTTTCGTTTGACTATGGTTGACTTTTTTTGACCAAATTGATAATTGTCACAAACACCACAAAGCTCCTACTTATACCAAAAGAAAAAAACTAAGTAACTTGAGTTTATCTCTAAAATGCAGGAAAAAAAAAAGAAAATATAATAACCAACAAATTCAAAACAAGATAAACCATATGCCACGTCTGGAAATTTCTAAATTAATCCAACAGAAGGAACCTCCCTTTACTTTGATTTTCTTTATGGTCTTGGCCCGTGTTTTGAAAATTCTACCGGAGAATGAGTGTTTCGAGAACTAATAAAGCTATATTAAAAATATCTTATTTTTTCCACATCGTGTCGACGCAAACATATTATTATATTGTGCGTTGTAAGATACCCATACAGTGTCGACGCAATGCGAGGGTGCGTGGGTATTGTGGGTAAATGTTCCTTAAAATATAATAAGAAATAAAAGGAGAGATATGCTGGATGAGGCTTTCAACCGGCATGGTAGTTGTGAATATTAAATATTTTCATCATATATCCCTGATTTTTTGCAAACTTTACGGTATACATTAGATTGGTTTCTTTATGTCATTGAATATTAAATATTTGTGGTGAATCTATAACACCCCATACATTATACAACCATATATATAAAGATTTTGAGTGTTCCAAAATATGGTTTAACAAAAACCCATCATGTTTAGATATTTACAAGAGTAAATTACATGGATGGTCCCTGTGGTTTGGGGTAATCTGCATGTGTGGTCCCTAATTACTTTTTTTAACTCAGACGGTCCCTAAAATGTATTTTTGTTACGCGTTTGGTCCTCTTCAAACATAAAAAGACTATATTGCCCTTATTAAATATTTTCAAAATATATTTAACATATATTATATTTTATTTATTTATTCCATTGGGCCCCAGTATTATTATTTTACCGAGTTACCGCTATCCTTCATTGTTCTAGATCCAACACTCCAATTCATTACTGGCACTAAGCTCACCTCTGACGTCGGCACTCAGTTCACCTTTTAACAACCATAACTAGTACAAACCTCAAAATCAAACGACTGCAAACCTCATATATGAATTTCAAACCTTAAAATAAAAAGAACAAATTAGAATACACTTAGAATACAAACCTCATCTTTGCTTAAAAAGCTGATGAAAAAAACGAATAACAAACTAAATGCTTCGATAATGGAGTTTACAAGTCCAATCACAAACAAGATGAAAAAACGAACCACAAACCTCATATCGACCAACGCAACTTAAGAAACAGAGCAGAATACGCAGTTCTCAATTCGCAAATCACAAGTCAAATGCTTTAGATGCCCAAATCACCAAGAGAGACATATCTTTAATCTTGAGATTTTAGGGTTCCGTCTTTGGTTTGATTTGATCATAATACACATCAATAAGGGTTGGGAAATAAACATAACTGAAACAAAGGTCTCGTCAAATGATTTGTAGAGAGAAATATACCCGTGAAACCCGTTAAATCTCGAAACCTAGCACTTCAAATTCATTAGGTCGGAGAAGGTATTGGGTTAGAGAAAGTCGATGGCGGACTATAGATTCCCACGAAGGGTTAACGAATAGAGAATGGGAGTCGCACATCCGAGCAGATAAGGGGGAGGGTGTGGGGTGGCACACCCAATCAGATAAGGGAGTTCGATAATGTCAGCGATCTGCTTCTTATACCCGTCTACTTTAATTCTGTTTGAAGGAGTGGCGATGAAGGATTGGGAGTGGGTGTAACGGGGAAAGAGAAGGTTGAAGGGAGGCGGCGACAGAGAGATGGTCGCCGGAAATAATGGATTAGGAGTCACCGGAGCTGTAACTGAAAAGGAAGAAGAAGTAAGGCGGTGATGGAGATACTGGACGTCTCGACGTGAGGCGTGTATTGGAGAGGGAACTATTAGGTTTAGAGGGCCCAACGAAATAAATAGATAAAATATTTTAATAATTTATAAATGCTAAATATATTTTAAAAATATTTAATAAGGGTAGTATAGTTTTTTTATGTCTGAAGAGGACCAAACGCGCAACAAAAATACATTTTAGGGACCGTCCGAGTTAAAAATAATAATTAGGGACCAAACATGCAGATTACCCCAAACCACAGGGACCATCCGTGTAATTTACTCTATTTACAATACCAAAAGTATAGGGTTACAACTTCAATTCATTAAGAGCATAGTTTAGAGCAACAATATTACTAGATTAAGTGCAAAAACTTATTTTAATTCCTTTATAGGTTTTTTTTGCTCAAAGCTCCTCATATCCTGGGTACATAGAATTTTAAAACACATACAATACGTAAGACATACGTCTCATGAATACACAAGTTTTAGACTCCATTTTAAGTCATAAAACATTTGATATAAAAGAATAATTTCATCTTTGGTAATCAAATATATAAAAATCTAGGATCAAGAGTTGACACAAGGAAATGGTAATCAAATCAACACAAAATCAACAATACAAGCGCCCCCAAGCTATACACTCCTCTATAAGGTAAGACACGCCTACCCTACAAAGTCATGCATGCGAAAATGGTCTAAGGTATCAGAAAGCCTCTAAACTACCAATGATGAAACCCAAAGTATCAAAAATCCTCCGAGTTATTAGGGTTAGGTCCAAAGTATCAAAAAGCCTTTGAACTACTAAGGACAATGTCAATCCAAGACTGGATGAAACAAATTCATTCCAATACAAGGTCAACATAGTAGAATGCTACTTCGTGAAGGGGGTACCACCCTAGTAGCGTCTTAGTCATCATTTCTAGACTTCCATATGAATGCATTCATCACTAACAATTCAACAATATCTAAATTCAGCAAATCCAAAACCATAAAGAGACTTGATTTTTAAATCACAATCTGGTTGTGCAGACGACTCAATGTGTTCACATTGACTCAAAACTTGATCTAAGATTTTAAAAGTTTCAAAGTCATCTAAAACCAATTACTTCATCTTTCTTCAAAACAATATTTTCTTCATCGTTAATCAATCACAGTTCTCAAGTAATAACTATCAAAGCATGCTTCGTAATCAATAACTCAAAGACTTATATTGGCTAGCTACCCAAAAATATCCTTATGTACTCACTTTGCTCAGTAAGGAAAACTATTCTGCTCCTAGAGAACTCTTTCCTTTATATTGATCACCGCGCTTGTCACCACCTATACAAACCGAATGCAACATATACAAATATATATTTCTATAACATAATTCATTCATCATAGTAATCCCCATATTCACTTAGCCCCTTAATATGATGACCATGTGACACTATACTTCACTTCTTAATCATAACTCAATTATCCATTTCTACCAACATCATTACTACATTCATAATCCAATTTCATGAAGTAATTCACAACTATATTCATAACTTCACTAATAATCTATACTAAAAACTTTACTAGCATACTCCTTGAACAGAATACCATTGCAACACTGACATCGCCTTGGTCGTCATGCGGTCAAAAATAATAAAACCTCACTCTCACCAATACAGTAGAAGTCAGGGTCGATCCACAGGAGTTTCGTGGTCAAGATAGGTGATAGATTACCAGTTGCATTGTCACGCTACAACCAGAGGGACTAATCTCTACTTTCCCAAAAACAGTTCAAAAATCCAAAATCCAACCAATTGCCAAAAACTAAATCTAACATTAACCAAACCAAATCAAATCAATTCCTAAACCAAAGTTGTCAACTGAAATCAGAAAGTATAATCCAAATCCAGAAACAACAAGAACAATCCAAAACACATTCAAAGCAATAAAGGTAAAATAAAAGGAAAATGAGCAAACCAACATTAACCGAATGATTAACTTGCATAAACTCAAATCCAAAGTATCCAAAACAGTAAACAATGAAAACCAGAAACTTTAACCTAATGCTAATGGTTGTCACACCCACAAACACTATGCTAAACTACTAAAACAACTAAAACTAATAATGAAATTAAATGAAGAAACATAAAATACCACAATGGGTTGCTGAAATCCAAAACTAGGAGTCAAAGAAGCCTTAACTCCACCTTATGGGTCGTTCCTTGCCTGCTGATTTTGACCTAATAGCCTCTATTTATAGTTGTGGAAAATAAGTGACCGCGTCGCGCAGCTCTCATATCCGCGGCGCACGTATATGCTTATCCCCGTTTTTTCGTCATTTGAATTCTTCCCACCGCCTCATCGTTGACTCGGCACAGCGCACCCTCATGCATCCCCGCGGCGTGCGTGTCCAGGCGACTGCTTTTGTCTTTATCTCCAAACATCTTTCATTTTGTACGCATTTAACCCCTGATTGTAACTTTTCTTTCCAAACAAGCACTGACACAAAAAGTGAGAATACCACAGCATATATGATATAAAAACATCAAGAATAGGGCTCAACAACGACTAAAATACTTGATTTTACTAGGCGTTGTAAAACATCCCACACTTGTGCCTTGCTTGTCCCCAAGCAAGAGGGTTTTTAACAAATTCTAACTAAGACTCAAACAATTTTTGAACGTGTTCAATTTCAAAGCTTATTGCCCCAGGAGTTAGGGTGAAATAGTTTGTGAAAACATAATTGGAATATCCTTTAAAATTCATGACTTTCTAAAGAACCCTTGATTACAAATTTTCTGTCCACAGTGAAGTGTACGTACTCATTCAGATTTTAAAGGCCATTAAAGACTATCCATGACTTTCGATGTTGTCCGTGTAACGAGCTTTCAGAAATACCATCCTAGACCAGACGAGCTTAGGTGGCAAGGTGCATAAGTCCCACCCATTTTCGGCTTACCGGCTCGAACAACAAAGGCCACTGATTGACAGTCCCTTCCTAAATTCAAATCCTAAAATATCCCAATCTTCTAACTCCTAAAACTCAACTTATTTGACTAAACTCGTAGTATGATAAAAACTAAACAGTATTTTTTGAAAAATACCAAGCTATAACATTCACAAACCATTCGTTTCAAAATTACAATCTATTAAAAATTTTGAAAAAGTTGCTAAAAATTTTGTAAATGAGTGAGAATACCACAGCATATATGATATAAAAACATCAAGAATAGGGCTCAACAACGACTAAAATACTTGATTTTACTAGGCGTTGTAAAACATCCCACACTTGTGCCTTGCTTGTCCCCAAGCAAGAGGGTTTTTAACAAATTCTAACTAAGACTCAAACAATTTTTGAACGTGTTCAATTTCAAAGCTTATTGCCCCAGGAGTTAGGGTGAAATAGTTTGTGAAAACATAATTGGAATATCCTTTAAAATTCATGACTTTCTAAAGAACCCTTGATTACAAATTTGCTGTCCACAGTGAAGTGTACGTACTCATTCAGATTTTAAAGGCCATTAAAGACTATCCATGACTTTCGATGTTGTCCGTGTAACGAGCTTTCAGAAATACCATCCTAGACCAGACGAGCTTAGGTGGCAAGGTGCATAAGTCCCACCCATTTTCGGCTTACCGGCTCGAACAACAAAGGCCACTGATTGACAGTCCCTTCCTAAATTCAAATCCTAAAATATCCCAATCTTCTAACTCCTAAAACTCAACTTATTTGACTAAACTCGTAGTATGATAAAAACTAAACAGTATTTTTTGAAAAATACCAAGCTATAACATTCACAAACCATTCGTTTCAAAATTACAATCTATTAAAAATTTTGAAAAAGTTGCTAAAAATTTTGTAAATGAGTGAGAATACCACAGCATATATGATATAAAAACATCAAGAATAGGGCTCAACAACGACTAAAATACTTGATATTACTAGGCGTTGTAAAACATCCCACACTTGTGCCTTGCTTGTCCCCAAGCAAGAGGGTTTTTAACAAATTCTAACTAAGACTCAAACAATTTTTGAACGTGTTCAATTTCAAAGCTTATTGCCCCAGGAGTTAGGGTGAAATAGTTTGTGAAAACATAATTGGAATATCCTTTAAAATTCATGACTTTCTAAAGAACCCTTGATTACAAATTTTTTGTCCACAGTGAAGTGTACGTACTCATTCAGATTTTAAAGGCCATTAAAGACTATCCATGACTTTCGATGTTGTCCGTGTAACGAGCTTTCAGAAATACCATCCTAGACCAGACGAGCTTAGGTGGCAAGGTGCATAAGTCCCACCCATTTTCAGCTTACCGGCTCAAACAACAAAGGCCACTGATTGACAGTCCCTTCCTAAATTCAAATCCTAAAATATCCCAATCTTCTAACTCCTAAAACTCAACTTATTTGACTAAACTCATAGTATGATAAAAACTAAACAGTATTTTTTGAAAAATACCAAGCTATAACATTCACAAACCATTCGTTTCAAAATTACAATCTATTAAAATTTTTGAAAAAGTTGCTAAAAATTTTGAAAATGACTCTTTTTCGCAAAAATTTCAAAAATACTCTTTCGACCGTCCACACCCCACACTTAAAACCGTACAACGTCCTCGTTGTACAAAATTATTTCAAAACTAGGGAGAAATAGTTACCCCTTAGAACGGTTGACTGCTTGATGGTACTTGGTTGCCATAGGTACAAAAACACGAACATTTCACTTCAGATTCAGATTTCCAGGAGTTGTAGCGGAACAGTAAAACACGTTGGTGATCATGGCAAGTGGAGGGGGCACGGTGACCCCACACTTACTTGAAACAACTCCTCCACATATTCTCCATTCAAGTATTACATGCATCACTCACAAACATATCAAATGCAAAAGAAACAAACATCTAAAATATGAAATATAAACAAACACAAAATAAAATAATGTCATTGGTTTGGTACAGATATCCCAAAAAGAAAAGAAAATTACATCAATCGTCCCTGGATGGCCTGGAAGGACCTGCCTCATGATCATGTGCTCGGGCCGGGAAGGGTTGGGGGTGTCATCCCTGCTGAGAAGCCATCTCCAAAAGTACCTCTCCAATCCATGCCAGATGGTCCTCAATACCAGCAACCCTGTCCTCCAGTCGTCGGACAGCTGTCATCACCTCTGACTGCTGTGGCTGTGGCTCTGCTGGTGCAACTAGTGGTGCGGCAGCTCTCCGGCGTCGCCTCGCTGGCTCATCCTCTTGGGCATGGGCTGGTCGGGGTGCCCGTGACGCCTCCGTCGCCACCCTCAGATAACGCCCCACCTGTGGCTGATGGATAAGGCCCATGTTCTCCAAGAACCGGACTGATGTGTGCACAGGCGGTACCGCCGTCAAGGTCGCTATGGTCCTAGCAGTCAGCAAGTCGTATGATCATGCCAAGCGGGTAATGTAGTGCCCGTCAGCCAAGGGGCTGCTGCTGGATGCACCTGCTGCTCGGGTGGATAGGGAAATTAACCACCAACGCATACGCTAGATGCAGGAATCTGGTGGGATCGAGAAGCACCCACATGAATATCATATCCTGCCCAGACACCTTCTCACCCCCTTGCTTCTGCATAACAGAAGTGGAGATGATGCGGTGCATGAGGCGGTGAAGTGGGTTGCGGAGCTGGCTCTCCCTGACCGACCCCGCCTCAAATCGAACATTAGACATCGTAGCCCAAATAGTCTCATTGGCAGCCCGATCCGGCTGCCCCTGGATGCACGCCCAAAGAAACGGTGCGAAATGACGGCTCTGGAGCTCCTCCTCTGTGTAAATCTTCGTGCGTCTCCCAAAGTCCCAGAGACTGCACTCCTTGCTAACTCCACCCAATCTGAAACTGATCGGCCTGGGTCGTGCCTCACGCGCGCTCGGTGCGTAATGAACTATGGATAGGAACTCCAAGAGAAGCTCCGTGTAGACTGTGTCGTCTTGGGTGGCCATCAACCTCTCCCAGCCGTGGCACGTGAAGGTAAACTCCCCAGCAGATCAGGTGCGATGAAGAAATGGCTCGATCTCGGCCCATAATCCGGCATGACCAAGAATATCCCTATCAAAAATGGTCGCCTTGAGAACCCGGCGAGAAAACAGCGCGTCCCTTCATGTAACGTACTCGGGAGTACTCTCTAATATCTCGGGGAAACGAAGGAAGGGGTGTTCACGTCTGAAAGCCATCTGCACAAACAAACAAACCACACAAAACAAAAATTTTGCAAATTTAGTCCCTTTGTCTTCCCCACCGAGGCACGGTGCGGCCTAAGAACAAGGGCACAACACGCCGAAGTCTGTTTCGAAAACCAAAACCCCAATCGATGATTTTCACCTGTTAACTCAATCCAACACTTCTACAAGGTAGCCTAAGCAGCGACTAGCCCCTCTAGGGTGATTATTCTGCAAACAAAACACCCTACGAGCTAGCATTGCCGATTTATAAGTTTTTCAGTTTTTGAAGAAATCAATCAATTTCAAGGCCTAATTGTTTGTTCTAACTAGTAAAAACAAGTTAGAAAGACGTACCTCGATCGTAGGAATCAAATGTACGAGAAAAACACGAGAAACAAGTTGGTTGATCGGAGCTCTATAGCGCGGCGTAGGGGTTTTGTGTGTGCGACGAATAAATACAACGTACCTTATAAGGCATCTGTCTAATCATTTCCCGCGACGTAGGTAAGGGCTCTCCGCGGCGCGCATGTCCCCAAATCAGCCCCTGCGCATCGGGCTGCTTTGCGTCAGCACAGCGCGCCAAACTCTATTCCGCGGTGCGACATTTAATTCTTCCAAACTCCTTCGTGTGACCCCACACTTGTCTTGAACCAATAACACCTGCAACGATGATGATAATATTTTCCTAATTACTCCTAAGATATACTATACCTAACCTATAAAGGATGGGTTGCCTCCCAACAAGCGCTAAGTTTAACGTCTTCAGCCAGATGGCTTCCTCCTACTCTTCACGATCCTCCCGAGGCATCATCTTATTCATCTCGGGTGCAAAGTTATGAACCATCATTGCCAGCAAGGATGTGAGTTGCGTCATCTGATCGCTGACTTGGCTAATCCACTACTGCTGCGCATCCAGGAGCTGGAAGACTTTCGTCTCCCTACATCGGACATCCTTTTCGTATTGCTCATGTTTTAGTTCCATCATTTCCATCATGTCAAGCAGCTGCACCTTTTCAATGGTTGATAGCGGATGTTCTTTTGTTTCCCTTAGGATCTCTTCTTTTCCACCTTCACCTGCTCGTGTCCATATCTATCCCTTATCTTTGGTCCCTGGTGCCATTAGCGGATTGTTGTTCCAATACTTATCATCGTACCCTTGTGGCAGAGATATGGGACTCCTAAACATGTTTAACCTGTGTTTCCTCATCCCAAAGGAGATATCCAAATCTCCCGTCTTACAATCCATAACAGCATCGGCTGTAGCCAAAAATGGACGTCCCAGGATCAGCGCAGGCGCGTCCTCCAAACTCTCGTATTCCGTGACTAAGAAATCCACGGGGTAAAAGAAATCACCAACTTTCACTATCACATTTGTTAATTTGCCCCGTGAGACCTTAGTTGACTGATCGGCTAATTGCAGAACCGTCTTTGCCGGCTCTAACTCTTCATTCTTGTATTTGTCATACAAATATCCTGGTAACACGTTAACACTTGCCCCAAAATCCAGCAAGGTGTTCCTAATAACCATATCTCCTACCGTGATAGTAATCAACAGTGATCCAAGATCTCTATGTTGGACATCATGGTTCATGTAATTAGTTTCAAAAACAAGAGTTTGCAACGGAAGCATAAAATCATGAACACAAATTCCATTTTCAAGAGGATCATGCTACATGCATGTAGAGATAAGATGAAGAACAAACATAGATTAAGTTCAAGATCATAACCTTTTCTTATTGGGTTTGGTTTGGATGATTTTGATAGCTAGGAATCAAGTTAGAATCCCTCTATAGTTGATCCACCACAAGCTTGAACACCCTTGAATGCTAGTTCCACAACTTGCAAGATAAGACTCCTTTTCTTATGAAACCAAAATCGATTTTTGCTTAGCCCTTTAGGAGAGTTATTTGGCTGATTTTAAGAAGCAAGAATGATCGATAACACCTCCAAAATCTCGGCCACTATATCACCCAAAAAGAAAGAAAAGCACATGCCACTTGCTTAAAAGAAAGTCCCATTTGATTTCTATAATCAAAAGCTAGAAGACACAAAGCATCTTCCACCTCTTTTAAGTTCTTAATGCATTCTTTTTCCTTCCAATATGGCTGATTTTATGATGGCAAAAGGAGTGCTAGTGGGTTGTTATTATTTATAAAACTTAGATAATGAAAGCTTATAAATAATACATCTTCTTATTTCTTTAAATGGGATAACATTTAACCCATAATCATATACATAAATAAACCATCTAAATATACAATCTTAATTGTATAATTATATATATACATATATATATATATATATATATATATATATATATATATATATATATATATATATATATATATATATATATATATATATATATATATATATATATATATATATATATATATATATATATATATATATATATATATATATATATATGACAATATAATTTTTATTTAATTTACCAATTAAATTAAATAAAAGGCTTACTTATAAATCAATTAAATCGTTTAACAATTTAAACAATTTAATTGTTACACTTAATTAATTCATCACATATGAATTACTAATCAACCTTTAATTTTGTAGTTATTATTATTTACCTTAAATAATAATAACCTACAAGATTAAATTGCAAGTTTAGTATCATTTGATGTTAAATCAAATTTAACATTCCAAATGATCAATTGGTGTCAAACTTGTTGTTTGTGTGACCCTATAGGATCATGTATTATTAGTAATATCATTTTATGATCATCCTTGGGCATATAGAACAAACAATCTCCCACTTGCACAAGGTTGCATCATAGAATGATATCGACAGTGGTAAACGTCTAGCAACATTTCACTGCCCCCAATAACACATGACATTGTGCCATTCAACAACATTCAATTCTTCAGAAAACACGAGGCTCTAATTGATGTATAAGGTAATCTATCAATTATCCCTTTGTCACAGACATCATGTTGAACATGAGACATGGATCTTAATCATTCTCATTTTTATGTTCAACTTTCAATCAGGCGCCTTAGATGTCTAACTCTCAACACATAAGAGGAACAAATCCCGTCTTGACTACATACGCCCCTCATATAGTTAGTACTATGCATGAGTATGGCCTTTATGGTTGTCTGTATTTCAAGAACAACAGTGAACCATATCAAAGCATAGTACACTCTACACTTGAGTCCCAAATATGTATCTCAGGTCAAAGGATACAATGATAATACCTTTATTCAAGAATCACTTATGATGATGATCCATGGAGTGATCTTGAAACGGGTCAAGTCCAATACTTGTTTACTGACAAGTACCTATGAATTTGGTTGCAACCTTTTGCTACTTTTACCCATAAAAGTAAACCAATCCAATTCATATTAGTCTTACTTCATAATTGCTCCCACAACTATGATCGACTATGGACGTTTAGAATAAGTAAATTATTCAAGGATTAAACATGCTAATAAAACACAAAATTATGAAAGAAACATCATGTCACATATATTACATAATTCTTGTCGTTTACATAAGTTCATATTCATAAAACACTAAACACAAATCAAGTCCATTCATTAGAAAAACGGAGTCCTATACCCTTAGCATGACTTTCATGCTTAGTTTGGGGTAAAGGCTTCGTGAATGGGTCTGCCAAATTCTGATCTGTATGAACCTTGTGAATACTTATTTCACCATTCTTAACTTCATGTCTAATGTAGTTATACCTTCGGTGAATGTGTTTGGTCTTTTGATGCAATCTAGGTTCCTTTGCTTGAGCTATAGCACCTAGATTGTCACAGAAGATTTCTATAGGGTCCCGAATGGAAGGAACAACCCCTAGATCTTCTATGAACTTTCTCATCCAGACAGCTTCTTGAGCAGCTTCCGAAGCAGCAACATATTCTGATTCTGTAGTGGATTGTGCAATCACTTCTTGTTTGGAACTCTTCCAAGACACGGCTCCTCCATTTAAAATAAAGACATACCCAGATTGAGATTTCGAATCGTCCCTATCTGTTTGGAAGCTTGCGTCAGTGTAACCCTTTACCTTTAAGCTTTCTTCCAAACCGTCGTAAACTAAGAACATATCTTTAGTTCTTCTCAAGTACTTAAGAATGTTCTTTACAGCAGTCCAGTGGGCTTCACCTGGGTTCTGTTGATACCTACTAGTCATACTTAAGGCACATGAGACGTCGGGCCTAGTGCATAACATGGCATACATGATGGAACCAATTGCCGAAGCATATGGGACATGTTTCATCCTTTCAAGTTCAGTCCTAGTGTTTGGGCACTGAGACTTGCTTAGGATGGTGCCATGCGGTATTGGCAAGAATCCTCTTTTGGAGTCTTGCATCTTGAACCTTTTCAAGATTTTATCAATATATACACTTTGGCTAAGACCAATAAGTCTCTTAGATCTATCTCTATAGATCTTTATGCCTAATACATAAACAGCTTCCCCTAGATCCTTCATTGAGAAACAATTCTCAAGGAACGCTTTGACACCTTTTAAGGTTGGGATGTCATTTCCAAATAAAAGTATGTCATGTACATACAATACTAGGATTATGACAATGCTCCCACTAGCTTTCTTGTAAACACAGGAGTCATCCTCATTTTTGATGAATCCAAAACTCGTACTCTTTTCATCAAAACGGATGTTCCATGTTCGAGACGCTTGCTTTAATCCATAGATAGATCTTTTAAGCTTGCACACTTTGTTTAGATGCTTGGGATCGACAAAACCTTCAGGTTGATCCATATAGACATCTTCCAATAAGTTTCCATTAAGGAAAGCGGTCTTGACATCCATTTGCCATATCTCATAATCATAGTACGCGGCTATGGCAAAAAGTATCCTAATCGACTTGATCATTGCCACTGGTGAAAAGGTCTCATCATAGTCAATACCATGAGTCTGTGAGTATCCCTTAGCGACAAGTCTAGCCTTAAAAGTGTGAACATTTCCATCCACGTCGATTTTCTTCTTGAAAATCCATTTGTTCCCAACAGTCTTACAATTGGTGGGAAGATTAACCAAGTTTCAAACTTGATTATCGTGCATGGATTGCATCTCAGTGTTCATGGCCTCAAGCCATTTATCAGATTCAGGATCTGATATTGCACTCTGATAGTTGACGGGTTCATCAGAATCTATCGTATAACATTCCTCTTCCATCATAAGGTAACCATACCTTTCTGGTTCAAATCGAACCCTACCAGATTTGCGAACACCTTGTGTTACAATTTGTTCCTGATCAACCGTTTGTTCAGGTTCAACAATTTCTTGTTGAATGCTAGATTCAACTTCTTGTGTATCAGGTTGTGGTTCCTGAAGTTCCTCAAGTTCCACAAACCTCCCACTAGCCTCTTCCGTCAGAAACTTGTTTTCTAGGAATTCAGCTTTTCGAGAAATAAATATCTTATTCTCGATGGGATTGTAGAAATAGTATCCAAGACAATCTTTCGGATACCCTACAAAGATACATTTAGTTGAACGGGGTTCTAATTTGTTTGAAGCTTCTTGTCTAACATAAGCTTCACAACCCCATACCTTGAGATAGGATAAAGATGGAACCCTTCCATGCCATATCTCATAAGGCGTTTTATCTACCTTTTTAGTAGGTGCCATGTTTAGGAGACGAGCAGCTGTTTGTAAAGCATAACCCCAAAATGATAAAGGTAGAGTACTTCTACTCATCATGGATCGAACCATATCCAATAGTGTTCGGTTCCGCCTCTCAGACACACCATTATGTTGTGGTGTTCCAGGTGGAGTAAGTTGTGAAACAATTCCACAAGTCTTAAGATGATCCATAAAGTTTGTACTTAAGTACTCACCTCCTCTATCAGAACGAAGAACTTTAATTGTTTTGTGGAGTTGATTTTCCACTTCACTTTGAAACGTTTTGAACATTTCAAACGCTTCATGTTTATGTTTAATCAAATAAACATATCCAAAACGACTAAAGTCGTCAGTGAAGGTGATGAAATATCTTTCACCATATCTAGTCATTGGCTTGAAAGGACCACATACATCCGTATGTATGATTCCTAACAAGTCCTTTGCTCTCTCATTGGTTCCGGAGAAAGGAGCTTTAGTCATTTTGCCATGTAAACAAGATTCACATATATCAAATGAGTCATTCTCATTTGCCTTCAAAAGTCCACTCTTTTGAAGTTGGGATATGCGATTCTTGTTTATATGCCCAAGGCGACAATGCCATAGATAGGTTTGACTCAAATCACTTTTGGGTCTCTTGGTGAAAGTGTGGTATAAAGAGCCATGGTTAGTCTTTTCATCAAGGTTTACTTCATAAATTCCATTTAAAGGCCTAGCCTCAAAATAGAATACATTATTTTTGTAAACACAAATATCATCATTCATAAAGGAAAGATCAAATCCACACTGTCTTAATTTAGCAACTGAAATAATATTCCTAGTCAAGCTAGGAACATAGTAAACATTCAACAATGTCATACACAAGCCATTAGGTAGTAATAAATTAAAACTTCCAATTGAATCCACCGCAACCCTTGCATTGTTTCCAACCCGGAGTACTACCTCATTTGCCTTCAATCGCCTACTCCTTTTGAACCCCTGCAACATATTACATATGTGAGTTCCACAACCAGTATCAAATACCCATGTGTTAGGAGATAAATTATAAAGTTCTAGGTCTATCACATAGATACCTGAAGTGCCTTCACCGGCCTTCTTCTTCTTCAACTCCGCAAGATAGGTAGGGCAATTTCTCTTCCAATGCCCAGCTTTGCCACATTCAAAGCATGTGTCTTCTTTTGCAACCTTTGCCTTCTTCTTGGGCGGATGGGAAGGTTGGACAACTTTCTTGCCCTTACCTTTGAAAGCTTTTTCTTTCCCCTTGCCCTTGGAGTTGGTGGGGTGTTCGGGTCTAGTTCTCTTTGTGCCACCTTCCTTGATCATGAGAACTTGAGTGGTTTTCTTAGGCAGATTCTTTTCCGCGGTAATTAGCATCCCATGTAATTCCGGGATAGTCTTGTTTAAACCATTCATGTTATAATTCATGACAAAAGGATCAAAGGACTTTGTCAAGGAGTTAAGGATCATATCCGTTGCTAGCTCTTCGGGCATCACAACTCCAAGACGTGCCAAATGATCAATGTGACTCTTCATTTTGAGCAAATAAGAGCTTACCGACTGCCCATCCTCCATCTTGCAAGCATGGAAAGCCCGAACAGTTTCGAACCTTTCCGTTCTTGCAAGTTGTTGGAACATTTCCTTTAGTTGATTAATCATGTCATAGGCTGAATGATTCTCCAAATCCTTCTGAAGGTCGGGAATCATGGTTGCCAGCATGAGGCATGATGCATCGATGGAATCATCCATCTTTTTAAGCCATGCATCGTGTGCGGGCTTAGGAATGGCAGGGGGCTCTTCAGGAAGAGGTTCATTGAGAACATATTCTTTCTTTTCTTGTTTGAGAACAATTCTCACACTACGGTACCAATCCAAGAAGTTGGTATGGTTAAGTTTTTCTCCTTCAAGGAGAGACCGTAGTGAGGTTTTGTTAGGAGCCGGGTTTGTTGCGTTTGGTGCCATCTACAAAATTTTGACAAGGTTCTATTTAGTAAATTATTATATTAAGTCCTTAATAATTAATACCCTTTCTTGTTTCATAAACTTTAATTAATTAAGGTCTAGAATCCAAGTTGCATTACGAATAAGTGGTTAGGTTTCCTTTATCCCGCCTATTTGAATCAACGTGGTAGGTAACGGTTTACCAATTATATCCAAATATAATTTCTAGAGTTATGGGATCCCATTATAACATTTATAAGTTTGGCATGTTTGATCCCATCTATGCCTTGGATTTCTAATGCTTAGGTGACCTTTATCACAAGAGATTTCCAAACGAATCATCCTTCTTAAACGGACGTGTAATTTTGACAACTATTAACGGTTAGGTGTCCTTTATCCCATCAATATTGCAAAACTACTTCTTGTATCACAAGAAGACTCCAAGTGGTTAGGTATCCTTTATCCCACAAGGAAATACAAGTGATACATGAGTGTCTTTAAGAGGGACGGCATTGATTCGTATTTCATAAGGGATTTTGAATGTTTTACAATTCTAATTTTGAAAACATATGGTATCATGTAGATTGCATGCATCCAATGAACATGGTACCGTTAAATCTTATTTTGTTAATTGGTTCCATAATCATAAAAATCTTCATTTTATTGATTCTTTGTATGTGGTCAAGATTACAAATAATATCCAATATTAAGTTTGAGTTTGATCACATATATTAGAACCAATTTATAATCCTAAATAATTACCATTATTATTTAGGGTTGGAGTTTGTAAGAGTTTATAAAATCTCCATTTTATATCTTGTTACATTCATTTTCAAAACTTGACTTAATAGGTTTTATAACAAAACCCATTTTAATAAAACCAATTTTATCACATCTTATGTTTTAAATGTCAACTTTTGAAAATACAAACTCCTTGATGATTATGTTTAATTATCTAGGTTGTCTAGCATGCAAAAACTTATTTTTATCCACAACATAACATAACAAAACATTCAATCATCACAAGCATGCATGGGTGCATAAACACAAGCCAACTAGTTTGATATTTCATGTGAGCCATACATGAAATATCAAGTCCAAACCTAGGGACAAAAGGGTGACAAAAACTCAACCAAATGATCTTCGATTTGGCTAAAATTTTGCCAAGCTTCTTATATCATCAAATGACACTTGAACCACCATTTCTTGACATCATTGAGTGACATGTGATTTTTCTCTGGAGCCCTTAAAACTTGCGACAGGCAGGGGCAGCAGGAAGAAAATTTTGTGGTTTTTGTTGCATTTTTCAATTCATTCTTGGCCATATTGATGCTAATACTTGTTGAAACTTAATGTATATACTAGATATTAAAGTTACCAACAATTATATCACCAAATGACCAAGATATGAATTTTTAAAACCTTTCTAAACAATTTTGAATCTGGATAGCAGCTCTTCAGAAAGTGCTGCTGTTGGGTGCAATCTTCTTTTGGACTTTTACTTCCTTCTCTTGTTACATTTTGTGAAATAAATAAAATACAACTATTCTAATATTTACAAAAGGAATATTAAGAAGGAAATAACTAATTATTATTACAAACCATTTGAATAAATGAATAAATTACAACCATATCGAATACAAACACAAAACATGCATCATATGGTCCTTGGCTTGTTTATGCACCATTTTATCACATAAAATCATAAGAAAACCAACACTTTGTTTTTCTAAGGCAACAATTTATGTAACCAAAAGCATGCAAACATAATATATAGTTGGTTACATAAAATCATAGATAATATACTTGCATGTTGCCAAAGAAGCCATGCATGAAACTTTCATTTAAGAAGATGAACATTCATGGCTTCCAAAAACCAAGTTTATCCAAATAAACTTATTATCTAAACATGCAATATAGCCATGGCTCTGATACCAATTGTTGGACATCATGGTTCATGTAATTAGTTTCAAAAACAAGAGTTTGCAACGGAAGCATAAAATCATGAACACAAATTCCATTTTCAAGAGGATCATGCTACATGCATGTAGAGATAAGATGAAGAACAAACATAGATTAAGTTCAAGATCATAACCTTTTCTTATTGGGTTTGGTTTGGATGATTTTGATAGCTAGGAATCAAGTTAGAATCCATCTATAGTTGATCCACCACAAGTTTGAACACCCTTGAATGCTAGTTCCACAACTTGCAAGATAAGACTCCTTTTCTTATGAAACCAAAATCGATTTTTGCTTAGCCCTTTAGGAGAGTTATTTGGCTGATTTTAAGAAGCAAGAATGATCGATAACACCTCCAAAATCTCGGCCACTATATCACCCAAAAAGAAAGAAAAGCACATGCCACTTGCTTAAAAGAAAGTCCCATTTGATTTCTATAATCAAAAGCTAGAAGACAGAAAGCATCTTCCACCTCTTTTAAGTTCTTAATGCATTCTTTTTCCTTCCAATATGGCTGATTTTATGATGGCAAAAGGAGTGCTAGTGGGTTGTTATTATTTATAAAACTTAGATAATGAAAGCTTATAAATAATACATCTTCTTATTTCTTTAAATGGGATAACATTTAACCCATAATCATATACATAAATAAACCATCTAAATATACAATCTTAATTGTATAATTATATATATACATATATATATATATATATATATATATATATATATATATATATATATATATATATATATATATATATATATATATATATATATATATATATATATATATATATATATATATATATAATTTTTATTTAATTTACCAATTAAATTAAATAAAAGGCTTACTTATAAATCAATTAAATCGTTTAACAATTTAAACAATTTAATTGTTACACTTAATTAATTCATCACATATGAATTACTAATCAACCTTTAATTTTGTAGTTATTATTATTTACCTTAAATAATAATAACCTACAAGATTAAATTGCAAGTTTAGTATCATTTGATGTTAAATCAAATTTAACATTCCAAATGATCAATTGGTGTCAAACTTGTTGTTTGTGTGACCCTATATGATCATGTATTATTAGTAATATCATTTTATGATCATCCTTGGGCATATAGAACTAACACTCTATCCTTCTTGGGCAGTGTCCCCAACAATGCCTCACTAGCTTTAACCGTCAACCTCACCGTATCAGGTGTGGGAGTCTTGCTCTTTTCATTTTTTTTCACACATTTCCTAAAGAATTATTGTATCTTCAGGAACATTCTTCAACTCATCCCACAAAGGTTGATTTATCGATGTCCCAGTCGCCTTACTAGGCTCCTCCTGCTTCTTTTTTTTCTTCTTATCATTCTTCCATTGTTTAATGCTAGCCACCATTGGCTGCTCTTCCTCTTGGACCTCCTTGTCCTCCTTAACTTGAGTTTCCTTCTCAGCTTGGATCTCTTCCTTATTCTTAGCTTTCTTTTCTTTAGCCTTAACTTCTTTTTTATTCTTACCCTTCCCTTCAACCTCAACTTCATCTTCATATCCTAGTAAGTCTTCTACAGTTACCTTCCTCCATTCGGCTTCAACGACGTTCACATGCTCCTTTCCTGCCCGTTGAGTATGGTTTGGGTTGATTTCTGTAGTACTAGGAAACTTGCCATTGTCCCTCTTTCTTTGATCCTTAGCCATCTGAGCGATCTGCCTTTCCATGTTGGCGACGGCCTTGATGTGACAACCTAAATTTTTAAATATGAAAAAAGGACTTAAGCTAAGTATTTTGATACTTAGAAGTTTGATGTTCAAACGAGTTAAATGTATGCGGAAGGGTAAAATGGTCAAATAATGTGAAAATATGGAAACTTGAGTTTTAAGACCGTTTATTAAGTCATAATGAAGTATTATTTCATTTGGAAATTTGATTTAAAGACCCGAGGGAAAAAAATGGAAATTTGGGACTAAAAGTGACAAAAATGGCCAAAGGGTCATGTTCGAGGGCCTGTAACGTAAAATCTATTCAAATTCAGCTTTAAGTCAGTAGTGGAAAGTTGTTATGCTTCTTACCACCTTTCTAAAGGTATAAGATCTGTAAAATTTGGATATTTTATGTGGAAGTTATGTCTAGGTAAAAATGGAGAAAAATATGAGTTGTGCTGAATTTTTCTAAGGCATCAGAGTTTTAAGGGCATTTTCGGGATTTACCAATCTTTTTATTTTAAATCAAAAATCAGCTCTTATATCTATTATCCTGTGTGCGTAATTCAGAAAAGAGGAGAACGAGATTGGGGGTGTTTGTGTTCGTAAATCAGAAAAGAAACATCGGGAAGGAAAGAAAGAAATGCGAGATCGAGAGAGAGATTGGGATTAAATGTGTGTGTGTTCGTTATATTCAGCGAGAAAGGGAGTGAGAGCAGCGGGAAAGATGATCTACACGAGGGAGAGAAGGAATCAAACTGGAGGGACCAAAAGGTGAAGATGGCAGCAGCCATTGCTGCTGCCGGCAACGATGGTGGGCTGCAGTGGCGGCGACGGTCGATGGTGGTGATCGGTGGTGAGGGGATGATGATGTTAGTCCGATTTCTTGCTAAAAGTCGATCCAAACCTTCTGATTTCATATTCTAGTCAAGGAATTAAAAGGTAAACGTTGATTTCTATAACCCTAATTCTTTTGGGTTCAAAAATTATCACTGCATGTTAGATTTTCAAGATTTATGAGCTCTTCTTGGTGTTCTTGAAGTTAAAAGTTTATGGAATCAAATTTCTTGTTGAAATTTACATATGTTGAGCACTTAGATTAGAGAATCAAATATTTATGTGAAGAATATACTATGTTAGAAACTGAAATTTTTAAATATGGTTCTAGATTATCGTTTTTCCGTTTTGGGGACAATTATGAACATGAAAAGTGAATTGGAATGAAATGGTATGATTCTTGGAATGGAATGTGTTGAATACAATGATTGAAATGGTTTATCCCCGAATGGACATTAGAATGAAATTAAGGATACATTAGTCAAGAGATGAATGGAATGAGATTTGGTCTTTACGGTAAATTGTAATTGTTTTGGTTTTTGAAGATAGTCATGTTAAAAGGACAAAAGAAAAGAAAACTTGGTAATTGGGTTGGAATCATGAATTCCAACTTTAATGAAACAAAAATCTTGGAATCATAGATTTATAATAGGATGTATGGTACATGTTTATGATTGAAAAGGAATACTAATCTAGTTGTATATATGTTGGTGAAAAGATGGTACTTGAATTTATTAGTTTTACTTTATATGTTAGAAATGAAATGTAATTGTGAATTTCCATCTTTATGGGACGATTTTAGTTATACAAGAACAACATGAACAAAAACATATAATTTGACTAAATGGAAATTATGAAATATTGGGAACGTATGGGTGTTATGGGAACGAAAAATATAATGTTTTGTGATGGTTTCTATATTTAGAAACTTTATTGTTTTGTAGTTGTCAAAATGACATAAAAGGGTAAAGTAAAGGATGTTATGACATCTAATCATCAAAGTGAACTTATAAAGAAGTAATAAAGTTGAATGTCATTAAGATAACTTAGTAGAACTCAAGAAATTCATAATTAGTCAATTTTGAGACAAAAAGGGTAAAAATGTCCAAAAATGATTATTATGCTTTAAGAAGCATACTAAATATTTAAAATGTAATTAGATAGTGTATAGAAAGAGTGCATGTATGATTTGATAAAGATTAATGTTTAGTGTGTAGTATGTACTAACCTCTTAATAAATTAATAGATGTTAAAAGATGATCGGAAGCGAGTAGAGTCAAGAGCTAGTGGATATTTGTAGCTAGACATACCTAACTACCGAGGTGAGTACATGAGGACTTTTCTGGGTACATAGCAACAAGTTTTGTTTTTATGTTAAATTTTTTTATGATTAACAGTTTGACAAATGATTTTTAAAAGTTATGATAAATGTTTCATGAGTAATGGTTTTCAAAGTGGTTTTTAAAGCTTGAATTAGAAAATATTGATTTATGTTGACTGATTGAAATGGTTTACAAATGATTTTTTTTAAAGTTGAAATAGAAGTACGGTTTTATGTTAATGAATTGAAAATGAGTTTACTTGTTTTGAATGATGTTTATCTAGAGACCAACTTGTGATAAATGATAATGGTAAAAATTGAAATATGAACTAAATGAAAGTAATGAGAAAGACGTCCGGACAAGGATCTCACCCTAGTAAGGGTAGGTCAAAAGACACTACTGGGATGGTACCTCCCGTCGCGAAGTAGTTGTCTCAGCACGCCCTTATGGATGGATTTGTTCTATTCCATGAAGGGAAAGGGAACTAGCACGTCCTCACGGATAGATTCGTTCTATTCCGGGGAGGGAAAGGGATACGGGGAAACCCGTATAAAGCCAAATAATAATAAATTAATCATGAATTACAGTTGTCTATGATGATTAAGAAAGTACCTGAATTATGTTTGCTTATGATGAATTGCTTACCTGACATTTTAAGCTAAAGTATTTGATGTTTTACCAATGAGCTTTTGTTTGGATGAGAAGCAATGATTTCTGTTTTAATGATTATAGCAATGAACTTCTGTTTTATTGTTTTGACATAACAGTGGAGTTTGCAGGTTTTGAAAAGAAGAGAAAGGTTTTATTTATTTGTTAATAGCTAATGATGTTTAAATTTATTTAAACTCATTGAGTCTAAAACCCATGTATCTCACGAGGCATTTTTGTCTTACGTATTGTTTGTTTTAAAATGCTATGTACTCAGGGACAGGATGCGGGTTAGCAGACGATAGAAGGAAAAGACTTAGAAGATGTCATGTGGAATGTAGATAGAAAAGAGGATAAGAAGATAGAGTTATCCCAAGCTATGCAGTCAATCGTGCGAGATCTCGCCGAGATAGCGCCGAGATAGCGTTTCGCGGGGTTAGGCCGAGATAGAAATCAAAATCTCGGTCAGTAATCTCGCCAGCGAGAATCTCGCCGATAATGTCCGAGATTTGCCGAGATTTAGGAGCCCGAGATAGCGATATTGTCCGAGATTTTCCCTAGATCACGGTAATGTCCGAGATTTGCCGAGATTTAGGAGATTTAGGAGCCCGAGATAGCGATATTTCGCTGGATCATTATAGAGATTTGCCGAGACACGTTGACACTTTTCATATTAGAATACTATCTATGTTTTATGTGACATTTTTATGCAACTTTTTGTGATATTAATTCTACGTAGTATTAATAGTCTAAAAGTAACAAAAAAAACCCCCCGCTATACCACCGCGATAAACGCTAAATCGAATCTCGCTAGGTGACCGCTATAAGGTTTATGGCCGAGATAACTGCATAGATCCCAAGTGCGGTATAGTTATATCATGTAAACGAGAGATATCATGATTATGGTTTAGAATTTCCTTGTAGTTGTATATTAAAGTTGTGTTATGTCCCGTATTATATTTTGGGTCGTTTTGTTGAGTCGAGTCAGTATGGAATTGTCCATATTGCCCAAAGGTCATGCCGAAATTTCGGTAGAAATGTTAGTTTAATACGGGACATAGCATTAAGGTGTTTTAAGTCTTACTATGGTTGCCTTTTGATATGAGTTTGTGACACCCAATGTTATCTAAATACTTTTAAATTTATTTGTTTTTATTGGGACCAAATGTTTTAAATGTTCACTTAAAGATTAAAAGAAAAGTTTTTGAAAGAATGAAATTTTTATTCATAGTGTTTTATAAACTTTTACACCAATTAAGGTGTATGAAAGATGGGGTGTTACACTTGACATTAGCCTGGGATTGTTGCTGAGTGGTGTTGAGCATTTCATACATCTTTGCAGTCAGGTCTTCTTGGCTTCCTGGGGCATTGTTATTATTAACTGCCCCTGTTGTTGTTGTTGCTGCTCCCACTTGAATTATTGTTGTTTGTGGGTTGGAATTGCCTGGGCTGATTGGACGACTGCCCTTGATAGTTATTCTGCCTTTGATTGTTGAAATTCTGAGAACCCTGGTTGTAAGGTCTGTAGGATCGTCCGTTATTGTACTGTCCTTGACCCTGACCAAAAACTTGATTCACATCCTGGGTCCTTTGTCCCTGTTGGCCTCCTTGTTGCTGATTCTGGGGCCCATTCTGCAAGGTAGACATTAACCTATCAAACTTCTTATTCAACTCGCTAATCTCTTTCTTGACCTCCTTCTTCCAATCTGTGTATGCTTCCTGGTAGAAAAATTCACTTTTGATCCGTTGCTAAGCTGTTCCAAAAATTTCCAGGCCTCATCGGGATCTCGCATCATGATGGTACCACTAGATGATGCATTGATCATCGCTTGGTTCGTTAAGTCCACACCTTAAAAAAAAGCTTCACTAGCTGCCATTTTGGAACATCATGGTGAGGGCACGACCTCATCAACTCCTTTAATATCTCAAAAGCCTCGTGAAATGCCTCTCCAGGATTTTGCTGAAAATCTTGAATTGCGTGTCTATTCTCGTTAGTTTTGCTAGCTGGGTAAAACTCTTGTAAAAACTTAGCTTTTAACTGATCCCATGTGGTGATGCTATTGGGTTGAAGAGAAGTGAACCACTATTTGGCTTTTTCTTTCAAGGTAAATGGGAACAACCTTAACCTAAAGATGTTCTTGTTGGTGTTCCTAGGGGTATTGGCATTGGCTATGGCTATGAACTCATATAAGTGATTATATGGATCATCTTGTTTGTAACCCCTAAACTCAGGCAATATTCCTAAAAGTTGTGGTCTAATTTCTACTTGAGCTTCTACATTTTCAGGAATATAGATGGGCGACAAATCGTCATACTCTCGCGGTTGGAAGTGCGTCGCAACAAAGTTACCGTCATAGTGATGATCATTGTTGTACCCTTGTTGACCTTGCGGTTGCTGTGGTTATTGCATCCTTCGTGGAGGTCCCCGACCTCTGTTCCATTGTTGCTGCTGCTGCGGAGGAATCCATCCTTCATCCTCCTCGTCATATCCGTGCTCGACCTCCTGGTATTGATATTGCTGCGGTGGAGGTTGTTTTGGTTGTACGTATTGGGTTTGTTGTGGTAAGGTTTGAAAAGCGGTTTGTGGTTTAAAGATGGTTGGTTTGTATGGTGGTTGTAATGGTTGAGATTGCTGCGGTTGAGAAATGGTGGGTTGCTGTCTAGGTGGTGGGTTGCCATCTCAAGTCGGCACTCCCCACACCATAGCAGCTGAAAAAGGGTTGGTGGTTTGTTGGTGTAATAGTGGAACTGAAGGCGGAGTGCATGCTGGTATTGATGCGGGGGCTGAAACCGCACCACCAGTAGCACTCGTGCTACCAAAATGAAATTATGACACTAGGGGTATAAATGGAATTCCCCCTCCTGTTACCTCACCCACAGGCTCATGGGTAACATCCTCTATACTAACACTACTGGGACTCATCTTATCTAAGCGCCTACGTACACAGTTCTTGCACGCAGTTCGTTCGATTTTCGAGTCAAAAAGCAAGGGTCATCACTGCCTACCCCCGACGGGTACACATGCACTAGTGCAACACGCCCGTCAAAACCAAAACAAGACTACTAACCAAAATCAAATCTAAAAACTAAAACTAAAAATCAGAAAACAAACTCCCTACAGATCACCTACTCTTAAGCTCACAACTCCCCGGCAACGGCGCCAAAATTTGACATCACCTTGGTCGTCATGCAGTCAAAAATAATAAAACCTCACTCTCACCAGTACAGTGGAAGTCAGGGTCGATCCACAGGAGTTTCATGGTCAAGATAGGTGATAGATTACCAGTTGCAGTGTCATGCTACAGCCAGAGGGACTAATCTCTACTTTCCCAAAAACAGTTCAAAAATCCAAAATCCAACCAATTGCCAAAAACTAAATCTAACATTAAGCAAACCAAATCAAATCAATTCCTAAACCAAAGTTGTCAACTGAAATCAGAAAGTATAATCCAAATCCAGAAACAACAAGTACAATCCAAAAGACATTCAAAGCAATAAAGGTAAAATAAAGGGAAAATGAGCAAACCAACATTAACCGAATGATTAACTTGCATAAACTCAAATCCAAAGTATCCAAAACAGTAAACAATGAAAATCAGAAACTTTAACCTAATGCTAATGGTTGTCACACCCACAAACACTAAGCTAAACTACTAAAACAACTAAAACTAATAATGAAATTAAATGAAGAAACATAAAATACCACAATGGGTTGCTGAAATCCAAAACTAGGAGTCAAAGAAGCCTTAAGTCCACCTTATGGGTCGTTCCTTGCCTGCTGATTTCGACCTAACGACCTCTATTTATAGTTGTGGAAAATAAGTGACCGCGTCGCGCAGCTCTCATATCTGCGGCGCGCGTATAGGCTTATCCCCGTTTTTTCGTCATTTGAATTCTTCCCACCGCCTCATAGTTGACTCAGCGCAGCGCGCCCTCATGCATCCCCGCGGCGCGCGTGTCCAGGCGACTGCTTTTGTCTTTATCTCCAAACATCTTTCATTTTGTACGCATTTAACCCCTGATTGTAACTTTTCTTTCCGCACAAGCACTGACACAAAAAGTGAGAATACCACAGCATATATGATATAAAAACATCAAGAACAGGGCTCAACAACGACTAAAATACTTGATATTACTAAGCGTTGTCAAACACCAACTCTTTGATTACTCATAATCAATATATCATAAATTAATCATAATTTTTACATAACTTCGATTAGTTTATATAACACCCACTCTTCATCCATGTGAGTCAACCCAATTTGATGATTTAATGATGTTTAAAGTAAAACTTTTGTTAACTAAGCATCATCAAAATATGAGAAACACAATACTAACATCAAATTCATGAAATCTCTAACTTACCAAAAATTAGGGTTCATGCCCTCATCAATTCTTTAAAGATTTAACCCACATAAAATACATGGAAGTGTTTCTTACCTTTTAAGGTGTACTTTTCCCCAAATCCCTTTGATTAGCTTGAAAGTAGTAGCTTCATATATACCTCACACACTCAAACACCAAGAACACATATAGTGTTCTTGAGAGAGTTTTCTAGTGCAAAAGGTGAAGAAATGGCCGAATTTTGGCCATTTTCCTGTCCATATGGTGTATAGTAATAATGAAATCCAAGTAGCACTCAAAAGGGAAGCCTTGTGTCATAAATGATGATTTGGCTGTTGCACGCGCGTTCATGCACCCTGAATGTGGCTAGCTCACTGGTTCACGCAGCCCGCTTGAATCCTTCTATAATCTTGCACGGCCTGCGCACGACATTAGGAGGTCCTCCAATTTCATGGTATTTTCTTACGCGGCCTGAGTCAATTTCCCTTCTTTTCCACGCTACCCACGCCTATAACTTCCTCATACGTTGTCCGAAATTTACAAACCTTATATGTGAAGAAAGCTTATAAGGAGTACATTTTACCTTTACTGAAAGTTCTTCCCATTCTTGATGAATTTTTCGATATTCTTGCTTGAACTTGACCATTCCTTGAATTTTTGTTGATTTTGCCCAAGTTCAACCATTCATAACTTCTTCATTCATATTCCAATTTCTTCCATTCTTTTTCCTGTATTCTCATATTTTCAAGATTAAGCATTTTTCCAATTCTCAACCTATTTTGAGTTATTCATTTATGAAGTTATACAATAATCATAGTTTCTCTAATAGCATTTCACAACTAAGATTTTGTTCTTATTTTAATCTACATATTCAAGAAACATATAAATACCATAATGACTTAATACACATATTTCCATATTTAGACAAATTTCAACCTTTTTCATTGAATACTTAAGGGAAAACTTAATAGCAACTTTTCATTATATCACACTGCATAGTCTTAGCATAAAATAAAATTTCGATTGCTACAGAATCATTATATGTTATGACATATGTTTCTCACTAAGCTAGTAACTTATGTTGTTTTATTTGGTGTTCTTTTAGGACCTGGTAGTTCTAAGGGCAAAGCGGCTTATGTGTCGTGAGTGTCCAGATGCAGATAGTTGGTGAGTTTTGTCAGTTTTGTACTACCTCGCTCGATCATGTGACTATTCTTTTGTATATTTTGTATATTCTTACATGATCCTTGATCTGACTTGTTAGCCGACACTTATATTTTGTACACATTATCTTACTAATGTATATTTTGTATAAAACTTTGAGTGTACAATGTATGAGATAGTCAGGTGTTACACGCGAGATCAAATGGTATTTTTGTAATTATTGATGAAATTTTGAAAATTTTAGTTAATGTCCAATATAAGATAGGTAAATTTGACTAAAATCAAGAAAGAAAAAAAAATCTATATGTCCCCCTCTATGCGCCCCCACTCTTATCCCCCCCCCTTTGCGACACTTTTCGCCTTCTGGATTGCTGGTGCGGGTTCCCCCGACTTTTTTTGGACATAAAATTTTTTATTTTATAAAAAAATCATGAAAACCAAAGTTCTTAAAATTTAATTATTTACAAAAGGACTAAAATCATAAAATTTTGAAAAAAATAATAAAAATAAAAAATATTTAATTATTATTTTCAGAAAACTCAAGGACAAGTTTGTTCATATTACTATTTAGTGGTTGTGCAAAACAGATTCCAAAAATATGGTTGATAAGTGATGTGATGTTTTTATTTTAAGGAATCTACAATTCGTTTTTCGTCCGTAATTATTACTCTATTTGATAAAAATCTAAAAAAATCAAAGTTCTTAAAAGTTGATTCTATACAAGATAAAATTAGTTATCAAAATTTGAAAAAAATTAAAACGTGTTTATATTTATAAAATCCATTAAGATGTATCCACAATGACATGATCCAGAGTATTTATGATACAAAAATATTATGATTCAACATGTTTAAAAGCATTAAATTGTTATGATCCAAAGTATTTGTGATAAAAAAACATTGTGATAAAAAACGTCATGATTCAAAATTTATTAAAAACAATAAAAGTTTCTAAAATAAATAGAAACCAACTCGACATGCCCTTTTGGAGATGATGTTGCGGAATGGGCGCTCGAACCACAACATCTACAACTCTTAGTAAATTTTTAGAAAAGCATGATGACCCGACCTGGGCGCCTATAACCTAAATTCGACACTCCCTAATGATATATATATATATATATATATATATATATATATATATATATATATATATATATATATATATATATATATATATATATATATATATATATATATATATATATATATATATATATATATATATATATATATATATATATATATATATATATATAATCCATTGGAGTAATTTTTTTATTATTGATCAAAACGGGTTGCAACTAAATTTGGATCCAAATGAGAAACAATCAGCTGTACAGCTTTTGTTTTAAATAACAACATTATTGTTTACGCAAAAACAATTAATGAAGTTTAGTTGTTCTAGAAAAAGAACACTTTAGTGAAGCTACAAAGATATTATTTTTGAAATTTAATCTATCTATTGAGCTAAGTGCAACACAATTCTTAAAGGGAAAATGACACTGTAGCCCAACAATGTTACAAGCTTTGGTCGATTTGGTCCCTAAAGTTATTTTTTTGCCACATAAAGGAACCAACTGTTTAAAACCGGTTTAAAAGGACCTTTGCCCATTGAAGCCGGTTGATAGATGACATGGATCATAGGTGGAGGTCAACTGTGTGTGACATGGCGGCCACGTGTTGTAAACTTGGGCACCAAGTTCACCAAGTAGCATGTGTTCCGATTGGTTTAAAATGGGGGACATATCCTTCATTTCTCCAAACATAGTTCCCCGAATTGAAACAGTAAACTCTCCATAATGTCTTCTTCCTCATCCACAGAATTTTCTAAACTTGGTATAAATCTCTCGGACTTGAATATCCCATTAGAAAGTACGAGTGAGAGGAGGAGGTCAATCGGAGGAAGTGAATCAACCAACATGGGACCGAGGAGTTGGTTTTCTGGAGCACCGCTACTCCCACCGTCTGGCGTACCGGAGTCTGGCGCACCGCCGTCTGGCATACCGCCGCCTGGCGCACCGCCGCCTGGCGCACCGCCGCCTGGCGCACCGCCGCCTGGCGCACCGCCGCCTGGCGCACCGCCGCCTGGTGAAGACTTGCAAGCTCTAAAGGAAATGGTACTCGCATTACAAAAGACGGTATACAGGGGTTTTTTTGTATAGGTGTTTATGTTTTGGCACAGTTAATGGCATCGGCATTCAAGTGAAGAGGATGAAGGGTATCGGTATGGAACGATTAAGGGTAAGGGTATTAGGGTTTTTGGGGATCGAAAATATAGATATAATTAGGGGTTTTTGTTGTGAAGTGAAAGGGTTAAGGATCATCCTTGTTTTGTTGGTTGTAAGGATGATAAAATCACATTAGTTATCTAGGATTATGTTTGTTAGTAGGTTTATATATTATCATATGATCGTTTGTAACCTTAATGATCTTAATGGAGTATGAAGTTGTTTAATGAGCTAATGGGTTTATGGCATGGCTTAACAGATGAAGTTGTTTAATGAGCTAATGGCATTTACGTAAAGTATTAGTCTGTTTAAAATTGGGTTAAAGCGTGCATGGCTTAATGGGTTAAAGGCTGCATGGCTTAACAGATTAAGTTGGAACTCATCCATATATTCTTATGTAACACGTATAAAAAACCAAACAAGTTTCATACATACATTATTAAGGTGCACAACCCAGCCCATTATAAAAGGGGAATGTCATATCATTACACAACTCATAAAAAACCAAATGTTATCACAACATAAGTTTTCAAACACCACAATGGTAATCCAGAGACTTAACAAACACCACAAACATTTCTAACACGTTATTGACACACAAACAGCACAAACATTTCTAATCTAAATCCACAGGGAGGTCAGAAGTGTTGCCTTCACCATTATTGCCTTGAATTCTTTTAGCCAATTTCTTCTTCACTATCCTCTCTGACCTTTTTGGCTTACATTTCCCAATGGTTATGCTTTCTTGTGTCATCAAACCAATAACATCCTCCTCATTTACCAAGATACTTTCATTGACTCCAATCCCAACCTCATTTTCATTTACTCCAATCCCAGCCTCATTTTCATCGACTCCAATCACAGCCTCAGTTTCATTGACTCCATTATCTGTTGATGGATTGAATTCTTGTTCATTAACTCCATTTGCTTTATCTCCCAGTCCAGCCTCATTTGCATTGTCTCCAAGTCCAGCCTCATTTGCTTTATCTCCAAGTCCAGCCTCATTTGCATTCTCTGTATTTTAAGCATAATAGATTAATGACAATGGCTAAATGAAAATACAAATATAAACATCATGTGTTCACCTTCATCATGCACATGAGACTTTCTAGTTCCCCTGTTAGGTACTCTCAATTTACAGGGCCTTTCAACTTGCTTACATGTTGTCTTGTTATGGCCAGGTTGCTTACAGATCCCACAAAGAACTCTTTTGCCTACTTTGGAGACAGTATGTCTTCCAACTTTTTCTGAGGCATCCCTTCTTCTTTTAACTGTTGGCCTACCAGGCATTCTCCTCTTTATTGGGGGCAAAGGAGGAGTAAAATCTGTAGATGGCCACATGTCACTTCCATTCATAGCAAGTAAAGGATGCTTGTAAGCATTCTTGTAAAATGTAGCTAGATAAACTGGGTCTACAAAAGCTTCAATTGTCCCGTTTATGTAGGATATTGTTGCAATTGAATGCACACAACCGTATCCATTTAGTTGCCACAGCCTGCAGGTGCAACTTTTTTTTTCCAAGTTCACAGCATAAGATTCTCCTAAGTTCCTAGTTTCAAATTGTAGAAGCCCACTTGGAAGCACTTGCCAGTATCTGCAAATTGGATAATTCTGTTAACAATGTTTCTTATATACTAAGCATATTATAACATAGAAACATACCTTTGTTGAATTTTTAACTCATTAATTTTATGTCTAATGGCAGGACAGACTTGGTAGTCAGGCCAATTGCAACCTTTGATTTGCATCTTATGCATCCTTTCCATGACATAAGTACGTATCTCTTCAAGCATTGTTATAATTGGTTTTTTCCTTGCTTCAACAATCACACTATTGAAGCTTTCTGATATTCCATTCTCTACAGCATCACAGATACTGTCTAGTCTAAAAAATGCCCTTGACCATGTCTTAGGATCCCTTTCCATTAGATGTTCATGAGCTGCAGGGTTTAAAAGCTCAATTTCTTTCATGACTGCTTTGAAATGAGGTTCTGTTGTAGCCTTGCTTGCTTTCCAAAATAAGTTTTCAAAGTGAGCACCAGAAAATCTCTTCTTAAAGTTAGCATAAACATGCCTAGCACATTGCCTATGTTCAGCTGATGGTAAAACTTCCTTTACAGCCTCTAACAGTCCCTGCATGCCAAGATTATGAATATACAAATGATATGCATCCTTAAGTTGAAATTAAAATGAATGAAATAATGAAATAATATTGACATACATACCTTATGTTGATCTGACATTAAAGTAATTCCAAGACCACTTTCAAGATGGAGATCTTCTGTAAGGTTCTCCATGAACCATTTCCAGTTATCTTTATTTTCCACACAAACTACTGCCCAAGCAATTGGAAAATTTTGATTATTACCATCCCTTCCAATTGCACTTAACAACTCACCAGAACAATAACCTTTCAAAAAACACCCATCAAGGTTAATCACTCTTCTACAACCAGTTTTCCAGCCCTCTTTTAATCCCTGAAAACACACATAAAACCTAGTGAAATAATTTTTTCCATCTGGCATGCAATTTACCCCCACTTTGACATTAGACCCCGGATTAGATCTTCTAATCTCCTCTCCAGATGACCAAAGTTTGGCATAGTGTTCAACTATGGTTCCCTGAATTATAGTCAATGCATGCTTCTTTCCTCTCCTACATTGACTCATGCTAACCTCTATCCCAAATTTTTGTTTCACATCTTCCCTTAGTTGTCTAACAGTCAATTTTTGGTTATGTAGAATCTCAGTAGTGTAGTGACTACCGATCCAAGCATAGTTGACAATTGAACCAAACTTGAAATTCCTTGCACAATTATGCTCATGGATTAGAGACTTTATTTGGAATGAGTGCTCGTCACTCATCCAAGAAGCCCATAGCCTAAATGAACAATCCCCATCACAACAATTTGCCAATAACCTCCTACTATCATTCTTTTTATAACACAATTGATATCCATTTGCAACAGCATAGTTACAAAGCATATCTTTCAACTGTTTAGGGCTTTCAAAACGCATACCTAGTACATGCTTCTATTTTTTCCACTCAACATCTGGATTAAACCTTGTTTGAACATCACTTTGCCTGTCAATCACACCAATCTCAACTTGTCCTGGCTCATGCTCCCCCATCTGATTTTCTTCGCCATCTGCCATCTCCGGTGCTGTTCTGGTGTTGTTCACAGGAGTGTTGATGTCAAGTCTATCAATCTCCTCTGCTACACCTGAATGGTGATCTTCAGGGCTAATCACCTCATCGTGGTCTTCAGCTATCCACTCCTGGACATTAGCACCAGTATGATCCACGTACATAGGCACAACAGTTCCACAATGGTATGCGATCTCGATGAACTCAACGTAATCCATTTCATCTGTAATCATCTTTAGTCCTTCTCCTAGCTCGCTCTCAGGTAAGCAAAAATACAAGTTTCTGCATTTCTCTCCTATAAATCTTTCAAGAAACTTCACACATTCCTCTAAATCCATCCCCGCAAAATCAATGTCTTCAAACAGGTGATGCATGCCCTCTATATAACTCAACGGTTGCCTGTTGAAGACTCCATGGTAGTGCACATCGACTTTGCAGTTTGATTCCATTATCACGATGAAGAAAGTGATCGGGAGAAAGGGTTTGGTGGGAAAAGGTCGATAAGGGTTTTGAACCGCCTTCGTACTGTTTTCAGTTTAATACACAATGAAGTTGTACACGTAGATTGAACACGATGACAATATTTGATGACATGTCTCATGACTAGGATGCAAAATACCATAATTGAAGAAGATGACCGGGTGACCGCTTCACTTTGGTCTCAATGGTATTTTAAAACACGTTTTTAACTTTTTGTTCCCTTATGTGGCAAAAAAATAACTTTAGGGACCAAATCGACCAAATCTTGTAACATTGTTGTGCTACAGTGTCATTTTCCCATTCTTAAACTATTTATGTTGTAATATTTTTCGCCTAGCATGTGAAGCCCAGCTAGGCTGGGTGGATGCATCCAGGTTATATACCCATGTGGTGGGAGGTCTGGAGTTCGACTCCGACTAACCCCATATGGGGGATTTTCCTGGAAGGCGAATTAGGTGGATGGGAAAGGCCTTTGCGCCTTAGGTAATCGCCAACCGCCCTGGGTTGCGGGGCTGATTACCTTCAGGTGAAACCATATCTATTCGCTGGTTCAAAAAAAAATATTTTTCGCCTAATCATTTTTGGAGTTCCTGCTGCGTCTCATGGGTTCCATCCCCTAGTTAATAAGTAATAACTACTTCTCTAATTAGTTAATTTGTTTTATTATTTTACTCTAGAAGTTTATTTCTTTGATAACACAACTAATTTAAAACATAATATTTATATTACACAGATTAAAGAGTTGACGTAACTTAATAAAACACAATTATTATTTATATTATCATTATAGGTAAAATATTAATAAATTCAATAAATATAGCGAATGTGTCTATTTAAAATAGAAAAAAAAAAGACAAATTACCGAATCTTTTAAGCATGCTTCCAAAAAATATACAAAAAATGTTGTCGGCCAAAATAGTCATCAAATTCTGAGGCCATGCCCTGCGAAAAAGTCCCATGGGCTGCAAAAAGTCCCATGGGCTGCAAAAAAGTAAATAGTGTAAAATGTTTTAGGGTTTAGGAGTTAGCGGTTAGGGTTTAGGGTTGACGAACCTTTTTAGGGGTTAGAATTTTTCCAAGATTGTACGACGAAAATCGGTTTTTTTGTAGGTCTTGTGCACCTGCAAAAATCTCTCGTTCAATCTGACAAAACCTGTATTTTTCAAGAATTGTATTGAGAAAAAGTGTATGTTGACTGCGAAAATCAGAAAATCGTACTGCGAAATTTAGACTCTCGTGCAATACATTTCTTGATTATTATAAAATAAATGAAAATGTAGAAAATTGTTATCAGAAATTTTGGTTTGATATATTTTTATATGAGAAAAACAATGAGTTCTAATTGTTCAGATGAATACTTTGTTGTGGCTTGCGTGGGTGGTTATTCACAATCGGTGAATGAAAAGGTTCATTATATTAGATAATTTGTTAAAAATTATGGCGTAGAGTCTCCTACAAACATGAATTTATCAAATTTACTGTATTTGGTTAATATGAAGACGAACATTGAGATTTGAGAGGAAACGTAATGTTGAGTTGTATTTCCTGTTGGATTAGGTGTCTAAGTCATGACTAATAATTAGTATTTACCTAATTAATAGTAGCACAGTCCATTTGGGTTGCCCTCATGGCTGGAGGTTTGTTGGAAAGTTAAGTAGAGAGAAAGGGTTGATTTATTATATGACTAATAAATCAAGATATTGTTTGTTAATATATTATGGAGATAATATATTAATTAGAAATAATATTGTTGAGATTAATAATTAATCAGAAATTAATTGGATTAATTTCTGTGACATTAATTGGATTAATCAGGAGGTCAGGGATTAAAGTCGTACGAATTCAATAGTTGAATTGCGGCGCGCGGCGCGCAAATGTAAAGGCTGTGACGCGCGTACATATCCGTACAAATTCGATAGTTGAATTGCGGCGCGCGGCGCGCCAATGTAAAGGCCGCGGCGCGCGTACACATAATCCGGAAAATGGGCTGCGGCTAGGGTTTCTAGCTTTACCCTTTGGTTCCCTATAAATAGGGAACCCTAGGCCTCATTATCGTTCGTTCATTCTATTATTTCTCTCTGGAATTTCGATCCATAATCCTCTCGGCTTGGGTGTGATCTCATTTGAGGCAGGATATTTTTGCTGCTCAGCTTCCAGGAAATTCTAAAAGGTTGGTTTTTCTGATTTTATTCTTTTAGTTAATTTTCTTATGGCCTTTAGGTTTTGTTATATGTTCAATTAGAAGAAAACATAGATCCTTATAGGTTGCATGTGAACTTAGGTTATTTAGTTCATGGTTGCAGAAAACCTTTCAGTGGTATCAGAGCCTGTCTTGTTTTCTTGTTGAATTGCTATAACTGTTTTAGGGTTTAAAGCTTATAAACCCTAATATATATCAGGATCGATTTCTAGGATTAGGGTTTTGGAAACCCTAATCCCCCCCTTGCCTAATTTCGAAAATTGTTTTAGGGTTTTGGAAGGTTTTCTATTTTTGGTAACTTTATTTGTTAATTAAATGGATAACCTTAAACCCCATTATTTGAATTCGATTTTTAGGGGGTTTAGGATAGGTTTTAATTAATTTGATTAATTTGGATAAACCTATCTTCATTTGAATTAATTTAATTAATTGTTAATTAAAAGATAATTCAAAAGGGATTTAATTAATTTTAAATTGGCGAAATTAATGGTATAAATCCAGAAAATTATTTTAAAATGTTTAAAATATTTAGATTTAATTAATTTAATTAATTGGTAATTAAAATTGATTAAATCGAAATTTAAGGTTTAATTTAATTTAAAATTTAATTGTTAAATTTGGTAAAATTAAAAGATAAACCTTGAATATTTTAAAGGGTTTTAAAATACATCTTATATATGTTATTAATTGTTAATACTATATGTATAAGATAAAATTGGTCAGTCAATTCAATAGTAGGCCTCATTCACGAAGCTGGTCTATAAAGTGGGTATAAGGAGGCTGCCTGTAAAATGGTAGTCTAATGGGTGAACACTCTCACCCACCGCTCGCCTGATCAGTGGAGGGTCGTTAGCCGAACAGTTTTGATAGGACCACATAATCATTAAAAGTATAATGATCAAAGTACTAGAACCTTTACACAAAATCCCAATCTAGTTACTTTAAGAAAAATGTGAATTTGATGCTACCCCATGAAATTGCACATTGCACTTTATGAAACGTTGGTGGAGCGTGTGTGGTTTACCGGCACACCAATGGGGGTTCATAAAGAGTGGCAATAGGTGTCTCGGGTGTTATCATTGTTGATGGAGCGTGTGTGGTTTACCGGCACATCAATTTGAGATGATAATGGACCCCGAGAGTACCAAGCTAATTTGCATGGTTATTCACACCCGGTTTGTGATCCTCGGCATCCCAGTCACAAACGGTGGGGCATATCCGAGATTAAACATGCTATTGAACAGTTCAATAAATCTCATAAGAAACTAGGAATTCCATTTATAATAAGATTATTTTTCCGCGGTGGAATTGGCTGAATCGTCATTCGCCTACCTTTATAAAAATTTGCTTATAGATTACGGCATCCCTCTTCTATGTTGCAAATTGTTATAGTTGGATCCTAGCCTTATTTTATATTGGGTTATTATAAGGACCGACAAGTATCTAATTAAACTTACCTTCTTTTATAGATGTCTTCTGCTGATCAATCCGCTCCCCACTCAAACTCCAGTGTTCCCTCAATCCTCTCATTATGTTCCAAGGTTCAATTGAACGGGACAAACTACAATGACTGGATTAGAAATATCAAGATGGCTCTGAGGTACGAGAACAAAGAGTATGTCCTCGAGACCGAGCTTGTCGATATTGACCCTGAAACTGCTACTCCCGAGGAGATTTCTTTGTACCAAAAACATTCTGATGATGCGACCAAAGTGGCCTGCATCATGATCGCCACAATGAACCCCGAATTGCAGAGGATATACGAAGACTACTGGCCCTTTGAGATGCACAAGGAGCTTGCGGAAAAGTTCCGCAAGCAAGAGCGCATCGAGAGGTGCGAGGTGGTCAAGGACTTCACGAACAGCAAACCTAAAGATGGAGAGTCCATCTGCACTCATGTGTAAAGAATGCAAGGTTACGTGGAGCGGCTTAGAAAGCTTGCGATGCCTGTACCGGAGCAGTTGGCCGTTGACATAGTGCTTAACTCGTTACCGAGTTCTTATGACCAGTTCAGGCTGGCTTATCATTTGAACAACAATCAGGCTAATATGACTGAGTTGCATCGCATGCTTCGAGTAGCTGAGGACGGGATGAAGGGTAAAAGTGTACCCTCGGTTAATCAGCCCGTCCTAGCCATTGGAAGTGGCAAAGGAAAGAAAAGGAAGGGCCCTCCTAAGCAAAATTGGAGGGAAAAGGTTCAGGTCGGGTCATCCAGTAATGTCTCGAGAACCAAGACTTCCCACATTCCTTGTGTGGCCAACCCCGATGAAGCCAACTGTTTCTACTGCAAAGAGAAGGGCCATTGGAAGAGAAGCTGCCCCAAATACTTGCAGGATGTCAAGGATGGGAAAGTAAAGCCATCGACAGCAGGTATATACACTATCTCTAAAAACTCACCATTTTCTAATTCTTGGGTCCTTGATACAGGATGTGGTTTTCACATTTGTTCTGATCTGCATGGCCTAAAGGAAAGCAGGGAGGTGGAGCACGGTAGACTGAACTTGATCATGGGCAATAGGAGATCGTCCCCTGTTACCAAGATCGGCGTTTTCAGTTTAGTGCTTAGTAGTGATGTTAGTATAGAGTTATTTAATTGTTGCTATTCGCCAGAAATGGCAAGAAACATTATTTCATTTCACGCATTGTTCAGACAAGGATTTCAATTTTCTTTTGATAATAAAATTGGTTCGATTTCTGTTTTCAAAAATGGTATTTTGATTTTTACTGCTTATCCTTGTGATGGTGTGTATGAAACTGTTGAATGTGTTGCCAATTTAGGACATAGTGTAAATTATATTGATTCTACTAGTGGTGTAGAAAAGGCATGTCTGTGGCATAGTCGGCTCGGGCACATCAGCAAGAAACGCATCGCCCAACACCAAAAGGATGGAGTGTTGGAATCATTCGACCTCAGGTCAGATGATGTATGCGAATCTTGTCTGTTGGGCAAGATGACTAAATCACCTTTCAAAGGATCTTTTGAAAGAGGTGAGGGTCTGCTGGACATCATTCACACGGATGTGTGTGGTCCATTCAGATCAACCACAAAGGATGGCACGCGGTTCTACGTGACCTTTACCGACGATTTTAATAGATACGGTTATATCTACTTGATCAAGCACAAGTCGGACACCTTTGAAAAGTTCAAAGAGTTTAAGAACGAGGTAGAGAATCAATTAGGCAGGAAGATAAAGATGCTCAGGTCCGACAGAGGCGGAGAGTATCTAAGTATTGAGTTCCTAGACTATCTAAAGGAATGCGGAATAGTTTCGCAGTTGACACCTCCCAGGACACCACAGTTGAACGGTGTTGCAGAGAGGCGCAACCGAACCCTGTTGGACATGGTCCGTTCCATGATGAGTCGAGCTTCACTTCCCATTCACTTCTGGGGGTATGCCTTAGAGACTGCCGCCCATATCCTAAATCTTGTCCCAACTAAGAAGGTTGCTAAAACACCTCATGAGATGTGGACGGGGAAAATTCCCTCGTTGGCACATATCAAGGTCTGGGGCTGTGAGGCTTTCGTTAGACGAGAGACTCAAGACAAACTCGCAGACAGAAGCGAAAGGTGTTTCTTCCTTGGTTATCCCAAACAGTCATTTGGATATCTATTCTACAGACCAAGCGAGGACGTGGTCTTTGTAGCTAGACGAGCGGTCTTTCGAGAGAGAGAGCTCATATTCAAAGAGGACAGTGGGAGTACCATTGATCTGGAAGAAATTCAAGAATCATCAGATGACGCAACCTTAGGAGAAACTAGCAACCAACATGAGGAAGAAGTTCCTGTTGGTCCGACAGATGTATCCTTACCTCTTAAGCGTTCCGGTAGGGTTAGCATGCCGCCCGAGTTTTATGGGTTCCATATAACTTCGGATGGGGACACGTTTGTCAGTGATAGGACACTGATAAATTTGGATGAACCAGCTAACTACCAGGAAGCAGTGGCGGGCCCTGAGTCTGCCAAGTGGAAAGAGGCCATGGATAGCGAGATCAAGTCCATGTATGACAATCAAGTTTGGAACTTGGTTGACAACGTACCGGGTCGAAAGACAGTCGGGTGCAAATGGATCTTCAAGAAGAAGACCGACATGGACGGAAAGGTACACACTTTCAAGGCAAGACTGGTTGCGAAGGGTTTTTCTCAAACCCCAGGGGTTGACTATGACGAGACCTTCTCACCAGTAGCCAAGATAAAGTCTATTAGGATTATGCTGGCCATAGCTGCATTTCATGACTATGAAATTTGGCAGATGGACGTCAAAACCGCCTTCCTTAATGGAAAGTTGACTGAGGATGTTTACATGAATCAGCCAGAGGGTTTTGTCGACGCAAAGCATCCCAATAAGGTGTGTAAGCTTGAGAGATCAATCTACGGATTGAAGCAAGCTTCTCGCAGCTGGAATCTTTGTTTCCATGAGAAAGTCAAAGAGTTTGGTTTCTCTAGGAGCGAGGATGAGTCCTGCGTATATGTCAAGGCTAGTGGGAGTATAGTCACCTTTCTGGTGCTGTATGTCGATGACATACTGCTCAGGGGAAACGATATCCCAACCTTGCAAGATGTCAAGGCTTGGCTTGGGAAATGTTTCGCCATGAAGGACCTAGGAGAGGCTGCCTATATTCTCGGGATAAGAATATTGAGAGATAGGAAGAAGAGACTAATTGGACTTAGTCAGGGTACATACTTGGAAAAGGTACTGAAAAGGTTTAGTATGGAAAATTCCAAGAAGGGAGAGCTGCCTATCCAAAGTAATGCAAAATTGAGTAAGACTCAAAGTCCGAGTACAGACGAAGAGATAGCTGAAATGAGTCGGGTACCTTACGCTTCGGCTGTAGGATCGATCATGTACGCTATGATGTGTACTCGCCCTGACATGGCCTTTGCTTTAAGCATGGTCAGTCGGTACCAGGGTAACCCTGGAAGGGCGCATTGGATAGCTGTAAAGAATATACTCAAGTATCTGCGAAGGACAAAGGACATGGTGTTGGTCCTTGGAGGCAGTGATACATTGAGAGTTGAAGGATATACAGATGCCAGTTTTCAGACGGATAGAGACAGTGGTCGGTCTCAGTCTGGCTGGGTATTCCTTCTGAACGGAGGAGCAGTAACTTGGAAAAGTTCCAAGCAAGATACGGTGGCTGATTCTACTTGTGAATCAGAGTATATAGCAGCAAGTGAAGCGTCAAAGGAAGCGGCTTGGCTGAAGAACTTCATCGGTGACCTTGGAGTAGTCCCGAGTATTCAGGAGCCCATGGAACTGTTCTGCGATAACGAAGGTGCGGTCGCCTTGACAAAGGAACCGCGAGACCATGGAAAGTCCAGGCATATCGACAGAAAGTACCACTACATAAGGCATAAGGTAGAAGAAGGTCACCTCGTGGTAAAGAGGGTATCATCAGAAGATAATCCTGCAGATCCCTTGACAAAGGCTCTGAGTAGGATTAAGCATAATCAGCATGCTAGGAGCATTGGATTAAGAGATGATATAAAGTTTATGTAAATTAGATAGGTTTCGAAACTTGTAACAATGAATTGTATTTGACTCTTGTGATTTAATAATAGAGATTTATTAATGAGTAATTGGTTACTACTTTTGTCAATACTTTATCATTGTGGTTTTATTTTGCATGTTTTACTTCCTGAATAATTGGATTATTTAAACATCCACAGTTGATTACACTTTTTGGGAGTAAGTGTGAAGTAAGACTGTCATGAATTGGTAATAGATTGTCTAAGGAGTTAGACATTGCAATTGGATTGCTGCACCATTCGTGAGTACTTGGAAATGGAGATTTGAGTATTGGATAAACCCGCGCTCAATGGATTGCTTCATGGATTTCATCATGAGCAATGTTGAGACGATAATATCTTTTGATCTTTAAGCTAAGACATATGAGTTATGATTTATTAGACGGTTGTTCATTGATAATACGAAAACGCATCGGTAACTCGGTGTTATAAAACGTATTGTTGTGAGTGATTTGTCTGGTAAAAGACATAAGTATATGAGTCGAAGCTTATTCGTCCCTTGACCCTAACGGGGAACAGATATCTGTAGGCCTCTCGATGAATTTGAAGTTGACTAAAATGGTTGGCCAACCGGGACTAAATTGGTAGTCTAAGAGTCATATGCAAATCGGATATCGAGGAACAGTGAATCAGACCAGGATTGACTTTAATCCATGTCTTGAGTCTGAAAATATCTTGTTGGACGGAGGATCATCTGATCACTTATCTATGGACAGAACTGATTAGATCAGAGTTTGGCAGTGGTTTCTAGGAAGCTAAAAGTGCCGGTTAATTAGAGGTTAAATTGGTAATTATAGTCATAGACTTATCCAAGTGGGAGACTGTTGGATTAGGTGTCTAAGCCATGACTAATAATTAGTATTTGCCTAATTAATAGTAGCATAGTCCATTTGGGTTGCCCTCATGGCTGGAGGTTTGTTGGAAAGTTAAGTAGAGAGAAAGGGTTGATTTATTATATGACTAATAAATCAAGATATTGTTTGTTAATATATTATGGAGATAATATATTAATTAGAAATAATATTGTTGAGATTAATAATTAATCAGAAATTAATTGGATTAATTTCTGTGACATTAATTGGATTAATCAGGAGGTCAGGGATTAAAGTCGTACGAATTCAATAGTTGAATTGCGGCGCGCGGCGCGCAAATGTAAAGGCTGCGACGCGCGTACATATCCGTACAAATTCAATAGTTGAATTGCGGCGCGCGGCGCGCCAATGTAAAGGCCGCGGCGCGCGTACACATAATCCGGAAAATGGGCTGCGGCTAGGGTTTCTAGCTTTACCCTTTGGTTCCCTATAAATAGGGAACCCTAGGCCTCATTATCGTTCGTTCATTCTATTATTTCTCTCTGGAATTTCGATCCATAATCCTCTCGGCTTGGGTGTGATCTCATTTGAGGCAGGATATTTTTGCTGCTCAGCTTCCAGGAAATTCTAAAAGGTTGGTTTTTCTGATTTTATTCTTTTAGTTAATTTTCTTATGGCCTTTAGGTTTTGTTATATGTTCAATTAGAAGAAAACATAGATCCTTATAGGTTGCATGTGAACTTAGGTTATTTAGTTCATGGTTGCAGAAAACCTTTCATTTCCAACACCCGGTACAAAAGTATGTGATAAAGCTAATTGATGAAACTGACCTAAAGCATTTGAAGAATGTTATTTAAAAACTCTTGTATGTTGTGCATCTCAACGTCTGTATCTGTAGATAATGATCTGGTGGTAGACGCCCCACTATACAATACAATGCACCAATTTTTTCCGACATTCAATAATTTACATACAATTATTTCTTACAACATTTATAGTAAAGATATCTATCATTTCTAAAACAAGGCCACAACCCCAAGTTTCTATTACGTCTCTACTTAAACATCCAAAGTATTTGGAGCCATCTCCCAAATAACCCTAGAACAAGGCCACAACCCCAAGTTTCTATTACGTCCGTACTTAAGCATCTGTAGTGTACAAATCATCATCTATAATCACTCTTTTCTTAGCATGTCAACATCCCTTATCATCTAAAATCTGCAAAACAACAATAAAACGTTAGTTAGTAACGTTAATGCGGTAAATTAAGAGAAAAAATAATTCACATATTCTATATGTCGTTTTAACTACCTTAAAATGAGACTTCTCAAATGGACTCGATGTTTTCTTCAAACTAAAAATAACTAGAATGTTGACCGATTTAAACACTTTACAAGATTTTCACAGACAACTGCATTTTTTCGCAGATCATATGGGTTTTTCATAGGCCACTTGCATCAAAACAACATCATTTTGGGCAACAATATTTTTTCGCAGACAACCAAAAATTTCATAGGTGACTATTTTCGTGAACAATTTTTTTTGTCTATTTTTTGGAAACATCCTTAGAAGATTAGCCTAATTTATATTTTTTTCAAACTTTTATTGTTAATAGAATAACATAATTTAAAACTTATATTTTATAAGATATCCAATAAATGACATTACAATTTAGAAAAAAAATTATAATTAGTAAATAACATATTTGGTTTGTTATATATTATTTCTTTTGGGTTTGTTTTAAAACAAACTAGTTATTTTGAAGAATTGAAAAATTAAATAATTACATTTGACATCCAAAAAACAAGTTCTATAAAATACAAAGTCCAAAAATAACAACTTTAAGTTAAATTGTAATATTCAGCATAAGTAAACTATTTCTTTTACTACAGGCCAACGTTTTCTTTCAAGAATCAATATACAGCATTACAACGAAGGCCATGCGGCGTTCATTGATTTGTTAAACTATACAGATGGATGCATGTAGAGAGAGAGAGAGAGAGACAGAGAGGGAATGGAACAAAAATAGGGTTTACATTTAAATTAAGTGACCATCGGAACTGAAAGTTAGATACAAGCGGTTCGTTAGAAGAGGCTGCGATGGGGCGGAGAAAGTTGGAGATGAAACGAATCGAAGACAAGAATAGAAGACACGTGGCGTTCTCAAAGCTAAGAGCAGAATTGATTAACAAAGCACGGCAACTTTCCGTTCGATGCGATGCCGACGTCGCGGTCATTGTCTTCTCCTCCTGTGGCAAGCTCTATGAAAGTTGCAGCGGTAGTACAGACAGGTCAGCCATCACTTTGTGTTTTTTTATCAGTATGATACTTTTTCGTTGCTGTATACATGTATGTGTATGTTGTTATGTACGGCGTAATAACCTTTAGGATAAAACTTAACGATATATCTGCCACCGTCGGTAGGAAGATTTCTAGGGCATAACAAGCTATTTTCGGAGAAGATGAATAATAGGTAGCAGCGGTATACTTGACGGCGTTATAATCTCATTTCGTGATGGCGTCATAATTTCCATTCTTGATGGCGTCATAGTTTCCTCTTATGTCCAAACATATATTCATCTAATTGGGATGTATTATCGTAGTGAGTCTGAGAATGACTACTTTCACGTCTAAATACCCCTTTGTATATTCATTTTTAAATATAATAACTTTTCAAGTCTCATCCAATTTCCATTAACAACAAATTCTTCAAAAAAAATTTATTTAATTCAATCATTAATAATGACTCAAAGGCTCAAATAAAAAAAAAAAACAATACAACTACAATGTAATTTTTCTACCTTTTGCCCTCTGTTAAATAAGGTATGTATCATTCCAAATGAATTATTATCTTATCAAGATTTTGTTTTTATTTAATAACCGGATTTTTTGTTTTATTATTAAAATATTAGTATTGATATACAATACAAAATGAGGACACACTCTTTTAGCTGCACCGTATTAGAATAAATTTATATGTGTAATATTTAAGTTCTAATCATAATTCTTATAATTTTCAAGATATAATAGATGTTTGATTGATATTTTATATATTTATTGATGTTAATATTACTATTTTTTCTACACAAATGGTAAACTGAATTAACAGAGTGAACAAAAACAGACTGCAACAAAAACAAACCGAAAAAAACCGTATTAACCGAAACAAAAACTGAAGATATGGTTTTTATTTTGCAAAAATCGAAAATTTTCGGTGCGGTATGGATTTAATTTTAAAAAACCGCAAAAAATCAAACCACAACGCTGGTAGGAACCGAACGGCAAACCATGCCCTTAAAACTTTCTTGTAGAATTTAGAATTTAAAATTTGTTTCAGCTTTGTAATTTCAACCATGTCCCGAGCAGCTATTAATATATCGTCCACATAAAGTAGCAAATACACGTAAGACCCATCAACACATTCCTTGTTATATATGCAGCAGCCATAAAAATTTCTAATAAACCCATGGCTAACCATAAAGCTGTCAAAACATTTATACCATTGTCTTGGGGATTGCTTTAACCCATAAAGCGGTTTCTTGAGTTTACAAACATAACCTTCATTACCTTGAGTTAGAAAACCCATAGGTTGACTAATATAAATCTCCTCTTCAACTTCCCCATGTAAAAAAGCCATTTTGACTTCCAAATGTTCCAACTCCAAGTCTGTTTATGCCACTAATGCCAAAAATACTCTAATAGAAGTATGTCGAACCACTTCTGAAAAAATTTCATTATTGTCCACGCATTGTTCTTGACTATAACCCCTATCCACAAAGAGAGCTTTATATAAACCCCATGGGTAAAATTTACCCTATTAAGATCATAAAGTGTGATACCCATTCCCATAGATATACCCTTGAATCCGATGGTTATTTACTAACACGTTACTCGACTGAACGGGATAGGGTTTGGGACACAATTTTATAATCAAATGTGGGACTGTAATCACCAATACCTGTCCCATTGCGATAACGTTACTCGACTGAACGAGATAGGGCTTGGGATACATTTTTATAATCAAATGTGGGACTGTAATTACCAATACATGTCCCATTGCCATCACGTTAATCGACTGAATGGGATAGGGTTTGGGATACAATTTTATAATCAAATGTGGGACTGTAATCACCAATACGTGTCCCATTGCCATCCCTATTCTTATCTCTCTATTTAACACCATGACTATCTAGACCAAAGCCATTATTGAAGCTTTTTCAACAAAAACCATATGTATATATATACACATATACACATGCACATGCACATGCACATGCACATGCACATGCATATATATATATATATATATATATATATATATATATATATATATATATATATATATATATATATATATATATATATATATATATATATATATATATATATACATATATACACACACACACATATATATATATATATATATATATATATATACACACACACACATACACACACACAAATATATATATATATATATATATATATATATATATATATATATATATATATATATATATATATATATATATATATATATATATATATATATATATATATATATATATATATATATATATATATATATATATATATATATATATTGAAGAAAATTCATCCTTATCATTATGAAAATATTAATTATGCATAAGCCACCAAATCCTGAACCAAACCCTTAATTTACAACCTTGGCCTTAATACAAAGTAACTAAAGACTAAACTAGGTTTAAAAGGTTATATATTTCTAATTTTATGATCAAAATCACTACTAAATCATTTCCCTCTATGCTCTCAACCATCATGTGTATATTTGACTCCATAGTTAGAGTAGCTATTACACTCGAGCTATGTGATTTTTGCATATTCATTACATGTGTTTCCTATGAACTTTTCCATGATATTCCTTGTTGGGTTTTGGAGAACCTTTTATGTGGCTAAAAGGCTTACATATGTGACATATCCAAGTTTCATACCATGTCGCATAAACCTTAGAAATCGTACCAGATATTTTTCATGAGATGACCTTCTTTTATGATATACCTATGTAGCCTATAATATCTCTTATGTAATTTTATTGCGACATGCCCTAATATTCTATACCACTATCCAAAACATATCAATACTTGAAAAAGAGGTTAATGTCAATACATACTTCAACGATGTACATGTAGGATTAATGTCAATATAACTTATCACAAGGTTCATGCATTATTACCCGTGCCTCCTGCTTAATTTCCCATGACATGTCCCTCATTGTGTTTTGGGTGTCTTAGATCTACTAGAACCTTTTATATTAATAAGCGGCTTACATATGTAATATGTCAAAGTTTCCTACCAAGTAGATTTATATGTAGCCCGTATCCACATGGAAGACCTTTTCATGTCAAGGTGGATATAATCTAGAAGATGATGGGCCTTAATACAAATGGTAATGGGATATAGTGGTGGACATAGACCCCTATTTTTTAATGTGGAAAAAGCCTCACTTAACAAGGCTAACAATCTTACTTAATGAGGGTAGCTTAGCTGAGCGATTTAACTCACTCAATGGAACGACCACTCTGACTAATAGACTTGATACCATTCTATTCCACTTCCTTTTTGTAAAAATGAAAAGTTTCTCACTTATTTGATAATTTTTTCATACTTTGTTTAGATGTGGCACACCTCAGCTCGAGGTTAATATCTCAAATACACGATAAGATGTTTCCCCTTTTTCCTATTAAGTCACATAACCATATTGAATATTATTTTCGAATACGACTAACATATATAATATAACAAAGTTGTGTACAATGTATCATATTAGATTTTACTTCGAATTGGACTTGGCTAAGCAACATGATCGACTTTTCCAGACCAAACGTTAATACCAAAACCAAAACATCATAATACTTAAAAAAGTCGCTAGCCACATCCCATACATAATTCAACCATGTTCATGTATTATTAATATAATATAATGCAACACTATGCTTTTAAGATAAAAAATAGAGAGTTTGGGTTCTCTAGTAGAGCAAGTAGTATAGTAGATCAGTAGCCATTAGCTTTTCTAGTAGAGTAAGTAGTATAGCAACCATTGGATTTTCTAGTAGAGAAAATCGAATTAGCATCTATTAGCTTATCTGGCATAACAAGTATGATCAGTGGCCATTGGGTCCTCTAGTAGAGCAAGTAGGATCAGAAACCATTGGCGTCCCTGGTAGAGCCAATAGGATCAAAACCAATTGGCTTGTCTATCTTCACTAATTTAAGAAGCTTTGATGCTCCAAGCAGCCTTGTCTTCTCCAAGAAGTTTTGCTACTCCAAGCAGCCTTTGCTGCTCCAAGAAGCTTCGTTGCTCCACGTAGCTTCACTGCTCCAAGAAGCTTCATTGCTCCAAGAAATTTTATTGCTTCAACTATCATTGGCTGCTCTAGTAAATGTCTTGGAGGAGCTCTTTTTCCTTAGTAAATTATGCATCTACTTTTGCTAACTTGTAACTTTGGATCATGTTTTCCATTGTATTCGAACTTCAAAATTCTGTAGAGTTTTTGGGGTGCTACCTCAAATCCCCTACAAAAATGGCCCCCTTGACCTCCTCATTTAGTCTTGTTCGGGATAAAACTTACCTTATACAAGTGTGCATTGCTGCACCACTTGACTTGATTTAGATAAAAACTTTTATTTCTTTTGAAACTAGTATAAATTCCTATTACACTTAAATAACATATGATCCCTAATTACCAACAATCCTCCCTTATTTAAGTGTAGTTCTTTAATTCATAGAAAAAACTAAACAACTCAAACTTATGCATAAATGAAAATGTCATATTGACAAAATAACTTCATCAAAAATTTGATGCCACTACTTGGGAGATTGTTTCGCCTTTTGAAAACAACAAATAAACATAGCAAAAACATGTTGCATCATTTATAAAATTACCATATATTTATTATTTCCTAAGAATACGAAAGAACGAAAATCAAATAGATCACTATGTATAAGAACTAAAGTAGCCGATTTGTTGGTTTGTTTCATGAAAAGGTTGCCTTGTAATTTTAGTAAGCATACAAGTTTGACATTTTTTGTATTAATGTTAAAGACTAGAATTAATCCGACTTTTGACATACCTTTGACATGCCATCTATTGTTCTAAAATTAACATGTCTGAATCTAGCATGCCACATCAAAGGTAAATTATACAAAACATGTAAAGAAGAAGCAGATTTTGCACCAGCACCCGTTGAAATTTTATTTAACATAATCAACTGAAATATACCATTCCAATTATATCCAAATCAAATAAACACCCCAAATTTGGGCATTATATATTTGTCAACCTGCTTAAATCCTCTATTGTTCAAGACACCACCCAAACCAAGATTCTTTCGAATCTCCAAGACATACAACAAATTACATAAATTAGTTGTTTTTTTAAGTAAATTCTAAAAATAACTTTTCCACAACCAAGAATCGGAGCATCAAACTCGTTCCCCATATGAAAAATTGATCAATCATTTTCCACAAATTGAATTGATTCAAACCATTGATGGTCTTTTCATATGTAGGAGGTTTCATTCGAGTCCACTGACCAAGTATCTACGTTATCACGAACATAAAATTAATCAGTAATTATACGAACACATTTCTGAATAAAAACATTATGATGAGATGAAAGCAGACCTTGGGGTGGAGACTAATTTGTAGACTCTATCCCGAACCACTACTATATACTCCATTATTGTTCAACTGCACACGACAATCTTTCTTAAGATAACCAACTCTGTAGCATCTCTAACAGACCAAAGGTTTTGATTTCTTGTTGGAACCATCATGTTGTCTAAATTTTCCCCTTTAGTTCTTGCTGTGTCGCTGTTAGATTTAATTTTATCCTTTACCATGTTCACTTGAGCAACTGCATTATCCTTGGGCTTTTGCAGTATCGCACGCACAAGGAGACTCTCAATACAAAAGTCATAGCATAATTTTGAACCATGAATACTTCTTCCTTTTTTTGTTTAACATGTGTTTGGAGTCTTTCCAAGGAGGGGCTAATTTGTCAATTACACTTGAAACCAAAATATATTCATCTATTTTCATGTTGTGATGGGCAAATTTTCCAAGAATTCTAATTAGGTGTACTTCTCCATCACAAGTTGAGAATCAACCATCTTGCATTTTATAAAATAACATACCAAGAATATCTTTGCTGAAGAATTTTTTTGCCATATATTTTTCTTCCAGCTGATGCTATAGTTCTTCTGAGGACTCCATATTTTGATACACATTGAAAAGGGCATCAAACATCCCATTCAAGATATGTCCCCAACATATCTAATTATCATTCGCTCACTTGCTTCTTTTGTGGGTTTGTTATGACATTTCATCATCTGCAACGCCTGGCATCAGGGTGCTCCAAACATACACAACTTTAAAAGTAGTGAGAAGGAAATGCATATTCTTTTGCCACATAAAGTAACATTTCCTTTGAATTTGTCCAATTTTCCAAAATTAGAGGTCATCTCTTTCACAGATTCAACGTTTGTCATTAATACAACAAAGCAAATAGTTTTCAAAAGTTATAGGAAGTTACAACCGATTTCTAGAATTTTTGAAGTAATCAGCAGATCCATAGCTATTGGCTTCTCTAGTAGAGCAAGTAGGATTAGCAGCCATTGGCTTTTCTAGTAGAGCAAGTATGATTGTCAGTCGTTGGATCCTCTAGTAGAGAAAGTAGGATCATCGGTCATTGGTTTTGTTAGTACATCAAGTAGGATCAATAGCCATTGAATTCTCTACTTGACTTTGCTGCTCCAAAAGGCATCACTACTACAAATAGCCTTTGCTGCTTCAAGCAACTACTACTGCTCCATATAGCCTTTACTTCACCAAGTATCTTTGTTGCTCCAAGCAGCCTTTTCTGCCCTAAGAAGCTTCGCTGCTCCAAGAAGCGTCACTTCCCCAATAGCCTTTGCTGCTCTGATAAACATCTTAGAACAGTTCTTTTGCCTTAGTAATTTTTCTATCTACTTTTAGTGACTTGTTACTCCAGAACGTGTTTTCGACAATATTTTAAATTAAGAATTTCATTCAGGTTTTATGATGCTTCCTCAAAACTCCTAAAAGTATGGCCCCCTTAACCCCTTTAATTGGCCGTCTTTGGGATCAAACTTGTCTTATACAAGTGTACGCTCTGAACCACTTGACTTGTATTAGACCAAATATTTGATTCCCTTTTAAACTAGTATAAATTCCAATTAAACTTTAATAACAGTTGATCCCAAATCACCAACACTAAGAAAGAAACAACACAAGACTTTTAAGTAGTTCACAAGATTGAGTAATCATGCGTATTGACGAACGCCCTCAGAGATATTCTTATTCTTAATACAACTAGGGTTACATTTAAATGAGATCCAATCAAGATGTTGTGCCACTCGGACACCTTCTTGTCATGATAAACAATATTTTTAGCAATGTTAATAACTGGTTCATTATGACAAACCATTTTAATAGATCCTTCTATAAAGAGTTCCAATTCAACTAGTAGCATTTTTAGCCATACTCCTCCACAAAAAGTCAAATAGTCAAATTGCTTCTTGCTTCTCTATGTTATTAGATCAATTCCAGAGAATAAGAGCAATATCCCAAAGTACTCCTTCCATTGGTTAGAATTGTCGCAGTCTATGTCAGTAAAATATTGATCTATTTGTTTTTACTTTCCTTAAACAAAATACATTTTCTACGGTTCATCGCTAGGTATGTAAGGCATTGCTAACAACTTCCATGTCTTAGATAGTATTTTTAATATACTGACTCACCACACTAACCAAGAAACCAATATCAGGTCTTGTATAATGTAGATCAAGCATCCTAATAATTGTTGATATCCGGCCCCCTATCCACCTGCAGGTTTTTGATTCCTGATTAAACATTCTTGTTAGAATCCACTATAGCAAGCTTGGTCTGCATCAATCATCAATGCTTGTTTCAATAAGTCTAGAACATAGTTACATTGTGAGAAAAATATTGCAAGTTTTAATCAAGAATTTTCCATGTAAATGAAATATCTAAGGTTTCCAAGATCTTTGACTTCAAATTCCTTAGATAATAGAACTTTCAATCTTTCAATCTCCTCCGTAAAATCACATGGTTAGTACAATCTATCTACATAAACAATTGGATATGTATCCTTTTATCAGATGAGAATCTAATATAATGTATGATTGCTACACATCTAGTATATCTAATCTAAATATTGACTTAGTAAATCTATTGAACCATGGTTGTAGAGTTGTTTAATGCCATATAGAGATTTCTCGATTCTGAGAACCTCATCTCTATTGAATAAGATTGTTTACACATCAATCATCTTCTCGGAGTCTGATTCCCAAAACTAATATAGGTTTAAGTTTAACTGTATCTATACAATTAAGGTCACATGTAAATTTACTTATAGTGAGTATATCAAAATCCAAATTAAGCACATAAAGAATAGAATTAATGGTTAGAACAAAACTAACAAAGGTGATATGTAGAAAAAAGAGAAACTTCTAAAGCTATTACACATGGTATCCTAGCTATACAATACGAGCCAATTCTTATGAATCATGGATCCACCTAAAATCACAGATTTTAAGCAACTAAGAATATTTGCTAATTAATATATATATATATATATCACTATTTTCTAAGCTCCCACTAGCTTCAGATTTCCTATTATAATAAAAATTTCTACTAATTTCTAAATGCTCCCATATATTTTGAAAACTAGTAAGACGTACAAGGAAATTTTCTGGAATGTTATTAGGCACATAGTCGTTTTCATTATTTTTCTCTTTCTAGAACCCGTTACGAAGCTTATCAATGTAAAATACGTTCTCATTGGGTGTTACATCTCTGCTTGATGAACCTGCTACTTTGTTCATCTAAAAAGTTGCATTTTATCCCATATGAATCATAAGCAATACTCACCACTTGGATTATCATCAAGCTTACCCTTATGTAAAAAAACCAAGAAAGAATTTATCTCCCTACCTTGCCATTTCTTATATGGAATCTTGAACCTATTGGTACTAAGCGTCCTAGTTAATCAAGTACGTTGATCTACGATCTTAAGCTTCCCAAGACATCTTGGACAAAACTTCATGAAGCGTTATACTGTTTGATATTCCTTTTAGTTTTGCGTTGATTCTTTTAGAAACTCTATCTTATTAAGGGCGTCTTGATTGTCTTCATTATCCTCATTCCCAACACAATAATCAATGAATTCTTTGTTGATGTATTCACCTTCATTATCAGGATTCAAAAACCCGATAATTTAGATTTCCCTCATTCTTAACAACTTCCACTTCTTAAAGGTAGTGAATACATCATATTATTCAGTGGAATCATCATTGAAAATAATTTGTACCACGATCTTTCGATAGATGAAAGTTGGTGTAGGGTCGTATAATCCAAAACAGTTCCAAAATTGGAACTCACAACAAAAACCCAAAAAACTTCCAAAACTTATAGTTCCTTGCAATAACCACAATCTCGGCCCAAGAGATAATACACCGAACCAATAATCTATGTGCCTGTGGACCGGTACATGGTATGGACTGTTAGGATCGAGACACTTAGCATACGAACACTGAACTCACACACTCAGCTCACAAATTAAGAACACAAGAATTTAACGTGGTTCGGTCCAAAACTGACCTACGTCCACGGGTAACTAGGAGTGTTTATTACATCTTTGTTTTTGTGTGTTGTGAGGTACATATTGATGAGTAGCACATCTCTATATTTATAGAGATGGAAATTCCTTCAGCCACTAAGTCTTCAACATTGGTTAGCTAACTTTCTAATATTTTAACTATAATTTTTGGTCATCACCTAACATTGGAAAAAAGTCTTCACCAACCTTAACAATCTCCCACTTGAAGATTTTGAACAATGTAGTTTTTCTCTGCCATCGAAATCTTGCAACAATCCTTGAACAAACACACTCTCTCTCACTTGAAGCCGCGGAACAATCTTCACCTGTGCTTCAACTGTGCATCTGTATTTCCGTAAACTCCTTAGTTACCCCGGCCTTCTCATCAGTTAACCTGAAAGGCCCGTTAAAACTCCCAAGAGTTTCAACTATGTTCGTCATGACTTAAACTGCCCTTGACCCGTTCTCTGTCCCTATCGGCTCCCACTGAAAACGAACTACCGAATCCTGGAACAATCTGAGAACAAACAACAACACTCTCCATATTTAGCAAGTTATCAAAATCAGAGAGACTTTTACAGCTGAAAACTGGTTCTAAATCCACTGTCGTCCTGGACCTATGATTGAAACACGACCTATGCTCCCACTGTTGCAAAACCCTGCAACTGAAACAATACTTTGTGCTCTCATTACCGCAATATCCTTCAACTGATTTTTCTGAACCTTTCCATGCTCGTTCAACCTGAATCTTCCTTGTACCTCTAGGCTTCCTACTTGCAAAAGGTCACCCTCTTCTGCCCATGAGATTCTGTGAACCGGACTTTGTTTCTCTTCTGAACTGGGACGGTCACTCCCTCAGACGGTAATCCGACCATATACAGCGAACATTCATCGTTCACAACTCTTACCTTTCCAAAGTCTCCAACTTTCAGATTCTGCAGTGCTTCACTGCTGTGGGTAGCGTGAAATGAAGCACCAGAATTCTTGACCCAAGAGTCTTCACTGCCTTCCACTGAGTCCCAATGCATCAAACCCAGACACATTCTCAGAAGCAGAATTTCCTCTATTTGGACATCGACTCTAAAGAATGTCCACACCTCAACGTCATGAAAAACACCGAACTTTCTGATCCCGTGATTACACCTAAGTCTGCTGACTTTCTAATCACTGCTGGATCTACTGAAAATGGATTTTCTCTTAATTACTTGATCTGTTCATCCCATGATCTATTCTTGAACCCCTGAAACTCTGATCATCGCTGGATTTGTCTGAACGTCTGATCTTCTGTAATTCTCTAATTTTCTCCCTTTACCAATACCACATCTTGAACTTTCTGACACATAAAGCCTCAATCTGCGTCTTCCACCAACTTTTCAATCTTCACTAAACGAAGCCTTGTCTGAATTTAACGACTGTTCTTCTGAACTCTGTTAAATAATCAACCTATTTAAACTACAGCGGAATACCGAACTGAGAATCAGAAACTGAAAATTTAAACGGAATCGATAAAACCCGACAAACGCTGTTGGCACTGGTTTTCGATTTCTTTAAATTTCTTCTGAGTTCAACTGTTCTTCACCAATTAAATAGAATTTTGATTCAACTGTTATTGGCTCGTTATTTGCAAAATATAATCCCCACCCAAATTATTTTCGGGCTAAACTTCCCAAAACAAATGTTTGAGTGACTGTTTTGCGATTTTGACAAAGTTGAGGGACCAAACTGCAATTTTTTGAAAGTTCAGGGACTAAACTGCACTTTTTCTGAAGTTCAGGGACCAAACTGCAATTTTACTGAAGTTTAGGGACTAAACTGCACTTTTCTTGGAACTTCAAGGACCTGTTTTGCAATTTCTGGAACGTCAGGGGACCTGTTTTGAAAATTCTGGAACTTCAGGGACCTGTTTTGCAAATTCTGTAACCTCAGGGACCTGTTTTGCAAATTCTGAAACCTCAGGGACCTGTTTTGCAAATGCTACAGTACCGCTACAGTGTCGCTACAGTACCGCTACAGTATCGTCTTCTCCGGCGAAACTCCGGTGCTACAGTGTCGTCTTCTCCGGCGGACTCCGGCGCTACAGTGTCGACTTCTCCGGCGATCTGGTTTCTTCGGTCACTACTCCAGCGAACGTTTGACCGGCGATTTAGAGGTCTTCCGGTGGTCGAAAAATTCCAAAAAATATATTTTCGGAATCTGCGGAACGAGACCTTTCCAACGGCGTAAACCAAAATCGTTTTTGAGACAAAAAATTTTCGACCCAAAAACAGAAAATCACTCTCTGGAGCTATACCAAGGCTCTGATACCACTTGTTAGGATCGAGACACTTAGCATACGAACACTGAACTCACACACTCAGCTCACAAATTAAGAACACAAGAATTTAACGTGGTTCGGTCCAAAAATGACCTACGTCCACGGGTAACTAGGAGTGTTTATTACATCTTTGTTTTTGTGTGTTGTGAGGTACATATTGATGAGTAGCACATCTCTATATTTATAGAGATGGAAATTCCTTCAGCCACTAAGTCTTCCAACATTGGTTAGCTAACTTTCTAATATTTTAACTATAATTTTTGGTCATCACCTAACATTGGAAAAAAGTCTTCACCAACCTTAACATGGACCAATATGGCTCCCAGTTGACTTTGAATCCTTTGATGGGTATTACCGAACAGTTCTGCCTGTATGCTCAGACTCGTGCTCCGATTGGAGAGGATCGACACATTTGTTTTTTTCTAGCTAGGTCACAGAGTTTGAGTTGTCGAGGATTTGTGGGGTTGATTTTATTTAGGTTTCTTATTTTGGCTCTGATACAATTTTTATAGAGAACAACTGACAAGAAACACACAACACACGTATTTTATACGAGAAGAGAAATGAACGCACAACTGTACGTGGCTCACATGACTAAGGTAATCGTTCTTGGTCTGAAAACCATCAAACTACACAACTCAACAAGTATCTCATTTGCTTCACTTGTCATGATCTACTTAACCTTGCTACTCCTATCAAGTTGCATATTTCTTTTTTATCATATGCACTAAGCACATAGAAATTTATACACTTTACATGTGATATTGATCCAAAATTTAATGGTACTATCCTACTATCTTTGTCAGGAGTTTTATGCACATTGTTTGTCGTATAAGGAGTTTAGCCTATAGAATGTTGTCAAATTTTGTTTACTCCCAACCAAAGAATGTTTTGTGTGTGTGTGTGTGTGGGGGGGGGGGGGTTTAAAATATGTCAATGATATTAGAATATGAATAAATTTTACTTTGCTATGTGTTTGGTTGGGAGTAAATAAAATTTGACAACCAAACACATAGGGAAGTAAAATTCCGATTCCATGGCGTAAACAGGCACACCCTTAGTATCTTTCTTTTCTATACTTATAATTCTATTTTAGCTCACTATAATGAAGACATGAAATACAAGATCATTTCTATACTCTAATTTCTATATATAATTATTTGTTTTACCTTTTTCATCCCGTGTGTTTGTGCATTATCGTCATTATTACGATGATTCATTTCTATCGGATGTATAGTTATGTCCTTAAACTAGTTTGGCTCAAAACTTGGCTGAGTTTAACCGTTGTTGCTATTGCCTTTAATTTCAGTACCACACTTCTTTTTGTAAACACATAGGGCACGTTTGGCATTTAGCTTTTGACTTTTATTTTAAACAAAAAGCTTCTAATACCAAAGCTACTTCAACTAGTTCTTTGGAGCTTTTAGCTTTAGGTTTCCATAGTTTATACATTTAAAAGCTAACAGCTACTTTTGCCGAACTTTTCTATACAAATAAAAGCTATAGCTTCTAGCTTCTGGAAAAGAAATTAGATATGAGCGCCTCCCCCAAAACATGTTCTTCAAACCTAGTACTTAAACATCATCATCATACACTCTTATATAATCTATCTCTCTTTAGATATTTCACAGCATAACTTAATTTAATCATCATAGATAGATTGTTCATCCTTTATATATGGTTTGGTTTTGTGCTACTTTCTTGTTACCCCCCAAATGTCAATTGCTTCAATGGTTCCGTAGACATTGCAATCTAAGCTTTGGATCTAGTCCTCATGTTATCTAACTAGATATGGTCATTCATTATTGGCATCAGAAAAGCTGAATAATTCATGAGTTGTTTCAATCTTTTAGGACTAATTGCATAAATATGATCAACCAACCTTGAAAGCAAAAAATTAAAATAAAAAACTTGCATACTTTTCTACTTTGGGCAAGTGATGATCTGCTCAGTAAAAGAAACCCAATATCCCCGGACCAAGTTTCTTTAGAATACCCATTAAAACCCACAAAATTTTCACAACCACCTACTACTGAATATTCAAGGATCTCCAAAGATTTCTCCTATCAGTGTCCTTATCATCCACATAGACAAAAGAATAACATACATCCTTTTTATCTGTATAGACAGGAGATCTAGCAGTATGAATTATTGTTATGTATTAGCAACAACTATAGAAAATTGGAAGTTGGGTAACTTAAATAAAAATTTTGGAACACAACCAAACTTGATTACACATTATATGCAATTAGCCCTTTTTTAAGGTGCCTACTAATCTTTAGACTAAAATGATTATCTAACTAGCTATTGTTCACTGTCAGTGTGGACGACATCATTTCCAGGTATCAAAAAAGATGCCCTCAGAAAGAAGAGAGAACCGCCAAAGAAGGGGCAAGCGGACATATGGTAAGGGGTGACTTTTTGAAATAGGAATTGTGTGTTTAATCTTTAATCTCACCAGACAATACTAATTAAATTTTTTATCCCACTACAGGGAATTAACAACCCGTGCACAAGATTTCATACATGCGAAGAGCTTCTAGAGTCGGTCAGAAGGTATACAAATCATGGATCATGGATGCACTTATTATATATAAGTGTGTGTATGTGTGTGTGTATCTAAACTTAAACCACTCCTTGACAGGCTCGATGAAGAAGGGAATGATGTCTCTGTGACCGACCTAACAGGGTTAGAAGAGGAGCTTACTGCTGCTCTTAAGCATACAAGATCTAAAAAGGTGATTCTTCTTGCTCCCACTTTTTCAATCCATCTCTCCCCAGTTTATCTTATCGTTAAGGTTCTTATTTCTATTCGTTGTAATGCTACTGTTCATATTGTTCTGATTTTGTTCTTTTGTGCTACGATGCATCTTGTGTTTATATTGGAGCAGTATGCAATAGAATTGATTTTTTAACAAAGAGATAAATTGGTTCAGGTGTCTTATTAAGTCTGTAGATTGACAAAAACCTTTGTTTGCACAGATGGAATTGATGATGGAGCGCTTATCCACCTTAAGCGAACAGGTATGCATATACACTGCTTCTATATTACAAGTTCATATATTATAGCTCATGAATAGGATTTTATGTTTTTCACTGAGCTTTACTTTTTTTGTTGATTGTTGGTATTTACTGTGGGTTTTTTTCTTCACTTAGTGTTCCACAAACACTTCCGAAATATTATTGGTCCGGAAACCAAAAGATCTGTTTTTTGAGCTTTGTAAATAAGTCATATCTTTTGGTATGATTATATATAATGAACAGCTATTACTCAAGTAATAATTTGTCTCAAATAAAAAAAGATTACACATGATGCCCAATACTAAAGTAATAACCACGTTCCTTCTCTCCTGTGTACTTGACCTAGTACGTCGTCTGTGTATATTAATTACATTATATGTATGTGTGAATTTGTGAGACGACTTTTTCATGTGTCCTTATGATGCAAACCAAATATGAACCTGACATTTATAATTCGAGTGCAGGAAAAGAAACTAAACGAGGAAAACCAACAACTGAAGCAGCAGGTAAAATTTTCTTACTTGCATGAAATTTACTAAGATTTTCTGGAATTGTTAATTATAACCTAAAAGTGTAGTTTCCATGAAAAAAATGTTGGTTTTGATTGGAGCTTATGTGAAAAAGAAAAACCAAACGGAATAAGTGATGAAATGTTGACTTACAGGTGGCAGCAGCAGCAAATGGGAGAAATGATGTTGACGATGCCGGTGGAGGTTTCGATGACTTTGGAACTAATAACCTTAACCGAAACAGTCCACCCCAACTTGTAACACTCCCTCTCCTCAAGGATTAGTTGCTAAAAGTTTATAGCACCCTTAAAAATAAAATCAGTAAATATCTTCCGTGTAGGAACTATAAACATATAATAAAGGAGACTTTGTACGTGTATATATTGATTCACCACCAGACATTTGTGCATTTGTTGTACTTGTACCATCTGAAGCTGATTTTCTTTCACTGATAAAGCATATCTTTATGCGTCGAAGAAGCTTCCATCGTGTGTGAGTGTACATTTGGGTCTTTTAGAAAGTTACAGCTATTATTTCCTGTAAGGGAGCTTATCCACTTTCATGTTTTTTATATACCCCTAATAAATTAAAGTCAAACATCCGTTTTCATGTTTTTTATAATCTTAGTAATTGTAAGCCAATAAACACCTTTTTTATTTTTTTTACTAAATAGATACCCTAATCATTATATTATATTTGATTATATTTGAAAAGCAATATTAATAATAAATAATCATTACCTATTACTTTTAATTGATATGATTATTTATTACTTTTATTTTTTATTTATGTAATTTTAATTTATAAATATTAAGTAATGCATAGAATTTTGTTTTCTCTTTTTTTTTTTTTAAATAATTCGTTGCTTACTTTTTAATTTCTATATGTTAAGTAATACTTATATTTTTATATTATTCTATAATTATATAAAGGGATAATGACTTGGATGGGTAACGCACTTTTACTTTTGTACACATTTGGTCACTCAATTATTTTTTGTGCCCGTTATACCCTTGAATTATTTGAAATTGTACATACTTTACCAATCTTACCGGCATTTGAAGGTTTACCCGGTTGCAATCAAAATTACGGTATTAATAGAGTATTACGTGTAAAATACGTGGCATTACACCTTCGTTACAGATAAAATCAAGGTACGCTTCAATTAGGGCACAAATTAGGGACGATCGATCGATGGTGCAGTTCCATTAGGGCACGATCGTTCAAATCAATCGACGCTTCAATTGGTCTTCTGCAATGTCGTTACAAGAGGATGAATCTACCTTGTTAACAGTGGATGTACATTACAATGGGACGTTTGGTCCCAAACCGTTAGTTTACTTTGATCCCGATAGAGCATCAGTACGTGATGTCGACTTCAGTGGAATGGGATACTCAGAGTTCATCATTTTTCTTGAGAAGCTCACCAGAAAGCAATGTAAAAACGTTTACTTTTGTCTTCTACAAGAAAGGTTAGCCGAGGGAATTCACATTCTGCATAACGATGGTGACTACAAAGAATTTTTGGAAATGGGTTACAATAACGGTAAGAGAATCAGTGTGTATGTGGACCACTACAACGAGCCTATCTTTGATTGGATTGAGGATGAGTTACAAGAGGATGAAACAAACGAAGATGGAAATCAAGACTGTGAGGAAGATGTCGATTCAGTGAATTCAGATACGATTTCTGTTGATCATGAAGAAGATAGAGATGTAGTATCAACCAACAAAACAAAAGGTGATAAGTTCTTGAACATTCTTTGCCCAATTGAATCCAATACCGATGATATTGAAGAACAAAATGAAGATGAAGGTGATAAACCACAATACCCTGTACATGATGAAACTCAACAGTGGGATAAAATGAAGCCAATGCTAGGTATGCGATTTTCTGATCCTAATGAACTTAAACATATGTTAAGCAACTATGCAGTTGCTAATGGCTATGACTTGTGGTTTGATAAAAATGACTCTAACAGACTTCTTGTTAAGTGTTGCAAAAAAAACAAGGAACCATCTTGCCCTTTCAGGCTTTGGGCCTCCTGGATGGGCAAAGAAAGAAGTTTTCAGATTAAATCTCTTAATGATGACCATAACTGCTCTAGGGCTTTTAAGCTTGGTCCTATAGTGACCTACAAGTGGATAGGCAAACATTTCATGTCTGATATCATTGAAAGGCCAAATATAAGCTTAAGGAAGATGAAAGCTCAGGTGTCTAAAAAGTTTAACATAAATGTGAGTGTTGGTCAATGTAGAAACGCAAAGAGATTTGCATTAAAAGAGATTGAGGGCAGTCTGATTGAACATTATGGTAAATTGTGGTCATACGGTCAAGAAGTTATGAGGGCAAATCCTGGGTCTACAGTCAAGTTAAGTGTGGACATCATGCCAGATTCCTCCACAATAATGTTTTCCAAGTTTTATGTTTGTTTAAAAGCTGTAAGGGATGGGTGGATAGAAGGGTGCAGGAGAGTTATTGGGGTTGATGGATGCTTTTTAAAGGGTATAGTGAGAGGAGAACTTCTTTCAGCTATTGGGAGAGATGCAAACAACCACATCTACCCAATAGCGTGGGCCGTGGTCTGTGTTGAGAACAAAGAAACCTGGAAGTGGTTTCTAGACCTACTGATGGATGACATTAACGGGGGCCTAGGTGCAGGGATTACCATTCTATCTGATGGACACAAAGTAAGTAATTAGTAACCACTTTCTTATATATTTTGATGTTACTAATCCAAAAAACTTTTTTATGGGCAGGGTTTATTAGAAGCAGTCAAAGAAAGATGTCCAGAAGCTGAACATCGCCAATGTGCTAGACACATCATAGCTAATTTCAGGAAAAGGTTCACTGGTGAGCACTTCAGAAAGCTATTTTGGAGGGCTGTAAAGGCTAGTACAGAGGATAGCCTTAAAGTTGTGATGGAGGAAATAAAGTATATTGATGTTCATGCATATGAGTATCTGAAAGATAGGGACCCACGAACCTGGTCAAAGGCATTCTTTCAAGAGGGAAGAGACTGTGATGCAGTTGAAAACGGGGTTAGTGAGAGTTTCAATTCTGCAGTTAGGTCTGCTAGAAGGAAACCTATCATCACTATGTTAGAAGAGATTAGGATATTTGTCATGGAGAGGATATACAATCAAAGACTCAGAGGAATGGAATGGGATTTGAATATTTGTCCAGCAATCAGAAAAAAAATACAAAACTTGAAGGTGTCACACAGGTATGAAGTATGAAGTCAGATTGATTTGAATATTTGTCTGTAGATAGCATGTATACTTACTAACCATGGTTTTACTATTAACAGATTCTGGGGGGTTAGTCCATGTGGTTACCAAAAGTATGAAGTCAGATTGATTGATGCTGTGTTTGGGGTAGATCTAATTGCAAGGAAGTGTGCATGTAGAATCTGGCAACTATCAGGGGTACCATGCGTACATGCAATGGCTGCAATTGCTTACTTAAATCAAGATCCTGAGACATTTGTATCACCAATGTTCAGTAAGGAGGCATTCCTAAAGTGTTACAAATACAGTATAAATCCTCTAAATGGGAGTAACATGTGGCCAAGTGTTGATTACATGAAGCCATTGCCTCCAAAGAAAAGAAGGTTACCTGGTAGACCTACAGTCAAAAGAAAGAGAGATGCAGGAGAAAGAGAGCTAAGTGGAAAGAATAGACATACTGTTGGAAGGAAGGGAAGTCTTATAAGGTGTAGTGTTTGTAAGGTAATTGGTCACAACAAAACCAAGTGTCCATCTCAACAACAAAACAAAACAGGTAAGTTTAGGCAATGTACTTTGATTATATACCAATCTTACAAAATTGATATCTGACTTTTTTATTGACAGGATCCACAAGTGGTACAACCGAACCACCACCACCTCCACAGAAGAAACAGTCACAACAACCAAAAGATACTACTTCACCACCACCAACACCAGTTTATGCAACTCCACCACCACCACCTTCTGCAACTCCACCAGCACCACTTTCTGCAACTCCACCACCACCACTTTCTGCATCTCCACCACCACCAGCACCACTTTCTGCAACTCCACCACCAGCACCACTTTCTCCAACTCCACCACCACCACTTTCTGCAACTTCACCACTACCACGTAGGTTACCTTCTGAAAGGATCACCAAGAATGCATTGAAGAAAAATATACCAGGAGTTGGGAGTAATGAAGAAAACCCTACCATGTTGGATTAAATTAGGCATGTTAGTTAATGGTAGTGGGTGGGAACATAGTTAATGGTAGTGGGTGGGCACATATTTTGGTGTAAAGTCAAACTTTTAGTCTTTTCATGTACTTGTTTAATGGTTCCTTTTGTGATGTGGGCACATATTTTGTTAGTATATGCTGCAAAGTAGAATCTTTTGGTTAGTACTTTAATATGAAATCAGAAACATCTTTTGGTTAGTATTGTAATGTGAAATCACAACCATGTTTTGGTTAGTACTTCAATGTTAGCAATTTCGGTGCAAAACCATGTTTAAACATCTTTTGTTAGTACTTTAATGTTAATAACAACCATCTTTTCTTAGTATTTTTAATAACAACCATGTTTAATCATCTTTTGTTACTTGCAGATCTTTACAAATAAGGAACACCTAAAGATTGATGTTAAACACATTTGATCTTTTGTTACTTGCAGATCTTCCCATTGTACCCTTAAAGGTTAGTGTGCAGCATGATGTTAAACACATTTCATTTCATTTCATTCTAATCCCCATACATTTCATTTCATTCCAAACACAACATAATGAACCAAGATACATTTGATTTCATTTCATTATAATGCCCATAAACAATAACACGATTCCTACACTAAGCATGTAAACTTTTTTCTTCATTTCCTCCAGTTCTTTCCTCACTGCAACAGAATCAACTTCTCTATCCACCATGATTTTCCTCAGTGCCAAATCAAATGTTTGTTTCATCTCATCAGTTGCTTTTTCTATGTTTTTCTTCATTTCTTCAATGTCTTGCTTCATCTTCTCCATCACATCCATTGGGGATACCTGGTATGGTTCTTCTTCCATCCACTCCCAAAACTTACATTTTTTCTTCAAAAATATAATGCAATTGTGAATAATAAATTATCAATTTCAGATTAAAAACCGAATATGGACTTACCTGGGGGTTATCGCAAACCAGGAAGCGCCTACCCGGATTCTTTGGCGTGGTTGATGTGCGAATGACCGGATGTAAACCACAGGAACAACGCCTCCGGTAATCTACATTGGAGGAGGGATTTCGAAGGTGGGATACGGAAGAGGAGGAAGACATCGTGTGGGATTTAGGGCACGAAAACATGAGGAATACGATCCTCTGAATTTATCAGCTTTTAAATCCACGTGGACAGCCAACTCATCAAAAAAGGGCTGCCACATCAACTAAAATGGCTGCCAAATCATCAAAAACCTTCAAATGCCGGTAACGATGGTCAAGTGTGAACAATTTCAAATAATTCAAAGGTATAACAGGCACAAAATAAAATTGAGTGACCAAATGTGTACAAAAGTGAAAGTACGTTACCCATCCAAGTCATTATCCCTTATATAAATGATTACATATGGGTTTATTTAGTAGTTGTTATATAATAGCTTAAACTTTTCCACAAAGTTTATTATCAAGTATTTGGTGCTCTTTCAAATTTATAATAGATAATTATTATAAAAAAAGACACCGTATATATGAAAAGAAACTATTAAATTTAAAATTTATATTTGAGAATTGGTCATTATAATCTAAACTTAAAATATAAAAACTATGACATAGATGATTATTGTTATATCTAAAAACATAAAGGTTCTTCTAACAACTTTTTAAGTTTTGCATTAACGACTTATAATAAAATATTGATATTTATTTTGTTTTTTTTTTTTTTTGCCAATGGCGTCTATAAGTGTATTCAGGAGTGATTTTAGGAGTAGGAGTAGATTTATTTGCCATTCAAAAAAATTTTGAGTTTTTTTTAAGGTCAATATATTAAAAGAAAGAAACCAAACACAGACTGCCAACGGGCGGAATCCACAAAAGGCAAAACAGTGCAAAATATACAATGAAAAGCAGCAGTGGAAATCAAAACCCAAAATATCATTAACTAATTAAGAACGTAGCCCAGATGGGATCCAAAAACACCAAACAAAACATCAAGACGATCGGAAAAAAACGCCCAAGGACATGGGGAAGCAGCAAGCACTCAACAAACTTGAAACAATGCACCAATAAGTTTGGAAAACACCATAGTCCACGAATTGAAACAGAAAGCAAGTACCCAGACCAGAGGAGATAAAACGAAACTACAATGAAACAAACCGCACAATCAAGCGCCAAAATATTTGAATCGGTCCAATAAACCGTCAATCATGTCCAGAGCCTGATAACCTGATGATGATTAATTAGCAACCACAAAACACACGAGCCAAAAAGAAAGGAAAAAACAGCACAAACCATGAAATCCCCACACCATATGAACACGAAAAAAAACTCAACACGAAAGAAGATTCATCAAGCAGCACCCAAGAATCATGAACTACCCCCATTGTAGTATAAAAACACACGTCAAGAACTCATGTTGTGCTGCAAAATAGTAAATGTACTAATTTTGTTAACATATCTTGGTATGTTAACACCTCACGTATTTAATTGAGCAAAATCGAAAAGGTATAAATGTTAAATGATATTAAATTTTAAAAAAATTGAAATAAGAAGTAATGATTTATAAATTAAAAGCAAGCAAGTAATTATTTAAAAGTTTAAAAGTAAAAGAAACAAGTAATTATCTAAATGTAATTTAAAAGTAAACAAGTAATTATTTAAAAGTTAAAAGTAATTATTTAAAAATTAAAAGTAAACAAGTATATGTCATTTAATCATCACTTAAAACAAGAAGTAGTTATTATTTAATTATTAATAGATAAATAAGAAATTAAGCTAGTGAAGAAGGTTTCTAAAAAATAGGCAAAAACAAAAACGTTCATGAGCAAAATATCCCTGATTTTCGCAGGTCACACTCACACATGCGAAAATTCATAGGCACCCGTGAAAAAGTTTAAGTGTCCAAAACAGTGGCGTTTCATCTACTTGGCCTGTAAAATTCTAGTTTGGGCTACGAAAATTTGGCCCATGGGCCGAGGAACTAGGCCTGGTAAAACCTTAAATATTTAAACCGTGTTTTTTGTTTTCTTTTTCGTTTGCTACAAAAGTTATTCACAGTCGTTTTCTCTGAAGCTCTAAAGAAAAATAGCGGACTAGGTTAATCGTGAGTTAATTTCCTTTTTTGTGAGACTGCAAGAGCTTGTGTATAGTACCGTGTTTAAATTCACGAGCGTTTATTAGCGGTACAAAGACAATTGCATATACTTACAGAGTCATTTAGAAAGAAAGAACATGATGAGCAAAAAAAGTTATGACTTTACAATATGTAAATGCTCGTTATTTCAATGGCGAAGCGAGTTCCTTGAGCCTGAGTTTGAATTAATTGAAACTTACATGTAGTTGTTTGAAGTGCACGATGAATGTGTCGACTTGCCCCTTCAACAACTTTATCATCAAAATATAGGTTTAATATAAAATTGATAGTAATGTGTCTTGTGTTATATACACGAAACTTATTATGTAACAATTTTAATGAAAGAAGTTACCTTAAATTGAGTACTTGTTCAAAGAACGTTTTTATTACATACATAAAAGGGATAGAAAATACTGGCATTACATGCATTATAATGTTATTTTTTGCCACAAATCCAGAAATTGTAATGGATACATTGCCTTTTCCCAGGCAATGAAATCCTCTTTGATTCTTACAACATCTTCCAGGCAACATTGTTCTTCTACAATGTTGGAAATTTTCACTTCCGTACTCTCAACCCATTTAGCTGCCTTTTTAAGTTTTTCTAATAACCGGTTTTTTAATAGGTTTTTATCTCAAACCGAACCGGTTTTTGTTCCGTTTAACTAAACCAAACCGGTTTAAAAACAGGAAAAACCCGATTTATAAATCAATTTCATTTTTTAAAAAACGGCTGAACCGGTTTAAAACCGGTAAATGTACACCTCTACCCACCGCCACCACTGTCGCCACTGCCACCTACTGCTACTTTAGTAGTGGTGGGTGGAGGTGGCGGTGGTGGTGGGTGGTGGCTGCACCAGTGGTGATGGTCGTGATGGTAGTGACAGCAGTAGTTGTGGGCGGTGGTAGCGACAGAAATGGTGGCCGGTGGCTGCGGTGGTAGCTGGTGGCAACAATGGTGATGGGAGGTGGTGTTGGTGGAATAATATGAACAAAAAATTACTTAGGGTAAAAACGTAAAAAATGAAAACTTAAGGGTTTTTATGCGAATTCCAATTGATGGCAGGTTTCCAGGGTAAAAACAAAAGTTCTTTTTGCAAAGTTTAGGCTTTAATGAACACAAAAGTCATAAAACCGAACATTTCTACCAAACTTAAAGGCTTTTTTGATATTATCCCTAATTTTTTTTTATTATTGTTAATATCTAAACGAGAGTTCCCGCTTCATCACATGGGTTCCAACCCCTAGTTAATAAGTAATAACGAATTGTCTAATTAGTTATTTTTGTTTTATTATTTTACTCTATAAGTTTATTAATTTGATAGTACAACTAATTTAAAACATAATATATGTATTACAAAAATAAACAATTAAATAGTTAGCATGACTTAATAAAAACATCTTTATTTATTTACATTATTATTATTACATGTGAATTATCAATAAATTCAATATATATAACGAACGTTTCTATTTTATTTATAAAAAAAATATAAATTAGGCTAATCTTTTACATGCGTTTCTAAAAAATAGACAAAAAACGTTGTTGACCAAAATAGGCCCTGAGAAAAAGTCCTATGGGCTGTGAAAAGTCTAGTAAGTTGCAAAAACGTAAATAGTGTAAAAGGGTTTTGGTTTCAGGTTGACGAACCTTTTTATGGGTTAGAATTTTCACAAGAGTGTCCTACGAAAATAGTTTTTTTTTCATGCTAAAAAGTCTAGTACACCTGCGAAAATCCCTGGTTCAAACTGACAAAAACCTATAGTTTTCAAGAAATTGTAATGCGAAAAAGTGTATGTTGACTGCGAAAATCAGAAAATCGTACTACAGAATTTAGACTTCCGTAAATTACATTCGTTGCTTATTTTAAAAGATATGAAAATGTTAAGAATTACTAATATTAATCTTGGTTTGGTATCATTTTATCAGAGAAAAACAATTAGTTCTAATTGTTCTGATAAATATTTTTGTGTCTTGTGTGGGTGGTTATTGGCAATCAGTGAATGAAAACTTCATTATGTTTGACCATTTGTTAAAAATTATGGCATAGAGTTTCCTACAGATATAAATTTATTAGATTTATTGTATTTGGTTAAGGTGAATAAGGGCATGGAGGACAGACCTAATGTTGAGTTGTGTTTCCAACACATTATATTAAAGTATGTTATAGAGATAGTCGATGAAACTGACTTAAAGCATTTGAAGAAGGTTATTCAGTACGCTTTTCTTTTCTGTTGTGCACATGTATCTGGTAGATAATGATTTGGTGGTAGACAACCCCACTATACCATACATTGCACCAAAACTCCACTATACATCCACTTTTTCCAACATTCAATAATTTACATATAATTATTCCTTACAACATTTAAATTAAAAACTTCTAGCATTTCTAAAACAAGCCCGCAACCCCAAGTTTTATGTACATCTCCACTTAAACACCCAAAGTGTTTGGAGCTATCTCCCAAGAAACATCAGGTTTCTAGGACGTCTCCACTTAATAATCCAAAGTGTAAGAAGAATCAATCTTTTGTTAGTATGCCAACAACTAGGGGTGTGAGAAAAAACCGAAACCGAATAACCAATCCGAACCCAATGACATTTGGGTTGTTTGGTTTGGTTTATTTGGTTTTCGGTTAATTTGGTTTGGTTAACCGAATAAACATGACCTTATTTGGTTTGGTTTTGGTTAATTTTTTTTAGTTTGGTTAAACCGAATAAGCAATGAAGTATTTTTGACAATTTATATTTATATATTTAATTCTAAATTATATACACACACATACACACACTTGAATTAAACAAATAAATTAGATAAATGATATATATGTATATGTTTTGTTTGGTATCCTATATCGATGCATAAAAGAAAATATGGATACTTCACCTATAAAAGGAAGCTTAAGGAAGACATCAATGAGTAGTGGAAATCCACCGACCTCTTAATGGGAAAACAACATTTTTATACCGGTTCAACCTAGGTTTGGAGATGATATGGTTTTTTGCCGAGTATTGGTACCTTATAATGAACTTTTTATTTATTTGGTTTAACTGATAAACCAAACTGAACAAACCGAAACCGATTTAACTGAACCTTATTTGGTTTGGTTACGGTTAATTTAGAAATGTTAAAAAACCGGTTTAGCCAAACCGATTTAACCAAAAACCGAATTAACCGAACGAATAACACCCCTACCAACAACCTTTGTCTTCTAAAATCTACAAAACAACAATAAAAAGTTAGTCATTAACGATAATATGGTAAATTAAGCGAAAAAAAAAATCAAAGAGACTTTATGTCAGCTTAACTACCTTAAAATGGGACTTCTCAAGCGGATTTGATGTTTTAGGGGATAATTATTAGCGTAAAATAACATTAGATATAATTAGTCTTTCAAGGTTATTAACGAATATATTTTCTCAAACTCAAATAACTAAAATGTTTGCCTATTTATACACCTTACAAGATTTTCGCAAACAAGTGCACTTTGTTCGCAGTTCATATGGGGTTTTTTCGCAGGCCACTTGCATCATAACATCATTTTGGACAGCACAATTTTATTTATTTATTTATTTATTTTTGCAGACAGCAAAGAATAGACCATGCTGTGCAAAATTCATGACTATTTTGATCAACTAGGTTTTATTTGTCTATTTTTCCGAAGACACGCTTAAAAGGTTAGCCTGATTTGTTTTTTTCTTCATAATTTTATTGTTAATAGAAAAAAATCATTTAAAACTTAAAATTTATAAGATATCCAAGAATAAGTGACATTACAGTTAATTAGAAAAAAGATTATAATTAGTAAATAACAAATTTGGTTCTTGTTATGTATTATTTTTTTGGGTTTGTTTTAAAACAAACTAGTTATTCTATTAATTAAAAAGCGTAATATTGAGAAACGTTACATGTCTTTTTTTCCTTCCGGGTTGTCACGCGGGTCATATGGATCCATTTTAGATCCGGTTTTCCCACCGACTGTTTTATCTCCTCTTTCCTTCTTTTGCGAGTTTCTCCATTATCCATTTCACCGCCACCGCTTCTTTTTGATCTTGTCGATGGTTACTTCTTCTGCGATTTTCACCGTTTCATCTTCTTCGCTTTGTTGTTGTGTTGCTTCCTGTGCCGCTGTGGTGAATACCCGTCTGCCTTCCCCTTTAATTGATTCGCAACGTCTTCGTCTCCTCTCCTCTATCAAGGCAGAACCATCGCTGCTCACCTCCGTCACTTCTTTCAGGCGTTTCGCCTCCGTGTTCGCCGAAATCTGAGGCCATGTGGAGAAGAAGAAACTCACTGAGTCAATTCACCTAACTCGCCACCTCCTCCTCCTCAAAGTTCAATAGTTGTGTTTAATTCCCGTCTTCTTTGATTTCTTACTGATTCGCGGCTCATCTCTATCTGTTTCCATGGCGGCAGTGAAGATGATGGAGAAGCCAAACAAGAAGCAAGTGCTTCTTTTCTACTCGATTACGCCCTTAATACTGATCATCGATTCCTTTTGCCCCTTTCCATGTCTTCGATTGGCCGTAGTTTCGCTGTCCTCATGACACCACTGTTTCGCCACGTACGACAGAGACAAAGAGGATGGAGGAGGGAAAAGAGGCTTTGTTGTCGCCGAGGACGTCGGGAGGTGTTCGGCAGGGACGGCGGTTGCGTCGGCGGTAGTCTGTGAACTCACTCAGAAGCGATTTCATAGGTCGGTTACTTGATGAGGTCCGTTCTGCTGTTGATATTGAGTGTTCTTCTACTTTAGTTCTACCGTCGAAGTCATCTGCTACGTTATCTAAAGGTTTTGCTTATACATCAATCCTCAATTGTTTCTCTTTGACTTTTTAATTTATCTCTGTTTATTAGGTAAAAAGGAGTATTACGAAAACCAATTTGCAACATTGACAGGTACGAGCTATGAAGATCTCTAATTATGCAAACGTTCTCTTACTACCATTTAAGGTAAATTTTCAATTACTTGCTTCATTCTCCTTCGATTTTGTAAAGCACAACTGGACATGAGCTCATCCATTATAGTGAAGGTAGCTGCTTCGTTCTCATGCCCTCCATCTGTTTGATGAAATGCATAAGAGAAGATGTCTGGCTTCATCATGTGTATCGAGTATTAACTGTCACTGCCACATTATTTTGCGCAAGAGATGTCGTTCAAAGTGACCGGTGCTTATTGATTCGTTTCTAGGATGCATCTTCTAAAATTTATTTGCAGTAATATTTATGTAAAAAATATACAGAAATGTGTGTACTATTGTTATGTGTTCAGGCCAAATGGTTAGGAAGTTTGCAGGTTTATAGATAAGAGATTTGTATTATTTAGACGTCTTATCTGAATCAAGCCCCAAATAATTTTTCTATGACAATGTTGAATAGATAAAACAAATTTGTGTTCTCAAATGCGATTTGGTTTGATTTTATCCCCTTTTCATGAAATTTTCGGTGGGTTCTGTTAGAACTTTGAAATGACATCAACTCTCTTCTGATTAATAATATCTGCACATAACGTGTTCATTGAAATGTCTAAACCAAAATTCGAATTCCGCTATGACTCCTTAGGTTCGAATCAAGGTTTAGATTATGGTTGGTCAAACTCTCGAAATTTAGGCAAGAGCCAACTTGGTGGTGTAATATTCGGCACCAAAAAGACAACAATTTACGAATGCCTTTCAAAGCAACTCTTCGGTAAGTTCTGCAATCCGACTTACAAATTACAATTGCATTCTTCTACTCAAATCCTAAATTAGAACATGAAAAATCTCAATTATTCTCACTGGTACAAATCACCAAACTGTAACAGGTCTACCAAATCAACACTTTGTGTACGTGAAAAAGATCGACCCTGGTTTACCACTATTTCTAATCAACTATACAGATAGAACACTATTTGGTATGTTTGAGGCTGCAAGTTCTGGTGAAATGAACATTGACCCGTACGCATGGAATACTGATGGTTCTCAAAGAACACCATATCCTGCTCAGGTACAAAAAGACCGGTATAAATTCATGATTTTACCAACAATTTAAAGTGTTTAATATGAAAGGTTTTAAGCAATCCATGAACTAAATAACCTAAGTTCACATGCAACCTATAAGGATCTATGTTTTCTTCTAATTGAACATATAACAAAAACCTAGAGGCCAGAAAAAGAAACTAAAGATCAAAACAGAAAAACCAACCTTTATTTCTTGGAAGCTGAGCAGCAAAATTATCCTGCCTCCAATGAAAGTCACACCCAAGCCAGAGGAGAGAGGTCACGAAATCCAGAGAGAGTCTTATGAGAATTGGCGAAATCATATGTGGTGCCAGGGATCCCTATTTATAGTTTCCAGATGATTAACTGATAAGCCTTAAAAATAAACCTTTTTGAATTCAAATAAGATAAACCTTTTATCTTATAATTCAAACTCCTATTTATCCTCTATTATCAATTTCGAAAATCATATATTTCCATATATGTATTTCGAAATCCACTGGTCACTCCACACTGCCACTTACTCAACTATTGAATAATTACAGTTTTAGTCCCTGCACCTTTAATTAATTAATTTAATCCCCAAATTAAATCCAATTAATTCTGGATTAATTCCTAATTAATTAATATAGTTTCTAATTAATATATTATCACTTTAATATATTAATAAACCATATATTTAATTCCTGTTGATTTATTAATCCCATAATAAATCATCCTGTCTCTCTACCGAATTTTCTACCAAACCTCCAGCCATGAGGGCAACCCAAATGGACTGTGCTCCTATTAATTAGGTAAATACTAATTATTAGTCATGGCTTAGACACCTAATCCAACAGTCTCCCACTTGGATAAGTCTATGACTATAATTACCAATTTAGCCTCTAATTAACCAGCACTTGTAGCTTCCTAGAAACCAATGCCAAACTCTGATCTAATCAGTCCTGTCCATAGATAAGTGATCAGATGATCCTCCGTCCAACAAGATATTTTTCAGACTCAAGACATGGGTAAAATCAATATGGTCTGAATCACTGTTCCTCGATTTCCGATTTGCATATGACTCTTAGACTACCAATTTAGTCCCGGTTGGCCAACCATTTTAGTCAACTTCAAAATCATCGAGAGGCCTACAGATATCTGTTCCCCATTAGGGTCAAGGGACGAATAAACTTCGACTCATATACTTATGTCTTTTACCAGACAAATCACTCACAACAATACGTTTTATAACACCGAGTTACCGATGCGTTTTCATATTATCAATGAACAACCGTCTAAGTAAATCATAACTCATATGCCTTAGCTTAAAGATCAAAAGATATTATCGTCTCAATATTGCTCGTGATATAATCCATGAAGCAATCCATTGAGCGCGGGTTTATCCAATACTCAAATCTCCATTTCCAAGTACTCACGAATGGTTCAGCAATCCGATTGCAATGTCTAACTCTTTAGACAATCTATTACCAATTCATGACAGTCTTACTTCACACTTACTCCCTTAAAGTGTAATCGACTGTGGATATTTGAATAATCCAATTATTCAGGAAGTAAAACATGCAAAAATGAAACACAATGATAAAGTATTGACAAGAGTAGTAAACCATAATAAATCTCTATTATTAAATCACAAGAGTCAAATACAATACATTGTTACAAGTTTCGAAATCTATCTAATTACTAAAACTTATATCATCTCTTAATCCTATGCTCCTAGCATGCTGATTATGCTTAATCCTACTCAGAGCCTTTGTCAAGGGATCTGCAGGATTATCTTCCGATGATACCCTCTTTACAAGGAGGTGACCTTCTTCTACCCTATGTCTGATATAGTGGTACTTTCTGTCGATATGCCTGGACTTTCCATGGTCTCGCGGTTCCTTTGTCAAGGCGACCGCACCTTCGTTATCGCAGAACAGTTCCAAGGGCTCCTGAATACTCGGGACTACTCCAAGGTCACCGATAAAGTTCTTCAGCCAAGCCGCTTCCTTTGACGCTTCACTTGCTGCTATGTACTCTGATTCGCACGTAGAATCAGCCACTGTTTCTTGCTTGGAACTTTTCCAAGTCACTGCTCCACCGTTCAAAAGGAATACCCAGCCCGACTGAGACCGACCACTGTCTCTATCCGTCTGAAAGCTGGCATCTGTATATCCTTCAACTCTCAAGGTATCACTGCCACCGAGGACTAACACCATGTTCTTGGTCCTTCGCAGATACTTGAGTATATTTTTCACAGCTATCCAATGCGCCCTTCCAGGGTTACCCTGGTACCGACTGACCATGCTCAAAGCAAAGGCCACGTCAGGGCGAGTACACGTCATAGCGTACATGATCGATCCTACAGCCGAAGCATAAGGTACCCGACTCATTTCAGCTATTTCTTCGTCCGTACTCGGACTTTGAGTCTTACTCAATTTCGCATTACTTTGGATAGGCAGCTCTCCCTTCTTGGAATTTTCCATACTAAACCTTTTCAGTACCTTTTCCAAGTATGTACCCTGACTAAGTCCAATTAGTCTTTTCTTCCTATCTCTCAATATTCTAATCCCAAGAATATAGGCAGCCTCTCCTAGGTCCTTCATGGCGAAACATTTCCCAAGCCAAGCCTTGACATCTTGCAAGGTTGGAATATCGTTTCCCATGAGCAGTATGTCATCGACATACAGCACCAGAAAAGTGACTATACTCCTACTAGCCTTGACATATACGCAGGACTCATCCTCGCTCCTAGAAAAGCCAAACTCTTTGACTTTCTCATGGAAACAAAGATTCCAGCTGCGAGAAGCTTGCTTCAATCCGTAGATTGATCTCTCAAGCTTACACACCTTATTAGGATACTTTGCATCGACAAAACCCTCTGGCTGATTCATGTAAACATCCTCAGTCAACTTCCCGTTAAGGAAAGCGGTTTTGACGTCCATCTGCCAAATTTCATTGTCATGAAATGCAGCTATGGCCAGCATAATCCTAATAGACTTTATCTTAGCTACTGGTGAGAAGGTCTCGTCATAGTCAACCCCTGGGGTTTGAGTAAAGCCCTTCGCAACCAGTCTTGCCTTGAAAGTGTGTACCTTTCCGTCCATGTCGGTCTTCTTCTTGAAGATCCATTTGCACCCGACTGTCTTTCGACCCGGCACATTGTCAACCAAGTTCCAAACTTGATTGTCATACATGGACTTGATCTCGCTATCCATGGCCTCTTTCCACTTGGCAGACTCAGGGCCCGCCACTGCTTCCTGATAGTTAGCTGGTTCATCCAAATTTATCAGTGTCCTATCACTGACAAACGTGTCCCCATCCGAAGTTATATGGAACCCATAAAACTCGGGTGGCATGCTAACCCTACCAGAACGCCTAAGAGGTAAGGATACATCTGTCGGACCAACAGGAACTTCTTCCTCATGTTGGTTGCTAGTTTCTCCTAAGGTTGCGTCATCTGATGACTCTTGAATTTCTTCCAGATCAATGGTACTCCCACTGTCCTCTTTGAATACGAGCTCTCTCTCTCGAAAGACCGCTCGTCTAGCTACAAAGACCACGTCCTCGCTCGGTCTGTAGAATAGATATCCAAAGGACTGTTTGGGATAACCAATGAAGAAACACCTTTCGCTTCTGTCTGCGAGTTTGTCTTGAGTCTCTCGTCTAACGAAAGCCTCACAACCCCAGACCTTGATATGTGCCAACGAGGGAGCTTTCCCCGTCCACATCTCATGAGGTGTTTTCGCAACCTTCTTAGTTGGGACAAGATTGAGGATATGGGCGGCAGTCTCTAAGGCATACCCCCAAAAGTGAATGGGAAGTGAAGCTCGACTCATCATGGAACGAACCATGTCCAGCAGGGTTCGGTTGCGCCTCTCTGCAACACCGTTCAACTGTGGTGTCCTGGGAGGTGTCAACTGCGAAACTATTCCGCATTCCTTTAGATAGTCTAGGAACTCGATACTTAGATACTCTCCGCCTCTGTCGGATCTGAGCATCTTTATCTTCCTGCCTAATTGATTTTCTACTTCGTTCTTAAACTCTTTGAACTTTTCAAAGGTGTCCGACTTGTGCTTGATTAAGTAGATATAACCGTATCTACTAAAATCGTCGGTAAAAGTTACGTAGAACCGCGTGCCATCCTTTGTGGTTGATCTGAATGGACCACACACATCCGTGTGAATGATGTCCAATAGACCCTCACCTCTTTCAAAAGACCCTTTGAAAGGTGATTTAGTCATCTTGCCCAACAGACAAGATTCGCATACATCATCCGACTTGAGGTCGAATGATTCCAACACTCCATCCTTTTGGAGTTGGGCGATGCGTTTCTTGCTGATGTGCCCGAGCCGACTATGCCATAGACATGCCTTTTCCACATCACTAGTAGAATCAATATAATTTACACTTTGTCCTAGATTGTCAACACATTTCACAGTTTCATACACACCATCACAAGGATAAGCAGTAAAATTCAAAATACCATTTTTGAAAACAGAAATAGATCCAATATTATTATCAAAAGAAAAATGAAATCCTTGTCTGAATAATGCGTGAAATGAAATAATATTTCTTGCCATTTCTGGCGAATAGCAACAATCTAATAAATCTATACAAACTTCACTACTAAGCACTAAACTATAAACTCCAATCTTGGTAACAGGGGACGATCTCCTATTGCCCATGATCAAGTTCAGTCTACCGTGCTCCACCTCCCTGCTTTCCTTTAGGCCCTGCATATCAGAACAAATGTGAAAACCACATCCTGTATCAAGGACCCAAGAATTAGAAGATGGTGAGTTTTTAGAGATAGTGTATATACCTGCTGTCGATGGCTTTACTTTCCCATCCTTGACATCCTGCAAGTATTTGGGGCAGCTTCTCTTCCAATGGCCCTTCTCTTTGCAGTAAAAACAGTTGGCTTCATCGGGGTTGGCCACACAAGGAATGTGGGAAGTCTTGGTTCTCGAGCCATTACTGGATGACCCGACCTGAACCTTTTCCCTCCAATTTTGCTTAGGAGGGCCCTTCCTTTTCTTTCCTCTGCCACTTCCAATGGCTAGAACGGGTTGATTAACCGAGGGTACACTTTTACCCTTCATCCCGTCTTCAGCAACTCGGAGCATGCGATGCAACTCAGTCAGGTTAGCCTGATTGTTGTTCAAATGATAAGCCAGCCTGAACTGGTCATAAGAACTCGGTAGGGAGTTAAGCACTATGTCAACGGCCAACTCCTCCGGTACGGGCATCGCAAGCTTTCTAAGCCGCTCCACGTAACCTTGCATTCTTTGCACATGGGCACAGATGGACTCTCCATCTTTAGGTTTGCTGTTCGTGAAGTCCTTGACCACTTCGCACCTTTCGATGCGCTCTTGCTTACGGAACTTTTCCGCAAGCTCACGGTGCATCTCATAGGGCCAGTAGTCTTCATATATTCTCTGCAATTCGGGGTTCATTGTGGCAATCATGATGCAGGCCACTTTGGTCGCATCATCAGAATGTTTTTGGTACGAGGCAATTTCCTCGGGAGTAGCAGTTTCGGGGTCGACATCGACAAGCTCGGTCTCGAGAACATACTCTTTGTTCTCATACCTCAGAGCCATCTTGATGTTTCTAATCCAGTCATTGTAGTTTGTCCCGTTCAATTGAACCTTGGAACATAGTGAGAGGATTGAGGGAACACTGGAGTTTGATTGGGGAGCGGATTGATCAGCAGAAGACATCTATAAAAGAAGGTAAGTTTAATTAGATACTTGTCGGTCCTTATAATAACCCAATGTAAAATAAGGCTAGGATCCAACTATAACAATTTGCAACATAGAAGAGGGATGCCGTAATCTATAAGCAAATTTTATAAAGGTAGGCGAATGACGATTCAGCCGATTCCACCGCGGAAAAATAATCTTATTATAAATGGAATTCCTAGTTTCTTATGAGATTTATTGAACTGTTCAATAGCATGTTTAATCTCGGATATGCCCCACCGTTTGTGACTGGGATGCCGAGGATCACAAACCGGGTGTGAATAACCATGCAAATTAGCTTAGTGCTCTCGGGATCCATTATCATCTCAAATTGATGTGCCGGTAAACCACACATGCTCCATCAACAATGATAACACCCGAGACACCCATTGCCACTCTTTATGAACCCCCATTGGTGTGCTGGTAAACCACACACGCTCCACCAACGTTTCATAAAGTGCAATGTGCAATTTCATGGGGTAGCATCAAATTCACATTTTTCCTAAAGTAACTAGATTGGGATTTTGTGTAAAGGTTCTAGTACTTTGATCATTATACTTTTAATGATTTAGTGGTTCTGTCAAACCCGTTCGGCTAACGACCCTCCACTGATCAGGCGAGCGGTGGGTGAGAGTGTTCACCCATTAGACTACCATTTTATAGGCAGTCTCCTTATACCCACTTTATAGATCAGCTTCGTGAATGAGGCCTACTATTGATTTGACTAACCAAATTTATCTCATATATATAATATTAACTTTTAATAACATATATAAGATGTATTTTAAAACCCTTTAAAATATTCAAGGTTTATCTTTTAATTTTACCAAATTTAACAATTAAATTTTAAATTAAATTAAACCTTAAATTTCGATTTAATCAATTTTAATTACCAATTAATTAAATTAATTAAATCTAAATATTTTAAACATTTTAAAATATTTTTCTGGATTTTTCTATTAATTTTCGAAAATTTAAAATTAATTAAATCCCTTTTGAATTATCTTTTAATTAACAATTAATTAAATTAATTCAAATGAAGATAGGTTTATCCAAATTAATCAAATTAATTAAAACCTATCCTTAAACCCCTAAATTTCGATTTCAAACAAAAAGGTTTAAGGTTATCCATTTAATTAACAAATAAAGTTACCAAAAATAGAAAACCTTCTAAAACCCTAAAGGCATATTTCGAAATTTAGCAAGGGGGGATTAGGGTTTCCAAAACCCTAATCCTTAAAATCGATTTCAATATATATTAGGGTTTATAGGCTTTAAACCCTAAAACAGTTATAGCAATTCAATAAGAAAACAAAACCTGGCTCTGATACCACTGAAAGGTTTTAAGCAATCCATGAACTAAATAACCTAAGTTCACATGCAACCTATAAGGATCTATGTTTTCTTCTAATTGAACATATAACAAAAACCTAGAGGCCAGAAAAAGAAACTAAAGATCAAAACAGAAAAACCAACCTTTATTTCTTGGAAGCTGAGCAGCAAAATTATCCTGCCTCAAATGAAAGTCACACCCAAGCCAGAGGAGAGAGGTCACGAAATCCAGAGAGAGTCTTATGAGAATTGGCGAAATCATATGTGGTGCCAGGGATCCCTATTTATAGTTTTCAGATGATTAACTGATAAGCCTTAAAGATAAACCTTTTTGAATTCAAATAAGATAAACCTTTTATCTTATAATTCAAACTCCTATTTATCCTCTATTATCAATTTCGAAAATCATATATTTCCATATATGTATTTCGAAATCCACTGGTCACTCCACACTGCCACTTACTCAACTATTGAATAATTACAGTTTTAGTCCCTGCACCTTTAATTAATTAATTTAATCCCCAAATTAAATCCAATTAATTCTGGATTAATTCCTAATTAATTAATATAGTTTCTAATTAATATATTATCACTTTAATATATTAATAAACCATATATTTAATTCCTGTTGATTTATTAATCCCATAATAAATCATCCTGTCTCTCTACCGAATTTTCTACCAAACCTCCAGCCATGAGGGCAACCCAAATGGACTGTGCTCCTATTAATTAGGTAAATACTAATTATTAGTCATGGCTTAGACACCTAATCCAACATAATATACATAGAGAATGTTAATATGTTATAGAGTTGACATATTTGACTTTACCATTATGTTTGACTTTTCAGGTTCAAATCCGTCTAAAGCTTCAATGCAAACCATTAACAGAAAACCAATTTAAACCCATAATTTTGGACAATTATTATGCTCAAAATCTATTCTGGTTTGAATTGGACCATGCACAAACAAACCGGTTACTATCTTTATCATCATCTCAAGCGTTTTCGGGTCCACGTACAACTTTTACTCCACGTACAACTTTTCAGTAGATAATTACCATAACGAAACACACATCATGAATTTCATTACATGAATCCATACGTCAAGTTTGATCCTTAATTGTCGCAGAACGCGAGACCTTTCTTGATTAAGGCGCACGAACTTTTCCTCGGAGCTAATGATCCGACTGGAAACTTTATCGCAAGTTGAAGGCCATTTTAAAACCATTTTTTATGCAAGACAGGCTTCTGAATAACAACAGTCTTTCCGGCATGGTTCCTGAATCTTTATCGCAAGTTGAAGGCCTCATTCTTGTGTATGTCACTTCCCCTGTTCCTATTGCCAATTTACATAAAAATGTATGGAGATTAATATTATTTTATTTATGTAGAGATGTATCGTATAACAATCTGACCGGTTCATTGCCAAAACTCTCACCACGAACATTTAGGTGAGTTCATTTATTTATTTTTGTATAAAATCATTTCCATCATTTTCTTTATCTAATTTTCTTTTGTATTCAGAATCATAGGAAACCCTTTACTTTGTGGGCAAAATTCTGTAAATAACTGTTCAAATATTTATCTTGAGCCTCTTTCTTTCCCACCAGACAGTTTCACAGGTATTTATAATTTTATATTCTTTTTTTTCTTTTCCTATATCTTTGTGTGAAATTATCGACTCTAATATTGTACTTTTTTCACCAAACCAATCTTTACCAAGTGACAAAACTCACCATTTGGCTATTGCTCTTGGGACAAGCCTCAGTGGCATTTTCGTAATAACCTTGATTGTTGCGTTGCTCATATGGTGGCGATACAGGAAAAATCAACATATTTTCTTTGATGTTAATGGTTAGTCATTAATCTCTTTCATATATTTTCATCATATTTTTTGTTTTTTAAAGGTAAACAAGGGTATATAATATGTTATGCAGATCAATATGATCCTCAGGTATGCTAAGACCACTCATTCTTATCCCTTTGTGGCTGCCTTTGCTTTTCCCACAATCACAAGCCCACTAGGCATAAAGAAAACAGAGGATCCCCGTGCCAAAGCAGGCATCTTTCTTGGCTATCCTTTTGGCCAAATCTTTTCTCTCTCATATATGATTCTTCTTTAAAACCATTTACACTTCCAGGAGTATCAGCGCAGCTTCGATATCTAAAAGACACATATTCCCATGGGGATTTGAGTTTCGATTAGATAGTGGTTTCATAAATCACAGGGGAAGGTAAGTTTGATTTGATTTTCCATCGATTTTGGATTTTTAATGTTCCATCTATTTTGATTTCCTGATTTCCTAGGATCGAGTAGAGTTTTGCTGGAAAACTTTTGCTTTATACCAGTGAGGTACTAAATTGTTGATTCTTGATTTGATTGCTGTAAATTGGTTTTTCTGATTGGTGGATTGGTTGACCTTATCTTTTGCCTCTTCTCTCTCTCTAATTAAAAATGATATCACGCTATGTTTTCTGTTTTCAATTGAAGACGCAGGGTCATATACATGTCTTTATTCGTGTGAATTCGCAGGGATTCGCAGTCCAAGCAGTCTTACCGCCACTGTGGTATGAACACTTATTATAAATAACATTTTCCTCTCGGTTCATGTTACAAAATCCTCAAAGTTAAAACAAAAAAATGGTTTCCCGTGTAGAACTTTGTCGATCTGGCTGGAAGTGAACGTGCTTCCCAAACCTTATCAGCTGGTACATGCTTGAAAGAAGGTTGCCACATTAACCGCAGTCTACTAACACTTGGAGCCGTTATCCGCAAATTGAGGTTTGCACTTACATTAGTTTATTTTCTATTTTCCTTTTTATTGTATTGTATAAAAACCGAAGTCTAATTGGCACGTTTTATTGTTTTAATGTAGAAAATCAAGAAAAGGACACCTGCCTTACAGAGATTCAAAGCTAACACGTATACTACAAAACTCTGTTGGCGGAAATACAAGAACTGCAATAGATACGCTGTTTTTTCTTGCCTTTATCCGGACCCATGCTCCAGCAATGCCAAACCCGTGCGGAGCACGGGCTCACGCTAGTTATTTTGAAGAATTGAATAATTAAATAGGTACTTTTAACAAACAAAAAACTAGTTTTATAAAATAAAAACTCCAACAAAATAACAACTTAAAGTTAAATATTAATATTCAGATGAACGAAGCTATCTCTTTCACTAGAGTCCAACATTTCCTTTCAAGAATCAAGATACCGCATTACAACGAAGGCCATACGGCGTTCATTGATTTGTTAAACTATACAGATGGACGTAGGTAAAGAGAGAGGAACAAAACTAGGGTTTATATTTAAAGTGACCATCGGAACTGAAAGTTGCATCTAAGCGTTCGTTAGAAGAAGCACGATGGGGCGGAGAAAGTTGGAGATGAAGCGAATTGAAGACAAGAATAGCAGACACGTGGCGTTCTCAAAGCGAAGAGCGGGATTGGTTAACAAAGCACGGCAGCTTTCCGTTCTATGCGATGCCGACGCCGCCGTCATTGTCTTCTCCTCATTTGGCAAGCTCTATGAAAATTGCAGCGGTAGTACAAACAGGTCAGCCATCGCTTTGTATATTTTTGATCAGTATGATATTTTTTCGCTTTTGCTGTATACATGTGTGTGTATGTTGTTATGTACGGAGTAATAACCTTTAGGATAAAACTTAACGATACATCTGCCACCGTCGGAAGGAAGATTGCTAGGGCACAATAAGCTATTTCACGGAGAAGATGAATAATAGGTAGCAGCGTCATAATATCGTTCCGTGATGGCGTCATTATTTTCATTCTTGATGGCGTCATGATTTCCTTTTATGTCTAAACCTAAATACATATAATTGAGATATAATTGAGATTTATTTTTGTAGTCATTCTCAAAAAAGTCTTCTGTCATGACTAAAAATTCGATAAATGGAGATGTATTATTATATATTGTCTCAAAAGTCATCCTCAATTGCTTAATTTGAAATCGAACTTTGTACACGCTTATTTTCATTAATGTTTCAGGTAATAAATTATATATGTTCACTTGATATTGTTGCATATGTTTAATATTTGTTGCAGTAATTATTTGAGTTCACTGGTTTAGGCTTGTTTTTTATTTCAAAAGTTGCAATATATATATATATATATATATATATATATATATATATATATATATATATATATATATATATATATATATATATATATATATATATATATACACACACTTTGGAAATGTATTTTATCATGCAAATTAACATCAATTGGTGTTTAAAAATGTATGAATATAAATAAAAATAGAAGTGTAATTACTTAGCCGAGATCTAAAAGTAACCTGGCATAAGTTTGATACAAACTTAGATAAATTATGATCTACATGTGTGTTTTCTTTTTCTTTCATGCAATCAGTTCTACTAGGCCAGTTGAACTAGAAAAAATCATTTTCTTCATTGAACTAGAAAAGATCATTTTCTTCATAGTATGAGATTGGAAGGCATGTTTATGGATCCAAATTAGGAGGAGATCCATTCTAGTCTAGGAATTTTTACGAATCTTTATGGGTCGGTATAAACAAGCAGACTAGATCGAAACATTGTAACTGGACCAAACTTTTAGAACCGGAAAGGTAAAATAGTCTCAATCAATCTTTTGTTTATATATATTTTCTGATTTTTTTTGTAATGTACTAAAAATTAAACCAGTAAAATACTGAGGAACTAAGGGCTAGTTTTAAATTGTTTAGGCAATCCCAGTATTTGAAAAAAAAAAAAATCACTCTAAATATACATGCAGTTAAATTTATACTTTATAATATCTAAAATCGTTGTAAATTTCATTTGTTTCTATATGATTTTCTCTAAATTTAGGCATTTCGTTTGTGAAAGTTTAATGTTTGATATTATTTAAACTTCTAAGTAAAAATTATATCAAACCAAATACTATCAGTTGCTAATGTACAAACGTCGGTAATTAATCATGTATAAGTAATTTATAATTCATTCGATCGTCAGGGGTTTCATAACACTTTAGGTACTTGGCCCTTGGGCCATTGAGTTAACAAACCAACTAACAACACTTATTTTATTGAATATGTCAAATTTTACTTGCCTTCTTTATGTTTTTCATCTTCAAGATCTTCATCTTGAAGGAGCATATTAAATACTCTCTAAATTCATCTCTTTCCACGAGGAACTGTAACCAAGGTCAACCGAATCCATAACTTAAAAATTTGAACAAATCAAATCAAAATTGAAACTTTAATAACAAAACAAAATTAAATCAAGAAAGTGATTTTGTATTTTAGTTTGATTCTCAAAACTTAAACTTTGATGCTCACTATATTTTTTTATTTTAAATTGGTGTAACAACAAAGAACATGAATATCGACCATCATTCTCACCACTGGAATCAATAAGTTGCGATAAATGTTTAAGAATTTATGGGTATTACCACTATCCGTTTTTCTCTCCTCCTCATTTTCCTCTTCATGTGAGTCACACCAACTATCTCTTCTTCTTGCGAAACTGAACTTCACCATTAACTGTGGCAACAATCAAATGGTCCATCTAATAATTTAGTTGGTATGATGGAGCGAGTAAGGTTATGCAAAATCTATATTTGAATGAACCTTCTCCTTTCAACAAAACCCTCAAATAGACCAAAAACAAAAATCATATCTTTTTTTTCACCCAAAGCAACTCCAAAAAAAAGCCTTTAATTTTTTAGTTACATGACATATCTTTGCGGGCTTGGTTTTAGGGTTACCAGAAGAAGATAAATGAGATGAAAAAAATGAAAAATAAAACACAAATAACATGGTCTTGTTTTATGGCTAGACTATTTACAGATGCCTCATGAACAAAGTATATGAAATGTAATAGGAATGAAAAATTCACTCCTTTTTGGATCATATCCAAAAAAACAACTTACACGAACCAAAAGTGTAATTTAGTCTAAATTAGATAATAAAGAAACAAAAACTTAGACAAAATACTTAGTTCGAGAACGAGATCAGTTAGGGGACAAGTGAGACATTGGTCATTCATGGCTATGTTTTTTTTGGGATCATGTTGGATGAACATTACACTCATGCGATTTCCACATGAGATGTCACATGGCCTTTAGTTTTAGTTTGATGTATTTTAGTAAATTGGTATCCATATCATTGGTTATTGATGCATGAGATAACTTGTTGCTATAATAGCTAAATTGTTTCTAGTACCATGCTATAATAAAAACCCAAATTCTACAATGTTGTTTTAAGATGAGAATGATAAAGTATGTTGTTATTTCTTAGTTCATGCAAGTGATCCTTACAAAAGAATTTAAATGGTCTTAGCATCAACATTTTGATTTCTTTTAATTTAAATGCTTATGAATATTAAATCCTAGAATTGAAATACTACTTTGTTAAATTGAACATAATTAAATACTGAAACACCAAAAATTTGAAAATGAGATCTAACATTGTAGGGACAAGACCAAATGGTAGGGACAAAGTTAGAACCATCTTCAAGATTAAGGACAAGATTGGAATTGGATTTAAATTGGAAAAAGCTTAATGAACAAACTAAACACTAGGATCGGGCTTAGGCCATCCTTTAACCAAGCTTCTACTTTTTATTAAAATATTAGACAAAGGAGAAAGAATAAGGATGTGAAAAGAAACCATGCTTCCTATCCCTTTTCTTGGGTTCATATATCCTTTTATTTTGGATGTTTCCTATTTTTCAGCTCTCTTTTCATAAAGTACACATATACTTGTGTTGATGACCCTATCCGTAAGATATGAGCAACCTGGAATCGTATGATTAATTTTATTCACATTTGCTAAGAACTGGCTTAGATCTTGAAATCAATAACAAAAACAGAATGAACAGAATCATTGAATTGATTAAAACAACTCAATAATTCCCAAAAGATTACAAGAAAACCTTAATGATTGCTAGTGATTTGAGAGCCTAGCCTCTCCCAAGGTATCCCTACTAGATTTATCACAAAAGATAATCCACTCTCCTTCCCACTACCCTCTTATCATATTTGTTGCAACCACTAAATCAAGTAATAATACCTAAATTACCCTTATAATAAAGATATACATATTACTATGTTTATTCCATTAATACCCCTAACTAGTATACATGAACTACTATATGCTAACTACAACGGTGACCCCACAACTAGGCTATCAACTACATGATATTGTGTCTTTGTTGGAGGTAATCTTGTTTCTTGGAAGATTAAGAAACATAATGTAGTATCCCGTTCGAGTGCAGAATCCGAGTATAGAGCTATGGCACAAACGACTTGCAAACTTATATGGTTGCGTAATCTACTTGATAATAGTGTTTCATCAATCAAAACCGTTGAATATATGGTGTGGTAACGAGGCAACCATTCATATCACCAACAATCTAGTATTACATAAGAGAACCAACCACATAGAAGTGGATTGTCAATATTGATCCAGCTTGAGGGGGAGTGTTAAAGTGTATATAATAGTTTGGCCTAAAATAGGCCCAATAGGCTGGTACAGTTTAGTTGTAGTCGTATTCTCTCGTCTATATATTTACGTATTCTATTTATATTATTATCAAGAAAATAAGAATATCTTTTGCATTTTAGTCTCTAATTATAGTTAGGTCTCATGTAGACCATGACATACATAAGGCTCCTTACAACACTATAGTATGGAATTTTTCTCATATATTCCACCTCGATTTCTGTTTGAGGAGCTAAAATATCCGTCAATTTGAAATTCGATGACGACGGTGTAATCAAAGAGTTTGCTAATGTCATACCGAAATGAGAAAGTGTTTTCAAAATATAAATTATTAGTGACAAGAAAAACTTATGATTAGGTTTATCTTGAATATTTTCCATACCAAGGATCTTTAGAGCATTCCCTAAATCTTTCATGTCGAATTTAGAATTTAAAATCTGTTTCAGTATTGTAATTTCAAACATGTCCGGAGCAGCTATTAATATATCGTCCACATAAAGTAGCAAATACACATACGACCCATCAACACATTCCTTGTGATATATTCAGTAGTCATAAAGACTTCTAATAAACCCATGACTAACCATAAAGCTGTCAAAACATTTATACCATTGTCTCGGGGATTGCTTTAACCCATAAAGCGGTTTCGTGAATTTACAAACATAATTTTCATTACCTTGAGTGATAAAACCCTTTTTGACTCATACAAGTCTCCTCTTCAAGTTTCCCATGTAAGAAAGCCAATTTTTACTTCCAATTATTTTACTAGAACCTTTTATGTTGCTAAGTGGCTTACATATTTGACATGTCCAAGTTTCCTACCAAGTAGATTTATATCTAGCCCCTATCCACATGGAAGAACTCTTCATGTCAAGGTGGATATAATCCAGAAGATGAGGGCCCTTCATACAAATGGTGATTGCCTGATTGGATGTGGCGGTGGACACATGCCCTATCTTTTTTAAGGTGGAAAAAGCTTCTCTTAACAAGGATAACAATCTTACTTAATGAGGCTAGCGTGGCTGTTAACCACGAAATAAATAGGAGTTTTCACTTGGAATGTAAAAGCATGGCCAATCGAATCATAACCTTTGTTTAGATGTGGCACACCTCAGCTTGAGGTCAATCTCTCAAATACACGATAAGATGTTGACCCTTTTGCCTATTAAGTCACATAACCATATTGGATATTATGTTTCAAAGTACGACTAACATATGTGATATAACCAAATAATGTATAATGTATCATATTGAATTTTACTTCCAATTGGACTTAGCTAAGCAACATGATTGACTTTTCCACACCATAAGTTAATACCAAAACCAAAACATCATAATACTTAAAAAAAGGTCGGTACCCACATCACATACATAATTCAACCATGTTTATGCATTATTAATGTCAATATAATGCAACACTATGCTTTTAAGATAAAAAATAGAGTTTGGGTGTTATACCAAGCAATAATGAGGTGCGAATTCATAAGTGATCTCAAGTTCAAAGAAACACCTTCCTTGCTTTTGGGATTTTTTGATGTGCGTGTCGTGAACAAGTTACAACAGGTATTAAGGGTGGTGGTTAGCCATTTTCACTTCTTCTCATGGTTTCACCATTTGGAGATCGTGTATTTTCTCATTACATTCCTATTCTAACATTGATTAGCATAGTTATTTTAATGATTGCCAATCTATCATAAATACCATGTTTTCTTAGTTTTAATTTTTACGAAAAATGAATGACAACCAAAATACAACATATATGGATGTACTAAATGTTGGGGAAATTCATGATTAAGGTTGTTGACGATCAAATTAGATTACCTGTATAGTTATCAAATCATGTTTAACACTTCCCTTGAAAACTATTTGTACATAATTCCTGGGTTTCACAAATATTTTCACATGATAATATTGATCACAAAAACTCTTCAGGTCTTGGGCACAAGAAAAAGAAAAGAACTAGTTTTTTGTGTGGTGTTATCTAATATTTGTAGTTTCAAAAACTCAAGCATATATCCTATTTTTACTCACAAACAGGATAAGGGTCGACCAAAATGGTTTTCAAAAGTTATCAGCTATTATTAGGAACTTACAACCATCTTCTAGAATTTTCGAAAGTTATTAGCAGATCAGTAGCCATTGGCTTCTCTAGTAGAGCAAGTAGTATAGCAACCATTGAATTTTCTAGCAGAGAAAATTGGATTAACATCCATTAGCTTCTCTGGCAAAACAAGTATGATCAGTTCCTCTAGTAGAGCAACTAGGATCAGAAACCATTGGCTTCTCTAGTAGAGCCAGTAGGATCAAAACCCCTTGGTTTCTCTATTATACTTCATTACTCTAAGAGGCTTTGATTCTCCAAGAAGCTTTCCTACTCCAAGCAGCCTTTACGTCTTGGAGGAGCTCTTTTGGCTTAGTAAATTCTGCATCTACTTTTTCTAACTTGTTACTTTGGAACATGTTTTCCATTGTATTCCAACTTCAAGATTCTGTAGAGTTTTTAGGGTGCTACCTCCAATCTCCCACGAGAACGGTCCCCTTGACCTCCTCATTTAGTCTTATTCGGGATAAAACTTACCTTATACAAGTGTGTAGTTTGCACCACTTGACTTGTTTTAGATAAAATCTTATATTTCTTTTGAAACTAGTATAAATTCCTATTACACTTAAATAACAGATGATTCCTAATCACCAACAATCCTATGTTGTTTAAGTGTAGTTCTTCAATTCATAGAAAAGACAAAACAACTCAATCTTATACATAAATGAAAATGTCATACTGAGTAAATTTTCACTTTAGTATTTTAGACATTCTAAGTATTTGAGAGTCGAGGTGTCTAAAGGATCGAACCCTTCAATCCATTTGAATGCATGAAGATAAACTACACACAATTTATTAATACCAATCCACTTATAAAACTATTGACATATTTGTTAGGCTGAGTGTCCTCATTCATTGCAAATCGTATAAAAAAGCCATGTCCCAACTTTCTAAAGTGCAACCACACTTCACAATGACATATGTAATCCCTTAACTAATGTAACTGCATTTACATTATATAAATTATTTATTAAGAAATATAATTTCAACTTCATTTACTTGTAGGTTCAAACACATTCATTCGGATGCTTCAACTTATGTGTTCCAACCCCTAGTTATGAGCATTCCTCATTGAAATCAGCTTTTAATGTTATATTAGAAAGGAATTACATGTCTCATCACTAAGGACTTAAATGGGATTTAACCAATCTCTATTACTAACTTAGCAACTAAGTCCCTGATTAGATTATTGGTTAGATAATATGCCAAATTATGTTGCCTTCTAACGAATTCAACTGATATAACACTATCAATGATTACTTCCTTAATCATGTTGTGTCTAACACCTAAACGTCTAGGCTTCCAATTTACACTTGGATATAAGTGTTAGCCAAAGTAGCTGCACTATCACAATGAATGCTAATGTGAAATATCGATATATGCCATAATGGAATCTTAAATACTAGGTTTCTAAACCATGCTGCTTCTTTAGCAGCAATATATATCGCAACAATTTTGTATCTTATAGTTGAGCTAGTGATGCAAGTTTGATGCTTGGATGGCTCCACCCATAAAAACACCTAACCACTTGTAGAAGATTGATTATCCATGTTGGATATCCAACATGAATTAGGGTATCCTTCCAAAACCGAAAAAAATCCGAGATAACTTAAACCATAGTCCATGATTTTCCTTTTAACTATATCAATATTTGTTGTATTTCTTACCAATATTGAGTGCGTAGGTTACTTGCATACCTACTTAACGTTCCCATAATAAAAGAAATGTTGGGTTTAGTGCTTCTCATGAGACACATTAAGTAACCAATTGCCCAAGAGTATTCAAAATGTGATACTACTTTACCCCTATTGTAATACCCTTATTCACTTGTGTAAGTCTTATTCCAAGAATTACCTCAGTCTCCCCTATATCTTTTATAGAAAATTTTGAAGCCAAATATTTCCTTGTTTTGTCCACTTAAATTTTGGATGGAACCTAAGATCAACAAGTCGTCAACATACATACATATTATGAAACCTGACTTAAAAGCTTCAAACTTGTTATAAACACATTCATAAGATTGGTTCAAAGTACAACCACTTGACAAAATAACTTCATCAAAATTTTGATGCCACTGCTTAGGAGATAGTTTCGTCTTTTGAAAACAACAAACAAACATAACAAAAACATGTTGCATCATTTACAAAAATTACTATATATTTATTATTTCCTAGGAATACAGAAGAACGAAAATCAAATAAATCACTGTGTATAAGACCTAAAGAATAAAATGGATGGTTAGAACAAAACTGACAAAGGTGATATGTAGAAAAAAGAGAAACTTCTAAAGCTATTATACATGGTATCCTAGCTATACATTATGAGCCAATTCTTATGAATCATGGATCCGCCTAAAATCAGGGATTTTAAGCAACTGAGAATATTCTCTAATTAATACATATAAATCTTATATCAATATCACTATTTTTCTAAGCTCCCACTAGCTTCAGATTTCCTATTATCATCAAAATTTCTACTAATTTCTTAACCTTCTCATATATTTTGAAAACTAGTAAGACGTACAAGGAAATTTTCTGGAACGTTTTTAGGCGCATAGTCGTTTTCATTGGTTTCCTCCTTCTATAACCCGTTATGAAGCTTATTAATGTAAACCGCGTTCTCATTGGGTGTTACATCTCTGCTTGATGAACCTGCTACTTTGTACATCTAAAAAGTTGCATTTTATCTCGTATGAACCATACGCAATACTCACAACTTGGATTTCTCATCAAGCTTATCCTTATGTAAAAAAAAAAACCAGGAAATAATTTATCTTCCTACCTTGCCATTCCTCATATGGAATCTTGAACCTATGGGTACTAAGCGTCCTAATTAATCAAGTATGCTGATGTAAGATCTTAAGCTTCCCAAAACATCTTGGACAAAACTTCATGAAGCCTTATACTATTTGCCATTCCTTTTAGTTTCACGTTCATTTTTTCAGAAACTCATTCCCAACAAATAATCAATTAATTCTTTGTTGATGTATTCACCTTCATTATCAGGCTTCAAACACTCGATAATTTAGATTTCCCTCATTCTTAGAATATGAAGAAATTGTACTTTGTCATTTGTTTGGTTGGGAGTAAGCAAAATATTGACAACCAAACATGAAATACAAGATCATTTCCATACAATAGTTTCTATATATAATTATTTGTTTTACCGTTTTCATCCCTTGTGTTTGTACATTATTGTCATTATTACGATTATTAATTTCTATTGGATGTATAGTTATGTCCTTAAACTAGTTTGGCTAAAAACTTGGCTGAGTTTCACCGTTGTTGATATTGCCCCTATCAGCATCCTTATCATCCACATAGACACAAAAGAATAAAATACATCCTTTTTATCGTATACACAGGAGATCTAGCAGTAATTCATATTGTTATCATCTTTTAAATCGTAAATTAGACGTTGATTGGCAATGACGTTATGTATTAGCAACAACTACAGAAAATTGGATGTTGGGTACCTGAAATATAAATTTTGGAACACGGCCAAACTTGATTACACATTATATGCAATTAGCCCTTTTTTAAGGTGCCTACTAATCCTTAGACTAAAATGATTATCTAACTAGCTATTGTTCAGTGTGGACGACATCATTTCCAGGTATAAAAAAAGATGCCCTCAGGAAGAAGAGAGAACCACCAAAGAAGGGCCAAGCGGATTTCATAAATGCAACGAGCTTCTACAGTCGGTGGAAAAGTATGCAAATCATGGATCATGGATGCATTCATTATATATAACTCTGTGTGTGTGTGTGTGTGTGTGTGTGTGTTTGTGTGTTTAAACTTAAACTACTCCTTGACAGGCTCGATGAAGAAGGGAATGATGTCTCTGTGACCGACCTAACAGCGTTAGAAGAGGAACTTACTGCTGCGCTTATTCATACAAGATCAAGAAAGGTGATTCTTCTTGCTCCCACTTTTTCAATCCATCTCTCCCCAGTTTATCTTATTGTTAAAGTTCTTATTATAATGCTACTGTTCATCTTGTTTTGATTTGGTTCTTTTGTGCTACGATGCATCTTGTATTTAATATTGGAACAGTATGAAATAGAATTGATTTTTTAACAAAGAGATAAATTGGTTCCGGTGTCTTATTAAGTCTGTAGATTGACAAAAACCTTTGTTTGCACAGACGGAAATGATGATGGAGCGCTTATCCGCCTTACGCGAACAGGTATGCATATACACTGCTTCTATATATGTTACAAGTTCATATATTATAACTCATGAATAGGATTTTATGTTTTTCACTGAGCTTTACTTTTGTTGTTGATTGTTGGTATCTACTGTGGGTTTTTTTTCTTCACTTCGTGTTCCACAAACACTTCTGGAATATTACTGGTCCGGAAACCAAAAGATCTGTGTTTTGAGCTTTGTAAATAAGTCATCTTTTGGTATGATTATATATAATGAACAGCCATTACTCATGTAATATTTTGTCTCAAATAAGAAAAGATTACAATAATGCCCAATACTAAAGTAATAACCTCGTTCCTTCTCTCCTGTGTACTTGACCTAGTACGTCGTCTGTGTATATTAATTACATTATATGTATGAGTGAATTTGTGAGTTTGTCAGACGATTTTTTCATGTGCCGTTATGATGCAAGCCAAATATGAACCTGACATTTATAATTCGAGTGCAGGAAAAGAAACTAAACGAAGAAAACGAACAACTTAAGCAGCAGGTAAATTTTCTTACTTACATGAAAATTACAAAGATTTTCTGGATTTGTTATAGCCTAAAAGTGTGGTTTCCATGGAAAAAGTGTTGGTTTTGATTGGAGCTTATATGAAAAAGAAAAACCAAACTGAAGAAGTTATGAAATATTGTTGACTTACAGGTGGCAGCAGCAGTAAATGGGAGAAATGATGTTGACGATTTTGCAACTAATAACCTTAACCGAAACAGTCCACCCCAACTTGTAACACTCCCTCTCTTCAAGGATTAGTTCCTAAAAGTTTCTAGAACCCTGCAAATTAGTAAATATCTTCCGAGTATGAACTATAAACATATAATAAAGGAGACTTTGTACGTGTATATATTGATTCACCACCAGACACTTGTGCTTTGTTGTACCATCTGAAGCTCATTTTCTTTCACCAATAAAGCATATACCTCTAATAAAAGCCAAACATTCATTTCCATGTTTTTTATAATTTTAGTAACTTTAACACTCTTACACTCTTTAGACGCTATTTCTTTTTTATTTTTATTAAGTCCTAAATTGATAACGTATTCAGTACTGAATGTATAACAATATCTACATTGATAAAATATTGCTCATATAAACATTGTTTCTTTTGTGAACTAAATACGCTGTCTGAATTCAATAAATGATTAATTTACCATCTTATTGAAAATTGACAAATAAAACATTATCATTTATTTAATAACCGTTATAAATTAAAATTCAAACATTATAACATTACTTTTTTAAATTAGATAATCTAATTAAAATATCACATGATTAGTAACTTAATTAAACATAGCCTTAACATAAGTTTAAATAATCAAATCAATTAAAATATTTAAAATTTGTTTTGTTTTAAAAAACATCTTACAAAAATGTTATAAATAAATACAATGATTAGCATAATTAGATAAAGAGAGTACAAGTTAATCATGCATAGAATAGTTTTCTTGCAATAACTTTTTAAATGATGATTATCTAAAATTAATTTCATTTACATATCTAGTTATTTTTTATTTTTATTTTATTGTTTCCATATTATCGATTTAAAAAAATATAGAAAAAATTATCCTTATTTTGAAGGAAAATTGAATTTCTTAATTTACAAAAAATGAGGCTAATTATGGAAAAATAAATATGAAATCACCACTTAATGTTAAGGAAACCATTTTCATGACTTAGCTCATTAAGATATTTTGCTAATATTAAGTAAAAAGGAAATAATTATATATAGTCGAACTCATTAAGTTATACATTAAGTCCATTAAATAAAAAAACAATATTAATGATAAATAATTATTACTTGTTACTTTTAAGTTGATATGATATTTTATTATTTTTAATAAAAAAAAGTATTTATGTAGTTTTAATTTATAAATGTTAAGTAATACATATAATTTTATTTTTTTTTAAAATAATTAGTTGTTTATTTTTAATTTCTAAATATGAAGTAAGTCCTATATTTTTATATTATTCTGTAATTATATAAATGAATATATCTGATTTTATTGGGTTTATTTAATAATTGTTAAATAATAGTTCAACATTTGAACCTTTTTTCACAAAGTTTATTATCAATAAATGAATATATCTGATTTTATTGGGTTTATTTAATAATTGTTAAATAATAGTTCAACCTTTGAACCTGTTTTCACAAAGTTTATTATCAATCATGTGGTACTTTTTCAAGTTTATGATAGATAATTATTATAAAAAATGTAACTATATATATGAAAAGAAAATATTGTATTTAAAATTTATATTTGAGAATTGGTCATTATAATCTAAACTTTAAATATAATATGTATGACATAGATGATAATTGTTATATCTAAAAACTTAAAGTTTTTTCAACACTACAAGAAATGGTCGCAATGTCCACTTTGTCATTATATGGATATTAGTGGCGATACGCATAACACGAGTTTGGTGCCGCCGTTATTACCTTGGTCAACGATCCATGCCAACATTGACCTTTGCCGTCCATTAATTTTTTTCATCCAACGTTCAGGACAAGGGTGAAAATATTTCTCGCCCTAAATGTCACCGCTAATAATCGACGATCGAATTATCACCTGATCCTCTCTTTTCATTTTATTACGTGACCAAAAGCCTCCAAACTTTGATTGTCTCCTTCTTTGGTGACTCATCAGCGGATTACCGACCACCATCACACAAACACACCCTCCGACGCACCTCTCATTTCCACTCTATGTGTCAAGTTATAGGTTTGTTAATGTTAACTATTAAGTACTTAATTACCAAGTACTTAATAGTTTATGATAGATAATTATTATAAAAAATGTAAGTATATATATGAAAAGAAAATATGGTATTTAAAATTTATATTTGAGAATCGGTCATTATAATCTAAACTTAATATATAAAATGTATGACATATATGATGATTGTTGTATCTAAAAACTTAAAGTTTGTTCAACACTACAAGAAACGGTCTCAATGTCCACTTTGTCATTATATGGATATTAGTGGCGATACGCATAACACGAGTTTGGTGTCGCCGTTATTACCTTGGTCAACGATCCGTGCCAACCTTGACCTCTGTCGTCCATTAATTTTTTCATCCGAGGTTCAGGAAAAGGGCAAGAATATTTCTCGCCCTAAATGTCACCGCTAATAGTCGACGATCGAATTATCACCTGATCGTCTCATTTCATTCGATTGCGCGACCAAAAGCCTCCAAACTTTGATTCTCTCATTCTTCGGTGACTCATCAGCGGATTACCGACCACCATCATACAAAAACACCCTCCGACGCACTCTCTCACTTCCACTCTATGTGTCAAGTTATAGATTTGTTAATGTTAAGTATTAAGTACTTAATTACCAAGTACTTAATTGTTAAGTAATTAACTGTTAAGTAGTCAATTTGTTTTTTATGTTTATTACTTGTTATTAGATATTATAATATGATGTGTCTTTTTGTTGTGAACACTAAAAGAAAAAAACATAAAAGCATTTCAAATATAACATTTATATACTAAACCCTAAAAATAAAATTATTTAAAATATAATGTTAAATCCAAAACCATAAACATTTAACCCTAAACCTAAAAAAAATTTGAAGGTAAGCCCTAAACCCTAACCTAAAGAAAAACAGATATGCCTTAAACCCTAAACCCTAAAAACATAAACGTATTTGAATGTAAGCCCTAAACCCTAAACCCTAAACCCTAACTGCGGAACCCTAAACCCTAAAAGAAAAAACATAAACTTATTTGAACATAAGCCCTAAATCCTAAACCCTAAACCATAAACCATAAACCCTAAACCCTAAACCCTAAACCCTAAACCTAAACCTAAACCTAAACCAAAACCCTAAATCCTAAACCTAAAAGACAAACCATAAAATCATTTAAAGCTAATCCCTTAACCATAAACCTTAAATGGTTTAGGGTTTAAACCCTAACCTAAACCCTAATCCTAAAAGAATAAACTTAAAATTGTTTATGGTTTAGGGTTTAAACGTAAACCTTAAACCCTAAAGCCTAAAACCTAACCTAAATTCTAAACCTAAACCTTAAACGTTAAATCTTAAACCCTAAAGGGCTTAAGGTTTAGGGTCTAGGGTTTAATGTTGAAGGTTTAAAACCCTAAACCGAAACCCAAATACCTAGACCTAAACCCTAACCCGTAAATCGTGTAGGGTTTAGGGACTCTAAATCATAAACAATATGTTTATATTTTCTTCGTTTTAATCATCATAAGCTTACAAGTACCAGCTCGAAATTGATTTAGAAATTAATTTCGGGCTATTCCCGATTTCGGACTGCTTTTTGAATATTTTATCTCATTTAGGATATGAATGTGTAATACATGATTGTTTGTTTAAGAAAGATTTGGTTGTCATTTTCTCTTTGCTCCTCGAGTATATATAATTATATATATACCTAGGAGCTAAGGGGAAATGCTGCCAAATTTTTCTGAAAGAAACAATCATGCAATATAGATTCATACATGGGATAAAGAATTCAAAAAGTGGGTGTAGAAGCCTACCCTTGCAAATACTCTATTCGCGTTGTCCGATTATTTGTTCCTGTTTCGAGGATAGTTTTTGAATTATTCTTTTAACAATGCAATTGTATAACATATTTGTTTCCCATACAAATACTTTATCCGTTTTAAACCCTAAATTATATTTCATTTTCATAATGTTTCTCGATAAAAATTAGACTACTAATCCAAAACGTAACTCACCTGAGTTCTAGCAAGGACTCGATACTTTTGTTGAGATGTGCAAAGCACACGTCGATAACGGAGGTTATGTTAGATGTGCATGTCAGCTATGTCAAAGCTCTATATTAGTACTCATGTCATAAATGAAAAATCATATGCGGGTATTTGGGTTCTTTTGGTCGTACAAGAAGTGGACCTATCACGATGAAACTTCAAATCCTCCAATTGTGGATGATGTGGTGCCAAGAAACAATATGGCTGATGTTATCGATGACATTATGAAGGAGTTGATGGAAGAGGATATCGGGATCGATGAAGGAAACTTGGATACAGAGAGTATCGGTGTCCATGATGATTTTGAAAACCTATTAAAAGAAGTTCAATCAAAATTATATCATGGTTGTACTAATTTTTCTTCCCTCGACTTCTTAACAAAGCTTATGCATACCAAGGTGAATAATAAATGAACTAATATTTCATTTGATGGAATCCTTGAGTTGATGCAATTTTCATATCCGGAAAGCAACAAGATCCCCCCTTCGCATTATGTAGCGAAAAAGCCAGTAAAAATGATTAGTTTAGGGTATGAGTTTGTGCAAAAATGACTGCTCTCTTCTAGAAAGAACACAACTCATTGCAAAATTGTCCTGTTTATAAAAAGAGTCGGTGGATCGATGAAAACACAATGGTAAGAAGATAGATCACAAGGTGTTACGTTACTTTCTTGTGACCCCCAGACTATGACGTTTGTATTGTTTAACGTACACGCCAAAAGATATGATTTGGCACAATACCAGATGATCAGAAGAGGGTACATGTGTCATCCTATTGATGGGTATTCATGGATATAGTTTGATAAAAAGTACCCTATCTTCTCGAGGGAACCCCGAAATGTTGTCCTAGGGCTTGCAACAAACATTTTTAATCCATATGGCAACATGAATTCAGTTCATAGCACGTTGCCATTTATATTCACCACATACAATATGCCTCCATGGCTATGCATGAAAAGACCTCATTCATGTTATCCTTGTTGGTTCCTGGCCTTAAATCACTCGGGAAGGACATGGATGATTTTCTTGGGCCGCTGGTCGAAGAGCTTAAGCATTTATGGAAGTTAGGCATACGTACTAAAGATGCAACGACAAACACATTCTACACAATAAAGGAGGCGTTGTTATGAACCATAAAAAACTTTACAACTCGCGCTAGTTTATCATGTTGGAGTAGACAAGGCTATAAAGCATCTTCCACTTGCAATAAAGACACTCCTTCATATCGTGTAACAAATAAAGTCATATATGTTGGTTTCGTCGATCTTAGATGCTAACCATCCATGGAGAAAGAATTTGAACTTTAATGGGAAACACGAGATAAGACCCCCTCCGAGACAATTTAGTAGTGCATACATAGAAGCTTAACTAGATTGTCAACTCTTTCGTCAACCAAGAAAACATCCTAAATTTGGAGGAAATATGATTGAACGAGTTCGAGTTAAATTGGTCCAAATGCGCTGTTGGACTTGGAAAATATAAATATTTGAGGCCGCAACGGTTGCAAGAAAAGGGTAACAAGTTCTTTAGATTGCAGCTAAAATAATCATTCACAAAAACTGATTGAAAGCTTTTCTATCAATTTATTAAAGATATTAAACTGCCAGATGGGCTTGGATCTAATATCAATAGTAAAGTGACAGATAACAATACAAACATGACTGCGTTGAAATATCATGATTTTCATATTCTTATGTAACGTTTGATACCCATTGGAGTACGCGAGTTTTTGAACAAAGATACTTATACACCAATAGTAGACCTTTGTACGTTTTTAAACAACTTTGCTCCAAAACGCTATTGGTGAACGATATGAAGAAAGCCAAGGATGTCATTCTTACAATCTTGTGCAAGTTAGAGTTTATCTATCCTCCAACTTTTTTTTTGACATTATGATTCATTTATTTTTGCATTTACCTAATGAAGCACTTTGCGGAGGTCCAATATATATGAGATGGATGTATCCGTTTGAAAAAAATTAAAAAACTATGTAAGAAATAAGGTAAGGCCGAAAGGTTGGATATCTGAAGGTTATGTTGCTGAAAATGTTCTAACATTTTGTTCAATGTACCTTCCAGATTTCCAGACTCAATTTAATCGCCATGACAGAAACAATGATGTTATTGTAGAAAAAAGAAAGTTCTGGGGTTTGAGTCTAAATTTCGTCCGACTAGAGCAAGGCGAAACAAACATCATGATCCAAACAAAAAAAACTAAACATAGAATGGCTTGTACTCGATAACTATGAAGAAGTCACAAAGTAAAATAAGTGTTCCTATCTTTAACATCTTATTATATGTTATGTATGAGTACTCGACTGTACTATTTCAATGCAATTCGTTTGAACACACAACATGAATGGTACAAAAATAATCAATCATAGTTGCATCTCAACCAAAAATATCTCAAAGTAGATTCTGTTCCACCAAAGCACATATTTCAAAAAATGATATGATATGCATGGGATAAACACATGAAATGTAATATAAATGAATGTAAAAAACATGATAAATCATGCATGAAAATGCTCCTAACACTTATTCCTTTACTTCTTACTTTTTGATTAGGCCCATTTTGGGTCGTTACACTTCATTTGCAATTAATAATGTCTTTCTGGTAATTTTTTTTTGGTGCTGTTGTGGGTGTTGGTTGGTATTTTTTTCTTTTTGATGTTGTGCTACATCTAAGTTAATTTTAGGTTTTGCCTCTGGTTTCCATCATATCATGTGCTTCAAGGTTTTTAATTTTAAACAAGATTTAGTGTCGTTTTTTCTCCATAAAAATTTCCAGCTTTCAAAAAACAGAACTCGACAATCTTTTTTTTACAACAATCACCGTTATGGTTTCTTTTTCCAACACAACAATTTATGAGTTCGTTGTAGTATTTAACAGTTGATGGAAGGTTTTGTGTCATGGTTAAGGATAACGAGTGTAGAATACTAGAGACCATGTTCGAAAGAGCAACAATTGAAATGGTCGAAACTCGTTACCACTGGTGGACTCCGTTACTACTGGTGGACTCCGTTACCGATCTCATGAAAGATCAATTTGCAAAGTATCTGTAAGACCCGTTCCGCCGAGTCGCGGCCCGGAGGAATCCGCGGCGCGGCTTTTGGAAGAATCTAGAATCGCGTAGGATTTGTACGCGCGGCGCGGTTCTAAAGAACCCGCGACGCGGTGCGCCTCTAAAGTGAAAAACCCTAATTCGGATTTAAACACCTATATAAAGGGACCCAGCCCTAGGGTTCGTGTTTTTGGGGAGTTTCTAGAGTAGAGGTGTCTGGTTTCGGCAGATACTCTTTGGTCTCGAGGCGTTGAAGGTTTTGGGCGATTAGAAGAAGGAGATCCAACGCGGGAGAAGGTTTAGGACAGATCGTGGGCATCACTCCGTCCTTCAGAAGTAAGGTAAGAAGATTTACTCTTCTGACTTTCCTTTTTATCCCGTCATATGGTGTTACCAGTTGGTTTGTAGCTTTATACGATTTGTAGCACTTAGGGTTTGAACCAAGGACATGCATGGACTTGCATGTCCATAAGGAAGTGACCTTAGGGTAGTTTCTGATCCCAGGAAGGGTGTAGAAAGGAACCCTAGCCGATTGATGTACTGTTAATCGCTGAAAAACATTTTGGAATGTTACGAGCCGCGACACGGACTGGCTATGTCAGCGGCGCGGACTCGGCTGAAACCCCGTAATTGTGCAATGGTAGCCGCGGCGCGTAGGGCGAGGAGCCACGCCGCGGCGAGCGACTGTTTGACCAGGAATTTAGTTTTGACCACGGTTTGATGGCAAATAGTGAGTCTAACCTTTAGACAGGTCTGTAAGAGCCTTGTCAGTAATTGATATGTTGTATGTGTGTGGGATTTAGGTGTGTGGACGAGCTAAGTGGGGATATTAGAGAATATCTGTGCGGTTTCGAATCAGGTGAGTATCCTCACCTTACTATATGATGTTGCGTGTTAGGCATCTTGTGTGTTATTTACAGTTATATGATTTGCTCTATATCTGTGGTTATTTGTTGTTGGGCTCAGTACTGATGCGTGTCCCCTCGTAGCTGTTGTATGGCGAGTTGGACTATGCCTTGTCCCATAGCTGTTGTATGATGGGCTGGGCCATAACCGGGAACCCATAGCTGTTGTATGATGGGTAGAACCTTCCCGTGTCCATAGCTGTTGTATGATGGACGCCCGTAGCTGTTGTATGGCGGGTAGGGTCGGGTCGTTCTCGAGGACGGGTTGTTTAATGTGTGGGCATGTATGGTAATTTGTGGAACTCACTAAGCTTTATGCTTACCCGTTGATTTTAAAACATTTTCAAGTACTTCAGTTGATAAAGGGGTGAGCTCGGCGTGACGGCGGCGCATCGCACATTTATGATTTGCAGTTATATTATTAAATAAGATTTATATAATTATGGGACGTATACACTCTGATAATAGTTTTGATGAACACCGCTTAAGCATGTTAATAAGATTATCTATGTTTTTACTTACATTTTTAAAGAAAATTTTTGATTGAAAATTGGGGCGTTACAAATTGGTATCAGAGCCTTGGTTTGAGGGATTTGGATGAACTGTATTGGGAATCCAAACTCAAACTTAGGACTGAGAGCTTTTCGTTAAAGAAATAATGTTTTATCTGTAAAAGTTTTAAGTAGTTGGGTTGAATAACATGTGGAATATTCCCTTGCATGTTGTTGTTTGATTGTTGCTTGGGGGTTTGAAACATGGTATGCACACCTGACTTATGATTTTTTTAACGGATAATGAGTTTTGAAAAGAATGAGATGCGATGCGAACCGTCAACCGTCAACCGAACTCAAGTAAGTTTTGTGATTCCCAATTACCCATGCCAAGTTTGTGTTATGTGATGATATATGTATGCCAGAAAGTAGGCGTGGAATTTAGTCAGGAAATGCATGCTAGAAATGCTTGGATTAGGATGCCTTCTGCCTGTTGTTTGTTATTTGTGCTGCTTTAGAATCTATGCTAACACTATTAGGTTGCTTAGTGAATGCTATTGGGTTATATACAATTAGGATAAGATAGCCTAAGAATTCTTGGTCTAGCCTTACTGGCTGTTCCTTGTTTGGTTGTGACTTTGGGGTAGGATCATTTATTTTAATGTCTATATTATTCTCGATTGTGTACGACTGTGTGTCCGTGAGGCGACTCGATGGTGTTAGCAGAAGTTCTTTTAGGCACGGGTAGGGTGTGAGATCCTAGGTAGCCTAGGATAAGTGTTAGGCACTTGGGTGCGAGACAGTATGAATACCAATGTCAAATAGATGAGTGAGTGGTGAATTAGAGTATTGGGGGAACAAATTCTGGAACAAGTACGAATAGGTGTGGAAGGTAGTACAGGGCCCGTACTACCGAAAGCACAGGATTCATACTTGAGTCAGGAAGAGTTACCCAAAATTCTAAGGAACCGAGTAGGGTAGAGAATCAGGTATGATTCACATTATGAATTAGTTGCGAAAGGAAAGTACACGTCTTCATCGTGGCGATGTTCGGTAATGAAGAGTGGATTGGGAGTAGTTTCGGGTGTAACCAATGGAGATGGATCAGGATGGATCATAGGTGCAGAAATTGATCGTCGTTGAGGTATCAACGAGGGTTATGATTGGCAGCAATGGGTTAGGCGATGCATCCGGGTTGCTAGCCGATCCATCTGGGTTTTGCATGTCAATGTTTCGAAGGTCTATGGATGTGAATCCCGATAGACCTTATTCCTGTTTAATAGACTAACGACATGGTATGAGGATTGGATTTGTTACAAAGGTTCGAGGCGCTGATCGATCGCGATCAGCACTAGGTATTGGCACAGATTCCAAGTGGGGGAGAGTTGTTGTTCTAAGAGAAGGAGCGAAGCTTAATGCGCAAATAGCTCAGCTACTGGAATATGGGAGTACTTGCATTACGAATTATCAAGCGTTGGACTTGGGATATGATGATAGAGGGAGAAGGAATTGGCAGCTAAATAGAAATCGTGGCTTGGGAATCTGCAGATATGTTCCAGAGGATTACTAGGTACTCCTTTAGGGAATGGACTAGAATCCAGATTGATTTAAGTGCCGACATTATGTCGACTTGTGTCACTCGAAGAGAAGGAAGGGCCCGTCCAGCTGCTGAAGCTGATGGACCTTGACTCCTGCTACCCAGCTGAAGTTAGAGTAATTGGAGACTACGTACAAGGTATGACAAAAAATGAGAGTAGTGTGTGACTTATGGGATAAAGACCCACAGAAGATGGCTCCTTGGACAGATAGCCATAAGTAGAGGGTTGAAGTGGAAAGGGAAGAAGGGTTCCCAATGTGACATAACCGACCATTGAGGATGGAAGTCTCATGGCAATGAGGGAGACGGCATGCGGATGGATACCCGCGATCTAACAAGGCAGGGAGCTCGCTGGCAGGGGCTAAGGCCTTGGAAAGGGAAAGTTGTAGCTTGGAGGAGGAAGATGGGAGTGTCATTGCGTGCTGGAGCTAGCAAGTGGTTATTGGTGCATCGAGTAGCTTTTCACCTTAGGGTAAAAGTGTTTGGAATAGCTTTGAGTAAAGGGAATTCTGCAAATTCAAGGAAGCGGTTAGAGGTTGTATGCATTGCAAAGAAGCAAGGATCTTGGCCATGCTAGGGGTGCGTGGTCACCTCCATGGGAGTTTTGATTATTTCCATTAAGGCGTGGGGAACGCTGGACGATTGTATTTCGTTTCAACTCAGGACCTTGACAGTAGTGGGAGCGAGAGAGTCGAGTTTTAGTATAAAAATGGCAGAGCATGGAAGGTGAGACGCTGGGTTAAGGGGACAACACGACATGTTGGGTCGACTGCAAGATTGCGCAAGCTATGGTGACTTGGAACACAAGGGTTCTGCTTGCATGGACTGATACTCAGAAGGATTGACGCAGAGGAATTATTCAGATACTGGGAATCTACTTCAGGCTTCAACAAGAGTTATGTGTGTAGGACAAAAGTCTTCGAAGTAAGGGATGTGTCATATGGGACAGCTCATCTCAGGAGCGCTAGTCAATATTTTCAAGAAGGAAAGGATCGCGAGCTGAGAAGCCTTCCAAGGCAGGAAAGGCTGGGCGGAAGTAAGGAAGGGGTCGGAGCGAGGTTTTAAGGAAAAATTTTGGTGAGATTGTGTATCGATCGGGAAGGATCAGCGCGGAAGCAACATATTAAGCAACGATAATATGAAGACAGGACGAGGGTTATGCTAAGCGATGCTAGGAACAAGGATAAGCGTTGGCCATGAGCATTGGGTCGTATTGGTGTAGTGATCGATTAAGGATTTTACGTCCTGGAGGATTGGTATCTCACGTAGGTACCGGGGTACTGTGCCTTGTTCGAGGTTGTGCCCGCTCGTGCCTCGGTGAGAGATAAAGTGTTGTCGGATGGAGTGTACTATGTTGAGGTGGTACTGTGCTATGTTCTGGTGAATACTTCGTGCTGATCGGGAGTGCCGGGAGCTTTATTGTAGCAATACTGTGACGTGTTCCCTCGAGTACGAGATACGGTTTTAATAGGCTGATTGGTCAGATTAGGTTGTGGGGCAGATGATTTCTGTGCAGGATGAGATAATGGTTATCTGGGTGCCGAGGATTAGTACCCTTAGGATTGTTCAGTAGGATGGGAGATGATTATGGACCCCTCCATGATCGCATTTGCCGAAGTAGTTGAGGTGAAGACTACCTTGGTTTTGTTAATGGATGTTTAGCTGATGAGAATGAAAACCAAAGGTGGATTAGGGCGACATGAAGACTAGGCTGATTGGATTCAAGATAAGGATTTAGATGAGAAACCGTAGAAGGGAACACCTTTAGGTGGGACAGTTCGGGTAAATGAAGGTTGTGGGGTAGGGTTAGCGGAGGATGGCTAACCCATTATGGTTGCCTTGGATGTTAGATATAGACGGAGCTTCCGTGCGGTGATGAACGAAGAAGTTTGTGTCAAGTTTTTCGTTGCCCGAGGGGCAACACGGATGTGTATGATATTGGAGAGAATTACTGGTGATCTGGCCGGTAAGGAAGTGGGGAATGGTTAAGAGGAGAGAGGTTTGATCGGTGGAAAGGTCAATGCCAATCATCAAAAGATAGGTAGCTGATTTGGTCTCCGAGGATTTCTGAGGTAGAATTTGGAGGTATGCTTGTATGGGTTCATCGCGGAAGTACCAAGGAACCCCTCAGTTTATTGATAAAATCAAGGATGTCGTAGACCGATGGAGCAGGAGTGCTCATTTTGAGTCTGTTATAGTATGCTGGGCTACGAAGGGTGGATGATGTTAAGGCTCGGGAGAAGGTACCCCGATATGGTGCTCTGGATGGTGATATCAGGTAAGGAGGTGCAGCTCACTTAGGAGTTTAGAAGAAGGTTCGTAAAGTTGCGACATCCAACTTCGTTTCAGTATTGTGAATCATCTTTAGAAGGATGGCTGTATGGAGAGATCGATGTAGGAGTTCCTTCGGGGTTACGTTCTTAGTTTGATGGGAGTTGTAGTTTCCTATGTAACGTTGGTAGAGTCCTTTATGATAATGGTTAGCACACGAGAAATGGTCTCTTGTGCAAGAATTCGTACGGGAGAGAGTGTCAGGATTTCTATGTGTTCAGGAAGAGATGGTAGACTGATTTGAGCCGGAAGAAGAATCATGATAATATGCAGTGATAGGACCTGAATTTATCGGTCGGAGTTTTGTCGTTAAGGTACCGATGTACTGGAAAGTTGGACCCTGGGTATACCGAATCGTTGTTAGTGTAGTAGATAGAATCTATGGCTCAATCAGGCTTGTAGTAACTTCTAGATTTCTTAGTTGAGGCTGTGCAATGCGACACATTATGTAGCGTGCAATTGGGAGAGAAATTGCGAGACGATGGTCCGATCTCGAGTTCCAGGTTGGAAGTTTTGTTTTTCTTAAGGTGTCGCCTTGGGAGGGGGTTATTAGGAATCGAGGAAAGCCTGGCTCTGGGTATATTGGACCATATCGAATCATCTCACAAGTAGGTAAGGTAGCCTACCGATTGAAGCTGCCCGAGCAGCTTAGCCAGATTCACGACACGTTCCACGTTTCCCGACTCAGGAAGTGAATTACCGATGAAACTTCAATTGTGCCCTTGGAGGGTATCCAATTTGACGAATGCTTGAACTATGTGGAGCGACCGATTGCTATCAAAGAAAGGAAAATAAAGACTTTACGAAATAATATGATAGGGGTAGTTAAGGTGCTATGGCAGCATTGTAAGGGGTCTGAATGGACTTGGGAATCCGAGGAAGAAATGCGAAGGCATTACCCCGAGTTGTTTACAGGCACAGATTTCGGGGACAAAATCCTTTCAAGTGGGGGAGAATTGTAAGACCCGTTCCGCCGAGTCGCGGCCCGGAGGAATCCGCGACGCGGTTTTGGAAGAATCTAGAATCGCGTAGGATTTGTACGCGCGGCGCGGTTCTAAAGAACCCGCGACGCGGTGCGCCTCTAAAGTGAAAAACCCTAATTCGGATTTAAACGCCTATATAAAGGGACCCAGCCCTAGGGTTCGTGTTTTTGGGGAGTTTCTAGAGTAGAGGTGTCTAGTTTCGCCAGATACTCTTTGGTCTCGAGGCGTTGAAGGTTTTGGGAGATTAGAAGAAGGAGATCCAACGCGGGAGAAGGTTTAGGACGGATCGTGGGCATCACTCCGTCCTTCAGAAGTAAGGTAAGAAGATTTACTCTTCTGACTTTCCTTTTTATCCCGTCATATGGTGTTACCAGTTGGTTTGTAGCTTTAGACGATTTGTAGCACTTAGGGTTTGAACCAAGGACATGCATGGACTTGCATGTCCATAAGGAAGTGACCTTAGGGTAGTTTCTGATCCCAGGAAGGGTGTAGAAAGGAACCCTAGCCGATTGATGTACTGTTAATCGCTGAAAAACATTTTGGAATGTTACGAGCCGCGACGCGGATTGGCTATGTCAGCGGCGCGGACTCGGCTGAAACCCCGTAATTGTGCAATGGTAGCCGCGGCGCGTAGGGCGAGGAGCCACGCCGCGGCGAGCGACTGTTTGACCAGGAATTTAGTTTTGACCACGGTTTGATGGCAAATAGTGAGTCTAACCTTTAGACAGGTCTGTAAGAGCCTAGTCAGTAATTGATATGTTGTATGTGTGTGGGATTTAGGTGTGTGGACGAGCTAAGTGGGGATATTAGAGAATATATGTGCGGTTTCGAATCAGGTGAGTATCATCACCTTACTATATGATGTTGCATGTTAGGCATCTTGTGTGTTATTTACAGTTATATGATTTGCTCTATATCTGTGGTTATTTGTTGTTGGGCTCAGTACTGATGCGTGTCCCCTCGTAGCTGTTGTATGGCGAGTTGGACTATGCCTTGTCCCATAGCTGTTGTATGATGGGCTGGGCCATAACCGGGAACCCATAGCTGTTGTATGATGGGTAGAACCTTCCCGTGTCCATAGCTGTTGTATGATGGACGCCCGTAGCTGTTGTATGGCGGGTAGGGTCGGGTCGTTCTCGAGGACGGGTTGTTTAATGTGTGGGCATGTATGGTAATTTGTGGAACTCACTAAGCTTTATGCTTACCCGTTGATTTTAAAACATTTTCAGGTACTTCAGTTGATAAAGGGGTGAGCTCGGCGTGACGGCGGCGCATCGCACATTTATGATTTGCAGTTATATTATTAAATAAGATTTATATAATTATGGGACGTATACACTCTGATAATAGTTTTGATGAACACCGCTTAAGCATGTTAATAAGATTATCTATGTTTTTACTTACATTTTTAAAGAAAATTTTTGATTGAAAATTGGGGCGTTACAGTATCTTTTCCATAAAACGTATTTTTTTGTGTGCAAAAATGATGAAGATCCAAATAATCATCATGTCATAATATTTGTGCTCATCAATTCACTTTTTATTGAGTTGGTGGAGTCCATAATGTTTTGAGATAATCATCTTGTACAAATCATCTAAAGCATAAATTGTTGTGTTCGGCAAAAAATTATTGTGTACGAATCAGCTCCTATAGAAGTGATTTTTTTTTCACTTTGTGCATCATAATTTTTTTAATATATTTATGGTTCTTTGAAGTTCAAAATACTCTTTTAGTAACTAAAACCATTAAATGGGAAATTTTATTTAATATGAATGCATGGAGACAGTTTTTTAATTGATTTTTAGCAAATTATAGTTTGTATGAATATGAAGTTTTAATTTTACGTTCTCGAGCAGTTTGGTGTATTCCGTGGTACCAATAGGGAGGCATCACTAAGTTTTTTCGCTTGAGGCATGTAAACATACGGACCGGCCTTTCAAGCGTGTGTACGTTAATGGTAAATTGGTAATCGTTCATCAATAATTGATCACACTTTTTATATAACTATAACGATAACGCCAAAGGGTATACACGCGGTATAGCCTCCGCCAAAGGCTATAACGCCGCCAAAGGCATGTGAACACCACCCCCACTTAGCCGTGATGCGCCATAGGTGATAGGGCGTGATAGTGATCACGCGTGTTAACGGGTCTTTTGCCCGTTGAATTCGACCAAAAAAAAAAGAAAAAAAGAAAAGAAAAAGCTATAACACCACTTGCTACCACACCCCCACTTTTGGTGTTAAAGGTACTGGTGACGTGGCATCATTTTTTGGTGTTAACACCATTGCTATAACATGGGTACTCCCTATGGCCTAACACTATAATACAACGATTTAGGCCATGGGGAGTACCCATGTTATAGCAATGGTGTTAACACCAAAAAGTGATGCCACGTCACCACCACCTTTAACACCAAAAGTGGGGGTGTGGTAGCAAGTGGTGTTATAGCTTTTTCTTTTCTTTTTTTCTTTTTTTTGGTCGAATTCAACGGGCAAAAGACCCGTTAACACGCGTGGTCACTATCACGCCCTATCACCTATGGCGCATCACGGCTAAGTGGAGGTGGTGCTCACATGCCTTTGGCGGCGTTATAGCCTTTGGCGGAAGCTATACCGCGTGTATACCCTTTGGCCTTAGTGTCGGTATCATATATTCCAAAATTAAATGTGTAATATTATACATCAAATTAATAAAGGTAATATGGTAATTGCAACGAGACCCCCCACCTGATTGCGACACTTGTTGCTATATGGTTTGCTGGGTTTTTTTATTCCCCCGCTTAGTTTTTGGGCTATAACTTTTTTTTTTTCTTTGTAAAAAAAATTCTAAAAAAACCAACGTTCTTAAAATTTAATTCTCTACAAAACAAGGCACAATCATGAAAATTTGAAAAAAAAAATTTTTTTATTTTTTATTTATTATAAAAAATCAAAAATTAAAAAAAAAATTCAAAATTTAATGGATCATTGTAGATATTATATTTAATGGATCATTGTAGATATTATATTAACAAGTTTGCAAAAACAAAAAATTGAAAAAAAAGTTTTTTTTTTCGTGTTCATTTTTATATTTCAAGTAAAAAACTCATCAAAAATAGCAAAAAAATATATATGATCCAAAAATATTAAAACAAAATATGTTTTATGATTCAAAACTTATGATCCAAGATGCAATATTCGTTATGATTCAAGATCCAAAAGTCGTTATGATTCAAAACGAGTTAAAAAAACATACAACGACAAAATGATTCAAACCTTATGATCCAAGATGCAAAAAAATATGATCCAAAATGTTATGATCCAAAAATACATGATCCAAAACGTTATGATTAAAAATATCATGATCTAAAATGATTAGATTAAAGATACGAAAAAAACGTTAAAATTAAGATTAAAAATATTAAATATTAAAAATATACATAAAAATGAAAAAAAAAACAAAAAACCAAAAAAAGTTAAAAATCGAGTACTGTAGCATTCAAAAAAAATAAAAATAATAAAAATCTAAAAACCGAGTATAATCGAAAATAAAAATAATTTGAAAAAAAATATTTTTTTTTGAAAAATAAAATAAATAAATAAAAAAATGAAAAAAAAACGAAAAAGGAAAAAAACAAGAAAAAACCCACTTAAATCACGTTGAAAAAAAAACCAACTTAAAAAACCCACTTAAATCCTCAAGTTCGTATTTCGTTCCGTGGACGTGCGTCGCACGTGCTTGCGTCACGTCGAAGGAAGACGTTTTGACGTTATTGCCTTATAAGAATGATTGGACGAGAAGAGTCATCGCGATTCCTACCGGATTTTGGGTTCCTACCGGATCCTAACCCTATATATATATATATATATATATATATATATATATATATATATATATATATATATATATATATATATATATATATATATATATATATATATATATATATATATATATATATATATATATATATATATATATACACACACACACACACACACAAGTTGTGAGACCCGTATATTACACGGGTTGATTAAAATAAAATGTTAAATAAGAACATCCAAACATTGTTATATCTTGCAATTAGTGCTTAAAAAATCTCGATTTACCATTGGGAAAATACAAAAATACCTAACATATATTCACAATTGCAATTTGATTTTTGAAATCGTAAGACGAAATTGGGGGTTAAACATTTAATTGACAGTTTCGTATTAATAAAAACGTAATTATGAGAGATAGAATTGTAACGGCCAATTGTAACCGATCATTAAGGAGTAGTAATTAACAAAGTATTTTATTTTTTTTAAGAAATTCAAAATCATAAGAAAATGACATGTGGCCAAATGAATGTGGTGGTGGCATGTGGCTTGAATTGCTTATTTCTTAGGATACGATATATATATATATATATATATATATATATATATATATATATATATATATATATATATATATATATATATATATATATATATATATATATATATATATATATATATATATATATATATATATATATATATATATATATATATATATATATATATATATATATATATATATATATATATATATATATATATATATATATATATATATATATATATGGTCGAGATCATGAGAGAACCTAAAAAACCCTAGGAACCTAGGAACTTTTTTTCCGCACAATATTTTCAAAAAAATTGCATCCAATTTTTTTTATTTAAAGCGTCTAAGAGATTTTTAAACCTTAAACCCTAAACCCTAAACCAAACCCTAAACTCTAAACCCTAAACCCTAAACCCATATGAAAAAAAATGATTTTTTTTGAAATTTTTTTTTTGAAATCTTCTAAACCCTAAACCCTAAACCCTAAACTCCTAAACCCTAAACCCTTAAACCCTAAACCCTAAACCATAAATCCTAAACCCTAATGAAAAAAATTAAAGAAATGATTTTTTTGAATTTTTTTTTTTGAAATCTTCTAGGCGCATCATAACAAAATTTTTGAAATAAACAACTATTTAAAATAAAAACATCTATTTTAATTTAAATTCAAACATATATTTCATTAAATAAAAATAGAAATGACATAAACCTAGGAAATTAGAATTACATAATTAAAAAACAAAAAATAACATAAATACAAAATTAAAATTACAAATTATATTTTGATCGGATTTGTACGACCCGAGTGTTTTCCGTCATATGTTTATCCAACATTGTGTGTAAACCTGCAAACTCCCACATTTCTTGAAGTTGGTCCGAATGTGTGCTAGTCTAGAAGGAGGTTAAGGAAGTCGCTTTCCCCTTTCATTTTTTCGATCTTTACCCATCAGACGAGGAGGTGGTTCAGCTTCTTTTGTGTCATCGTTAAAAATCGGCTCCGACAGGACCCTCAGCTGACACTCGATAAGACCCCGATTCATATGTTTTGCTTCGTTTTGAAATCGTATATGTATTTTCCGTTGACGCAACTTGTTTCCATCTTTGGCTATGTTTTACAACATTCCAAGTTATAGCAGTCTGATAAGTGATAACCGGTAGCAATCTAGATTTCCTAATAAGTAAGTTGTAATCAATAATCATACTGTAACACTAAACACATAATGGGAATAAGGAAATTATGTTAGAAACACTAAATATGAAACTGACAATATCCTTTTGTAATCCTATTCCTAAGATTCTTTACAGTTTAGTAGCTTACTTGCGTGTAAGTTATCGAGTGAAGGAGTCGACTCCGATGGGTAGTTGTCAGTTCGATTCTGATTGCTTACAACCTTTCCGTTTGGTAGCGTACGTCGTCTTCTTCGATCTATAAAACACTAATTCTGATTTAGGGTTTAATTGGGATGCGAGAGTCGAGATTCGAGAAACAAGAATGGCTAGAAGAGAACTGAGAAAGCATAAAGTGAAAAGATATGGGAGGAAAGGGTTTCATTTTATGAATTATTGATATACTAATATTAATATATTAAATGTTTATTAATAAGATTTCGGGTGAGTTATACGGTTTGGGTCGGTTTCTATGGGTTGTCGGTCCGATTCTGATTGCTTACAGCCTTACAGTTTAGTAGTGTATGTCGTCTTCTACGATCTGTAAAACACTAATTCTGATTTAGGGGATGCGAGAGTCGAGAGTCGAGACACAAAAATGGCAAGAATAGAATTGAGAAAGCGTAAAGTGAAAAGATACGGGAGGAAAGGGTTTCACTTTCTGAATTATTGATATATTAAATGTTTATTACTCCCTCCGTCCCTTTTTTATTGTCCACTTTTGACTTTTAAAAGTCTTTCTTTTTCAACTTTGACTTTAAATATTTTTGTTTGTGTTATATGATACTTGATGAAAATTATACCAATGGAAATACGTTTAAAACCCAATCCATCCATATATTTTGCATAAAGTATTATATAACAAAACAAAAAATATTTATGGTCAAAGTTGAAAAAGAAAAACTTTTAAAAGTCAAAAGTGGACAATATAAAAGGGACGGAGGGAGTAATAAGATTCCGGGTCGGTTACACGGTTTGGGTCAGTTTCTATGGGTTTGGGTCGGTTCAGTTTATAATGGGTCGGTTTTATCAAAAGAAACCGAAACCGACATTTTTGGTTTTGGTTTTGTCGGTTTTTATCGGCTTCTCGGTTTCCGGGTTCGGTTTTGCTCAACCCTAGAGAGAAGAGAAACAACATGAACATGCATGGGCTTGCCGCCAACCTATGCCGTTGTCAAGGCCCGGTGTTCCTCAAGGGTATTTGTCGCCATGTCGGATGCCTCTAACGACCACTCGGCTTAGCCTAAAAAAACTTTAAAAACATTTTAAACAAATTCCATAAAATTGGGTCGGCTAAAGTGAAGTTAGTCTATTTGACTTATGTATATTTATCTTATCTATAGACAAATAAAAATAAAACCCGTCAAATCTTATGGTGTCATGATAACTCCTTGAACTAGAATATTATTTGATTCAAAAATCTATTTATTTAAATTTAATAAATAATAACTAAAAGTATGATTAAAGACAAAAAAAATAGTTTTAAAACTATACAATACAGATTACAGAGAATATAAACAAAAATAAAAAGGACGTATGGACATGGTCCAAAAATATATCTAAACACCTGAATCAAATTTATAATTTAGCTACAAAAGTAATCCAAAATAAGAGAAAACGTTCAATTTTAGACCAATCCAAAACAAATCTAATACCACCAAAATTTATGATTCTAAAGATTTCTTGTTTCAACTGCCTCAGCATGCTGGTTTGCAATTACAGCCCAAACGAAAGTGCTACCATCGCTGGTGAACGTAGGGTGGCCAAGTGGCGTCGGTCTATCAGGAATCGCCGGCACATCAACATCTCCTTCCAACATCTTTAATGCCTCCATAATCGTCGGCCTATAAATAGCCATTACATGTGCACACAAAATTCCCACGAGTACAAATCTCTCCATTATCTTTCTAGGGTTCATGTCATCTCCCAACAACGAAGGATCCAAAACCTGCTCGACAGTCCCTTCTTTTATACGCGACCAAGCCCAATCGGTGATTAAATGATCCGAGTCTGAACAAGACAAGTCGAGGGCTTTTCTCCCACACATAATCTCCAAAATCACGACCCCAAAACTGTAAACGTCACTTTTTTCAGTCAGTTGGCCATAAAGGGCATATTCGGGTGCTAAATAGCCATAGGTTCCGGCGACTCTGGTGGTCACATGAGACTGCCCTTCTCTACTTTGCTTGACCAATCCGAAATCCGCCACTCGAGCTCTCATGTCTGAATCGAGAAGTATATTTGTTGCCTTGATGTCTCTGTGATAAATTGCAGGTTTTACTCCACAGTGAAGATAAGCTAACCCTTTTGCAACATCCAATATTATGCTCTTTCTTTGAGGCCAGGTCAATCTAGGTTCTATGTTCATGGATGGAAACAAATGGTCCTGAAGATTCCCATTTGACATGTATTCATAGAGAAGGAATCTTTGATCATCTCTCCTCTCGGAATCTTCATCTTCGCCATGAACACAACACCCGATAAGTGGAACAAGATTTCGATGCCTCAACTTGCTAATAATCTCGACTTCATTACAAAAGTCATCGGTGCCTTCAAACTCTGATTCTATTATCTTCTTAACAGCAACAACAGACCCATCGGACAAAACACCCTTATAAACAACCCCGAATCCCCCTCTACCAATCAAATTGTTTGGGGAGAAGTTATCGGTTGCTTTTTCAAGGTCAGGAAGTTTCAACCATACAGAACCAGTGTTCGGACGTCGTCTTGGTGGAGTTGACTCGGGTTCATAGATCTCATCTCTCTCTTTCTTCCTCCCCCACCAAAAGTATAACCCCACCAAACAACACAAGACTACCACGGCAACAAGTCCTCCAACCAATCCATATATCAAAGAGGAATGAGCAGTTTTATGGGATTTAGGTAAAATGTTAATATCGAAGTTACAAGTTACAGCAGAATCACTTTTAGGCCCGAACTCGTTGACAATGCCAGCACCGTAAAGAACAACGAAATAAAAGCAGTTATTTGAATGAGAAGCGTTTCCATCTATAGATATGAGTTCTTTTTGAATCGTTAACGCAGCATAACCACACGCATCACAGGTAGTAAGATCAGATAGATTATTTCGACACGTGGAATCAAGAACCGTTTTATTCCCCAGTTTGTGGCGCCAATCTTGGAGGGTCTGAATTCCAGCACATGTATTCAACGAAATGACAAACTGCATAGGGTCAAAACAAGAGGAGGCGAGATTATTGGGGAGGGAAAGAGAGGTGAGTTTCTTTTGAAAATCCGTGAGGCAAGACGATGACGTTTTAAGATCAGGGAGGTGGAATTGAGAGGTGTCTTTGAGGTGTTGCGCTAAGCTGATGCCGAAGACGCTAAGCAGGGTTTGACAACAATTACTTGAATTAGTGACGGTTTTGGTTGGGTCACGTGATGCGCGACAGTCCTTGGTCGGCCACTGGATTCGGCGCACATAGTCGAAATTCATGGGACAGGAGGTGGAATTGGTGGGTGTTTGAGACATTACTTGAGAAGAAGCAAAGAGAATCACGAAGATGGCCGCAGTTAATAAACGATTCATGTTGGAATGATGGGTTTTGAAATTAGAACTGGAAATCAACCTGGGAGCAACAATAAACTGGGATCTATGAAGAGAAAAACAAAGAAAACCAATGGCCCGGAGATTGGAAGTAGGCTAATTGAAATCGGGTTTATGGTTGAGCATTCCGCCGATGGTTAAATAAGAGCAATATAAAAGCAAATTGAAGCTATTATTCGTTATTGAATAGAATAACAAGAATGTCAATTTATAGACCGCCAATCTCCACTAATTAGAACTGTTATTAGTTGACTCCAGTTGAATATATTAAATGTAGTAATTCCGGTGTTCCATACTTAAGGGATTGATAGAAAAACAATAGAAACTCAGCAGCCACCCTCGAATCATTTAATAAGTAATAACGACTATTCTATTTAATTATTATTATTTTAATATTTTACTCTATAATTTCGTTTATTTGATAGATGTAATTAATATTGAAAGACTTGACGTGACTTAATTTATAAGTTTTCATATGTTTATATTATTATTATAGCTAGAATATATTTTATTCAATAAATATAACTATCTTTATTATTCATAGTGTTATCTAAATTGTGTTAATATATCATCTTAAAAACAGTTAAATGAATTTTTGCTTCCAGTTGTTTGCCAAAAATTACAACTTTGGTCCAAAAAGTTTTGAACTAACACCACATGTTCAAAAAATTGATTTTTTTGTGAGTCTGGTCCAATATTTTTTAAAACTACTTAAAATGACTATTTTATCCTTATTATTTTCTTTTTTTCCTTTTATTTAAAATTATTTATGGCTTTTTGATTAATTAATAAATTATCTTATAAAGAAAAATATTTAATAAAATTTGTAGGTCCCACCATCTCAACCCATAACCCATCCCTTATCCCTTTTCACGTTAGCTTCATGCTTTGTCCTCGCCTCTCTTCCCTGGAACAATTTCTGCAGATCTTTATATTGGATTAAATGTCTAAGCTCATAACTATAATTTATATATACTTGAATTGATAGTAGTACAGTCCTTTTCAGTTGCCATCAGTAATCCAAATAGTATTAAGATTAATAGAAAGAGAGAGATAAATAGTTTAGGGCAAATTTCATAAAAGACACTTACTTTTCAAAAAATTTCGATTTTGACACTGTGTTATTTTTTTTTTCAATTAAGTCACTAAGTTTTCAATTTTTTTCAATTAAGTCACTATGTTTTCAATTTGGTTTCAATTTTGACCATTTGACCGGTCAACCCGGTAGTCAGCTGACGTGGCATGATGATGTGTCAGTCTTTGATGATTCGACGCTGACATGGCATGCTGACGTGGCACCCGAGTGTCAAAATTGAAACAAAATTGAAAACATAGTGACTTAATTGGAAAAAATTGAAAACTTAGTGTTTTAATTGAAAAAAAAAAACACAGTGTCAAAATCAATTTTTTTTGAAAAGTTAGTGTTTTTTTTGGAACTTTTCCTACATTTTTTAAAATGATAAATTTGTCTTTTTATGTTTTTAGAACGTATAAATATATTTTTTTTACAAGTATAAATACGTATCTTTATATTTTTAGAAACATAGATACATTGTCATAAGTATATATAAAACAAACGTATTTTATATTTTTACAAAATTGATACAATATGTGATTATATGCAAAACAAACGTATTTTATATTTCTAAAAACGTAAAAATAAGTATTTATTCGTTAATTTCTGTTTTTTCATTGAGAAGTATAAATACATATTTTTATGTTGGTTTACGTTCGTTCGGTTAGAATTATAATACATTTTAGTTGTATAAATAAGTTTTTACGTCTTTAGAAGTATAAATACATATTTTTATGTTTTTAGAAATATAACTATATTTTTATGTTGGTTTAAGTTCGTTCGGTTAGAAGTATAATACATTTTAAGAAGTATAAATATGTTTTTTACGTCTTTAGAAGTATAAATGCATATTATTATATTTTAGAAGTATATAATACATTTTTAGAAGTATAAATACATTTTTTATGTCTTTAGAAGAATAAATACGTTTTTTACGTCTTTAGAAGTATTAATACGTATATACTATATATACGTATGAAAATGTATGTATGTTTCTAAAAATATAAAAATACGTCTTTATACTTGTAAAAAAATATATTTATACGTTCCAAAAACTTAAAAAGACGAATTTATCATTTTAAAAAATGTAGGAAAAATTCCAAAAAAGACACTAACTTTTCAAAAAAAATTGATTTTGACACTGTGTTATTTTTTTTCAATTAAAACACTAAGTTTTCAATTTTTTCCAATTAAGTCACTATGTTTTCAATTTTGTTTCAATTTTGACACTCGGGTGCCACGTCAGCATGCCACGTCAGCGTCGCATCATAAAAGACTGACACGTCATCATGCCACGTCATCTGACTACCGGGTTGACCGGTCAAATGGTCAAAATTGAAACCAAATTGAAAACATAGTGACTTAATTGAAAAAAATTGAAAACTTAGTGACTTAATTGAAAAAAAAAATAACATAGTGTCAAAATCGAAATTTTTTGAAAAGTTAGTGTCTTTTATGAAATTTGCCCAATAGTTTATTAATTTATTATGTGATGATAAATTAATTAGAAACTGGTTTGGAATTAATTAAAATTAATTAGAATTAATTGAAATTAATTTGGGATTAATTAAAAGTGTAGGTGTTGAATTGTAATTGTTCAATAGTTGAGCAATAGATAATTATGGAGATAATTATTTGGACGAAGTTAAGGGATATAAATCCTTAATTTCGAAAATAATAAATAAATAAATACATATATATATATATATATATATATATATATATATATATATATATATATATATATATATATATATATATATATATATATATATATATATATATATATATATATATATATATATATATATATATATATATATATATATATATATATATATATATATATATATATATATATATATATATATATATATAAGTTAAATATGGCAGCTAAAAGGGTTTTGAATTTAAAGATAAAATGTTTATCCAGTTTAAATTCAAATAAGGCTTATCTTTAAGAATTATCCTTAATCACCCTTGAGGCTATACATACCCCTCCTGGAGCCTCATAACTTGCGCCAAATCCAGAGTAGACATTTATCTGGGTTTTCTCTTCTCTCTCAAGCAGAATCTATAATCATTTTCTAAGGTTTTATAGCAAGCTTTTCTTAATAAGATAATTAAGAAATAGTTAACCTTATCACGTGGACGTTTGGGTGTGAATTATTTGAGGCACGACACTTGTGGTGCTTGCTTCCAAAGAAATCTACAAAAAGAGGAATCATTGTTATTTGCTGTAATAACAATAAGGTATGTAATCCTAAAACCCTTTTGTAATTTTCGATTTTACCTAGAGACAATTAGGGTTTCTTTTTGATGTTCTTAGTCATAGGTTCAATAGAGAAAACATAGATCCTTTTTAGCTTGCATGTGAACTTAAGAGTTTGAGTTTATATGTTTGCCTATTTCCTATCAGTGCTATCAGAGCTTTTGTTTGTTTTTTATTGAATTGCTATAATTGTTGAACTGATCTAATTAGGGTTTATAGAAATTAAACCCTAATAGCCTAAAATGTCGACTTGGGCTAGGGTTTCTAAAACCCTTTCGATTTTTATTAGGGTTTTTAGGGTTTTCTATTTCTGGTAATTATGATTAATTAATAATTGGATAATAATCCCTATACCCTAATTTTCAAAAATTAGAGGGGTAGGATTAGGATTAATTTAATTAGATAATTCCTATCGATCTCCACCTCTCTGTCCTGTTGTCTCGTCCTCTTGTGTAGAATAATTTGAGGGTTAGGATTACGATTAATTTAATTAGTCAATATAATTTGGTTCTATATATATATATATATATATATATATATATATATATATATATATATATATATATATATATATATATATATATATATATATATATATAATGAATATGAGGCTGTTATATACCTAAGATTAGGTGTAGTGAACAAGTTACAACAGGTATTAAGGGTGGTGGTTAGCCATTTTCACTTCTTCTCATGGTTTCACCATTTGGAGATCGTGTATTTTCTCATTACATTCCTATTCTAACATTGATTAGCATAGTTATTTTAATGATTGCCAATCTATCATAAATACCATGTTTTCTTAGTTTTAATTTTTACGAAAAATGAATGACAACCAAAATACAACATATATGGATGTACTAAATGTTGGGGAAATTCATGATTAAGGTTGTTGACGATCAAATTAGATTACCTGTATAGTTATCAAATCATGTTTAACACTTCCCTTGAAAACTATTTGTACATAATTCCTGGGTTTCACAAATATTTTCACATGATAATATTGATCACAAAAACTCTTCAGGTCTTGGGCACAAGAAAAAGAAAAGAACTAGTTTTTTGTGTGGTGTTATCTAATATTTGTAGTTTCAAAAACTCAAGCATATATCCTATTTTTACTCACAAACAGGATAAGGGTCGACCAAAATGGTTTTCAAAAGTTATCAGCTATTATTAGGAACTTACAACCATCTTCTAGAATTTTCGAAAGTTATTAGCAGATCAGTAGCCATTGGCTTCTCTAGTAGAGCAAGTAGTATAGCAACCATTGAATTTTCTAGCAGAGAAAATTGGATTAACATCCATTAGCTTCTCTGGCAAAACAAGTATGATCAGTTCCTCTAGTAGAGCAACTAGGATCAGAAACCATTGGCTTCTCTAGTAGAGCCAGTAGGATCAAAACCCCTTGGTTTCTCTATTATACTTCATTACTCTAAGAGGCTTTGATTCTCCAAGAAGCTTTCCTACTCCAAGCAGCCTTTACGTCTTGGAGGAGCTCTTTTGGCTTAGTAAATTCTGCATCTACTTTTTCTAACTTGTTACTTTGGAACATGTTTTCCATTGTATTCCAACTTCAAGATTCTGTAGAGTTTTTAGGGTGCTACCTCCAATCTCCCACGAGAACGGTCCCCTTGACCTCCTCATTTAGTCTTATTCGGGATAAAACTTACCTTATACAAGTGTGTAGTTTGCACCACTTGACTTGTTTTAGATAAAATCTTATATTTCTTTTGAAACTAGTATAAATTCCTATTACACTTAAATAACAGATGATTCCTAATCACCAACAATCCTATGTTGTTTAAGTGTAGTTCTTCAATTCATAGAAAAGACAAAACAACTCAATCTTATACATAAATGAAAATGTCATACTGAGTAAATTTTCACTTTAGTATTTTAGACATTCTAAGTATTTGAGAGTCGAGGTGTCTAAAGGATCGAACCCTTCAATCCATTTGAATGCATGAAGATAAACTACACACAATTTATTAATACCAATCCACTTATAAAACTATTGACATATTTGTTAGGCTGAGTGTCCTCATTCATTGCAAATCGTATAAAAAAGCCATGTCCCAACTTTCTAAAGTGCAACCACACTTCACAATGACATATGTAATCCCTTAACTAATGTAACTGCATTTACATTATATAAATTATTTATTAAGAAATATAATTTCAACTTCATTTACTTGTAGGTTCAAACACATTCATTCGGATGCTTCAACTTATGTGTTCCAACCCCTAGTTATGAGCATTCCTCATTGAAATCAGCTTTTAATGTTATATTAGAAAGGAATTACATGTCTCATCACTAAGGACTTAAATGGGATTTAACCAATCTCTATTACTAACTTAGCAACTAAGTCCCTGATTAGATTATTGGTTAGATAATATGCCAAATTATGTTGCCTTCTAACGAATTCAACTGATATAACACTATCAATGATTACTTCCTTAATCATGTTGTGTCTAACACCTAAACGTCTAGGCTTCCAATTTACACTTGGATATAAGTGTTAGCCAAAGTAGCTGCACTATCACAATGAATGCTAATGTGAAATATCGATATATGCCATAATGGAATCTTAAATACTAGGTTTCTAAACCATGCTGCTTCTTTAGCAGCAATATATATCGCAACAATTTTGTATCTTATAGTTGAGCTAGTGATGCAAGTTTGATGCTTGGATGGCTCCACCCATAAAAACACCTAACCACTTGTAGAAGATTGATTATCCATGTTGGATATCCAACATGAATTAGGGTATCCTTCCAAAACCGAAAAAAATCCGAGATAACTTAAACCATAGTCCATGATTTTCCTTTTAACTATATCAATATTTGTTGTATTTCTTACCAATATTGAGTGCGTAGGTTACTTGCATACCTACTTAACGTTCCCATAATAAAAGAAATGTTGGGTTTAGTGCTTCTCATGAGACACATTAAGTAACCAATTGCCCAAGAGTATTCAAAATGTGATACTACTTTACCCCTATTGTAATACCCTTATTCACTTGTGTAAGTCTTATTCCAAGAATTACCTCAGTCTCCCCTATATCTTTTATAGAAAATTTTGAAGCCAAATATTTCCTTGTTTTGTCCACTTAAATTTTGGATGGAACCTAAGATCAACAAGTCGTCAACATACATACATATTATGAAACCTGACTTAAAAGCTTCAAACTTGTTATAAACACATTCATAAGATTGGTTCAAAGTACAACCACTTGACAAAATAACTTCATCAAAATTTTGATGCCACTGCTTAGGAGATAGTTTCGTCTTTTGAAAACAACAAACAAACATAACAAAAACATGTTGCATCATTTACAAAAATTACTATATATTTATTATTTCCTAGGAATACAGAAGAACGAAAATCAAATAAATCACTGTGTATAAGACCTAAAGAATAAAATGGATGGTTAGAACAAAACTGACAAAGGTGATATGTAGAAAAAAGAGAAACTTCTAAAGCTATTATACATGGTATCCTAGCTATACATTATGAGCCAATTCTTATGAATCATGGATCCGCCTAAAATCAGGGATTTTAAGCAACTGAGAATATTCTCTAATTAATACATATAAATCTTATATCAATATCACTATTTTTCTAAGCTCCCACTAGCTTCAGATTTCCTATTATCATCAAAATTTCTACTAATTTCTTAACCTTCTCATATATTTTGAAAACTAGTAAGACGTACAAGGAAATTTTCTGGAACGTTTTTAGGCGCATAGTCGTTTTCATTGGTTTCCTCCTTCTATAACCCGTTATGAAGCTTATTAATGTAAACCGCGTTCTCATTGGGTGTTACATCTCTGCTTGATGAACCTGCTACTTTGTACATCTAAAAAGTTGCATTTTATCTCGTATGAACCATACGCAATACTCACAACTTGGATTTCTCATCAAGCTTATCCTTATGTAAAAAAAAAAACCAGGAAATAATTTATCTTCCTACCTTGCCATTCCTCATATGGAATCTTGAACCTATGGGTACTAAGCGTCCTAATTAATCAAGTATGCTGATGTAAGATCTTAAGCTTCCCAAAACATCTTGGACAAAACTTCATGAAGCCTTATACTATTTGCCATTCCTTTTAGTTTCACGTTCATTTTTTCAGAAACTCATTCCCAACAAATAATCAATTAATTCTTTGTTGATGTATTCACCTTCATTATCAGGCTTCAAACACTCGATAATTTAGATTTCCCTCATTCTTAGAATATGAAGAAATTGTACTTTGTCATTTGTTTGGTTGGGAGTAAGCAAAATATTGACAACCAAACATGAAATACAAGATCATTTCCATACAATAGTTTCTATATATAATTATTTGTTTTACCGTTTTCATCCCTTGTGTTTGTACATTATTGTCATTATTACGATTATTAATTTCTATTGGATGTATAGTTATGTCCTTAAACTAGTTTGGCTAAAAACTTGGCTGAGTTTCACCGTTGTTGATATTGCCCCTATCAGCATCCTTATCATCCACATAGACACAAAAGAATAAAATACATCCTTTTTATCGTATACACAGGAGATCTAGCAGTAATTCATATTGTTATCATCTTTTAAATCGTAAATTAGACGTTGATTGGCAATGACGTTATGTATTAGCAACAACTACAGAAAATTGGATGTTGGGTACCTGAAATATAAATTTTGGAACACGGCCAAACTTGATTACACATTATATGCAATTAGCCCTTTTTTAAGGTGCCTACTAATCCTTAGACTAAAATGATTATCTAACTAGCTATTGTTCAGTGTGGACGACATCATTTCCAGGTATAAAAAAAGATGCCCTCAGGAAGAAGAGAGAACCACCAAAGAAGGGCCAAGCGGATTTCATAAATGCAACGAGCTTCTACAGTCGGTGGAAAAGTATGCAAATCATGGATCATGGATGCATTCATTATATATAACTCTGTGTGTGTGTGTGTGTGTGTGTGTGTTTGTGTGTTTAAACTTAAACTACTCCTTGACAGGCTCGATGAAGAAGGGAATGATGTCTCTGTGACCGACCTAACAGCGTTAGAAGAGGAACTTACTGCTGCGCTTATTCATACAAGATCAAGAAAGGTGATTCTTCTTGCTCCCACTTTTTCAATCCATCTCTCCCCAGTTTATCTTATTGTTAAAGTTCTTATTATAATGCTACTGTTCATCTTGTTTTGATTTGGTTCTTTTGTGCTACGATGCATCTTGTATTTAATATTGGAACAGTATGAAATAGAATTGATTTTTTAACAAAGAGATAAATTGGTTCCGGTGTCTTATTAAGTCTGTAGATTGACAAAAACCTTTGTTTGCACAGACGGAAATGATGATGGAGCGCTTATCCGCCTTACGCGAACAGGTATGCATATACACTGCTTCTATATATGTTACAAGTTCATATATTATAACTCATGAATAGGATTTTATGTTTTTCACTGAGCTTTACTTTTGTTGTTGATTGTTGGTATCTACTGTGGGTTTTTTTTCTTCACTTCGTGTTCCACAAACACTTCTGGAATATTACTGGTCCGGAAACCAAAAGATCTGTGTTTTGAGCTTTGTAAATAAGTCATCTTTTGGTATGATTATATATAATGAACAGCCATTACTCATGTAATATTTTGTCTCAAATAAGAAAAGATTACAATAATGCCCAATACTAAAGTAATAACCTCGTTCCTTCTCTCCTGTGTACTTGACCTAGTACGTCGTCTGTGTATATTAATTACATTATATGTATGAGTGAATTTGTGAGTTTGTCAGACGATTTTTTCATGTGCCGTTATGATGCAAGCCAAATATGAACCTGACATTTATAATTCGAGTGCAGGAAAAGAAACTAAACGAAGAAAACGAACAACTTAAGCAGCAGGTAAATTTTCTTACTTACATGAAAATTACAAAGATTTTCTGGATTTGTTATAGCCTAAAAGTGTGGTTTCCATGGAAAAAGTGTTGGTTTTGATTGGAGCTTATATGAAAAAGAAAAACCAAACTGAAGAAGTTATGAAATATTGTTGACTTACAGGTGGCAGCAGCAGTAAATGGGAGAAATGATGTTGACGATTTTGCAACTAATAACCTTAACCGAAACAGTCCACCCCAACTTGTAACACTCCCTCTCTTCAAGGATTAGTTCCTAAAAGTTTCTAGAACCCTGCAAATTAGTAAATATCTTCCGAGTATGAACTATAAACATATAATAAAGGAGACTTTGTACGTGTATATATTGATTCACCACCAGACACTTGTGCTTTGTTGTACCATCTGAAGCTCATTTTCTTTCACCAATAAAGCATATACCTCTAATAAAAGCCAAACATTCATTTCCATGTTTTTTATAATTTTAGTAACTTTAACACTCTTACACTCTTTAGACGCTATTTCTTTTTTATTTTTATTAAGTCCTAAATTGATAACGTATTCAGTACTGAATGTATAACAATATCTACATTGATAAAATATTGCTCATATAAACATTGTTTCTTTTGTGAACTAAATACGCTGTCTGAATTCAATAAATGATTAATTTACCATCTTATTGAAAATTGACAAATAAAACATTATCATTTATTTAATAACCGTTATAAATTAAAATTCAAACATTATAACATTACTTTTTTAAATTAGATAATCTAATTAAAATATCACATGATTAGTAACTTAATTAAACATAGCTTTAACATAAGTTTAAATAATCAAATCAATTAAAATATTTAAAATTTGTTTTGTTTTAAAAAACATCTTACAAAAATGTTATAAATAAATACAATGATTAGCATAATTAGATAAAGAGAGTACAAGTTAATCATGCATAGAATAGTTTTCTTGCAATAACTTTTTAAATGATGATTATCTAAAATTAATTTCATTTACATATCTAGTTATTTTTTATTTTTATTTTATTGTTTCCATATTATCGATTTAAAAAAATATAGAAAAAATTATCCTTATTTTGAAGGAAAATTGAATTTCTTAATTTACGAAAAATGAGGCTAATTATGGAAAAATAAATATGAAATCACCACTTAATGTTAAGGAAACCATTTTCATGACTTAGCTCATTAAGATATTTTGCTAATATTAAGTAAAAAGGAAATAATTATATATAGTCGAACTCATTAAGTTATACATTAAGTCCATTAAATAAAAAAACAATATTAATGATAAATAATTATTACTTGTTACTTTTAAGTTGATATGATATTTTATTATTTTTAATAAAAAAAAGTATTTATGTAGTTTTAATTTATAAATGTTAAGTAATACATATAATTTTATTTTTTTTTAAAATAATTAGTTGTTTATTTTTAATTTCTAAATATGAAGTAAGTCCTATATTTTTATATTATTCTGTAATTATATAAATGAATATATCTGATTTTATTGGGTTTATTTAATAATTGTTAAATAATAGTTCAACATTTGAACCTTTTTTCACAAAGTTTATTATCAATAAATGAATATATCTGATTTTATTGGGTTTATTTAATAATTGTTAAATAATAGTTCAACCTTTGAACCTGTTTTCACAAAGTTTATTATCAATCATGTGGTACTTTTTCAAGTTTATGATAGATAATTATTATAAAAAATGTAACTATATATATGAAAAGAAAATATTGTATTTAAAATTTATATTTGAGAATTGGTCATTATAATCTAAACTTTAAATATAATATGTATGACATAGATGATAATTGTTATATCTAAAAACTTAAAGTTTTTTCAACACTACAAGAAATGGTCGCAATGTCCACTTTGTCATTATATGGATATTAGTGGCGATACGCATAACACGAGTTTGGTGCCGCCGTTATTACCTTGGTCAACGATCCATGCCAACATTGACCTTTGCCGTCCATTAATTTTTTTCATCCAACGTTCAGGACAAGGGTGAAAATATTTCTCGCCCTAAATGTCACCGCTAATAATCGACGATCGAATTATCACCTGATCCTCTCTTTTCATTTTATTACGTGACCAAAAGCCTCCAAACTTTGATTGTCTCCTTCTTTGGTGACTCATCAGCGGATTACCGACCACCATCACACAAACACACCCTCCGACGCACCTCTCATTTCCACTCTATGTGTCAAGTTATAGGTTTGTTAATGTTAACTATTAAGTACTTAATTACCAAGTACTTAATAGTTTATGATAGATAATTATTATAAAAAATGTAAGTATATATATGAAAAGAAAATATGGTATTTAAAATTTATATTTGAGAATCGGTCATTATAATCTAAACTTAATATATAAAATGTATGACATATATGATGATTGTTGTATCTAAAAACTTAAAGTTTGTTCAACACTACAATAAACGGTCTCAATGTCCACTTTGTCATTATATGGATATTAGTGGCGATACGCATAACACGAGTTTGGTGTCGCCGTTATTACCTTGGTCAACGATCCGTGCCAACCTTGACCTCTGTCGTCCATTAATTTTTTCATCCGAGGTTCAGGAAAAGGGCAAGAATATTTCTCGCCCTAAATGTCACCGCTAATAGTCGACGATCGAATTATCACCTGATCGTCTCATTTCATTCGATTGCGCGACCAAAAGCCTCCAAACTTTGATTCTCTCATTCTTCGGTGACTCATCAGCGGATTACCGACCACCATCATACAAAAACACCCTCCGACGCACTCTCTCACTTCCACTCTATGTGTCAAGTTATAGATTTGTTAATGTTAAGTATTAAGTACTTAATTACCAAGTACTTAATTGTTAAGTAATTAACTGTTAAGTAGTCAATTTGTTTTTTATGTTTATTACTTGTTATTAGATATTATAATATGATGTGTCTTTTTGTTGTGAACACTAAAAGAAAAAAACATAAAAGCATTTCAAATATAACATTTATATACTAAACCCTAAAAATAAAATTATTTAAAATATAATGTTAAATCCAAAACCATAAACATTTAACCCTAAACCTAAAAAAAATTTGAAGGTAAGCCCTAAACCCTAACCTAAAGAAAAACAGATATGCCTTAAACCCTAAACCCTAAAAACATAAACGTATTTGAATGTAAGCCCTAAACCCTAAACCCTAAACCCTAACTGCGGAACCCTAAACCCTAAAAGAAAAAACGTAAACTTATTTGAACATAAGCCCTAAATCCTAAACCCTAAACCATAAACCCTAAACCCTAAACCCTAAACCCTAAACCTAAACCTAAACCTAAACCAAAACCCTAAATCCTAAACCTAAAAGACAAACCATAAAATCATTTAAAGCTAATCCCTTAACCATAAACCTTAAATGGTTTAGGGTTTAAACCCTAACCTAAACCCTAATCCTAAAAGAATAAACTTAAAATTGTTTATGGTTTAGGGTTTAAACGTAAACCTTAAACCCTAAAGCCTAAAACCTAACCTAAATTCTAAACCTAAACCTTAAACGTTAAATCTTAAACCCTAAAGGGCTTAAGGTTTAGGGTCTAGGGTTTAATGTTGAAGGTTTAAAACCCTAAACCGAAACCCAAATACCTAGACCTAAACCCTAACCCGTAAATCGTGTAGGGTTTAGGGACTCTAAATCATAAACAATATGTTTATATTTTCTTCGTTTTAATCATCATAAGCTTACAAGTACCAGCTCGAAATTGATTTAGAAATTAATTTCGGGCTATTCCCGATTTCGGACTGCTTTTTGAATATTTTATCTCATTTAGGATATGAATGTGTAATACATGATTGTTTGTTTAAGAAAGATTTGGTTGTCATTTTCTCTTTGCTCCTCGAGTATATATAATTATATATATACCTAGGAGCTAAGGGGAAATGCTGCCAAATTTTTCTGAAAGAAACAATCATGCAATATAGATTCATACATGGGATAAAGAATTCAAAAAGTGGGTGTAGAAGCCTACCCTTGCAAATACTCTATTCGCGTTGTCCGATTATTTGTTCCTGTTTCGAGGATAGTTTTTGAATTATTCTTTTAACAATGCAATTGTATAACATATTTGTTTCCCATACAAATACTTTATCCGTTTTAAACCCTAAATTATATTTCATTTTCATAATGTTTCTCGATAAAAATTAGACTACTAATCCAAAACGTAACTCACCTGAGTTCTAGCAAGGACTCGATACTTTTGTTGAGATGTGCAAAGCACACGTCGATAACGGAGGTTATGTTAGATGTGCATGTCAGCTATGTCAAAGCTCTATATTAGTACTCATGTCATAAATGAAAAATCATATGCGGGTATTTGGGTTCTTTTGGTCGTACAAGAAGTGGACCTATCACGATGAAACTTCAAATCCTCCAATTGTGGATGATGTGGTGCCAAGAAACAATATGGCTGATGTTATCGATGACATTATGAAGGAGTTGATGGAAGAGGATATCGGGATCGATGAAGGAAACTTGGATACAGAGAGTATCGGTGTCCATGATGATTTTGAAAACCTATTAAAAGAAGTTCAATCAAAATTATATCATGGTTGTACTAATTTTTCTTCCCTCGACTTCTTAACAAAGCTTATGCATACCAAGGTGAATAATAAATGAACTAATATTTCATTTGATGGAATCCTTGAGTTGATGCAATTTTCATATCCGGAAAGCAACAAGATCCCCCCTTCGCATTATGTAGCGAAAAAGCCAGTAAAAATGATTAGTTTAGGGTATGAGTTTGTGCAAAAATGACTGCTCTCTTCTAGAAAGAACACAACTCATTGCAAAATTGTCCTGTTTATAAAAAGAGTCGGTGGATCGATGAAAACACAATGGTAAGAAGATAGATCACAAGGTGTTACGTTACTTTCTTGTGACCCCCAGACTATGACGTTTGTATTGTTTAACGTACACGCCAAAAGATATGATTTGGCACAATACCAGATGATCAGAAGAGGGTACATGTGTCATCCTATTGATGGGTATTCATGGATATAGTTTGATAAAAAGTACCCTATCTTCTCGAGGGAACCCCGAAATGTTGTCCTAGGGCTTGCAACAAACATTTTTAATCCATATGGCAACATGAATTCAGTTCATAGCACGTTGCCATTTATATTCACCACATACAATATGCCTCCATGGCTATGCATGAAAAGACCTCATTCATGTTATCCTTGTTGGTTCCTGGCCTTAAATCACTCGGGAAGGACATGGATGATTTTCTTGGGCCGCTGGTCGAAGAGCTTAAGCATTTATGGAAGTTAGGCATACGTACTAAAGATGCAACGACAAACACATTCTACACAATAAAGGAGGCGTTGTTATGAACCATAAAAAACTTTACAACTCGCGCTAGTTTATCATGTTGGAGTAGACAAGGCTATAAAGCATCTTCCACTTGCAATAAAGACACTCCTTCATATCGTGTAACAAATAAAGTCATATATGTTGGTTTCGTCGATCTTAGATGCTAACCATCCATGGAGAAAGAATTTGAACTTTAATGGGAAACACGAGATAAGACCCCCTCCGAGACAATTTAGTAGTGCATACATAGAAGCTTAACTAGATTGTCAACTCTTTCGTCAACCAAGAAAACATCCTAAATTTGGAGGAAATATGATTGAACGAGTTCGAGTTAAATTGGTCCAAATGCGCTGTTGGACTTGGAAAATATAAATATTTGAGGCCGCAACGGTTGCAAGAAAAGGGTAACAAGTTCTTTAGATTGCAGCTAAAATAATCATTCACAAAAACTGATTGAAAGCTTTTCTATCAATTTATTAAAGATATTAAACTGCCAGATGGGCTTGGATCTAATATCAATAGTAAAGTGACAGATAACAATACAAACATGACTGCGTTGAAATATCATGATTTTCATATTCTTATGTAACGTTTGATACCCATTGGAGTACGCGAGTTTTTGAACAAAGATACTTATACACCAATAGTAGACCTTTGTACGTTTTTAAACAACTTTGCTCCAAAACGCTATTGGTGAACGATATGAAGAAAGCCAAGGATGTCATTCTTACAATCTTGTGCAAGTTAGAGTTTATCTATCCTCCAACTTTTTTTTTGACATTATGATTCATTTATTTTTGCATTTACCTAATGAAGCACTTTGCGGAGGTCCAATATATATGAGATGGATGTATCCGTTTGAAAAAAATTAAAAAACTATGTAAGAAATAAGGTAAGGCCGAAAGGTTGGATATCTGAAGGTTATGTTGCTGAAAATGTTCTAACATTTTGTTCAATGTACCTTCCAGATTTCCAGACTCAATTTAATCGCCATGACAGAAACAATGATGTTATTGTAGAAAAAAGAAAGTTCTGGGGTTTGAGTCTAAATTTCGTCCGACTAGAGCAAGGCGAAACAAACATCATGATCCAAACAAAAAAAACTAAACATAGAATGGCTTGTACTCGATAACTATGAAGAAGTCACAAAGTAAAATAAGTGTTCCTATCTTTAACATCTTATTATATGTTATGTATGAGTACTCGACTGTACTATTTCAATGCAATTCGTTTGAACACACAACATGAATGGTACAAAAATAATCAATCATAGTTGCATCTCAACCAAAAATATCTCAAAGTAGATTCTGTTCCACCAAAGCACATATTTCAAAAAATGATATGATATGCATGGGATAAACACATGAAATGTAATATAAATGAATGTAAAAAACATGATAAATCATGCATGAAAATGCTCCTAACACTTATTCCTTTACTTCTTACTTTTTGATTAGGCCCATTTTGGGTCGTTACACTTCATTTGCAATTAATAATGTCTTTCTGGTAATTTTTTTTTGGTGCTGTTGTGGGTGTTGGTTGGTATTTTTTTCTTTTTGATGTTGTGCTACATCTAAGTTAATTTTAGGTTTTGCCTCTGGTTTCCATCATATCATGTGCTTCAAGGTTTTTAATTTTAAACAAGATTTAGTGTCGTTTTTTCTCCATAAAAATTTCCAGCTTTCAAAAAACAGAACTCGACAATCTTTTTTTTACAACAATCACCGTTATGGTTTCTTTTTCCAACACAACAATTTATGAGTTCGTTGTAGTATTTAACAGTTGATGGAAGGTTTTGTGTCATGGTTAAGGATAACGAGTGTAGAATACTAGAGACCATGTTCGAAAGAGCAACAATTGAAATGGTCGAAACTCGTTACCACTGGTGGACTCCGTTACTACTGGTGGACTCCGTTACCGATCTCATGAAAGATCAATTTGCAAAGTATCTGTAAGACCCGTTCCGCCGAGTCGCGGCCCGGAGGAATCCGCGGCGCGGCTTTTGGAAGAATCTAGAATCGCGTAGGATTTGTACGCGCGGCGCGGTTCTAAAGAACCCGCGACGCGGTGCGCCTCTAAAGTGAAAAACCCTAATTCGGATTTAAACACCTATATAAAGGGACCCAGCCCTAGGGTTCGTGTTTTTGGGGAGTTTCTAGAGTAGAGGTGTCTGGTTTCGGCAGATACTCTTTGGTCTCGAGGCGTTGAAGGTTTTGGGCGATTAGAAGAAGGAGATCCAACGCGGGAGAAGGTTTAGGACAGATCGTGGGCATCACTCCGTCCTTCAGAAGTAAGGTAAGAAGATTTACTCTTCTGACTTTCCTTTTTATCCCGTCATATGGTGTTACCAGTTGGTTTGTAGCTTTATACGATTTGTAGCACTTAGGGTTTGAACCAAGGACATGCATGGACTTGCATGTCCATAAGGAAGTGACCTTAGGGTAGTTTCTGATCCCAGGAAGGGTGTAGAAAGGAACCCTAGCCGATTGATGTACTGTTAATCGCTGAAAAACATTTTGGAATGTTACGAGCCGCGACACGGACTGGCTATGTCAGCGGCGCGGACTCGGCTGAAACCCCGTAATTGTGCAATGGTAGCCGCGGCGCGTAGGGCGAGGAGCCACGCCGCGGCGAGCGACTGTTTGACCAGGAATTTAGTTTTGACCACGGTTTGATGGCAAATAGTGAGTCTAACCTTTAGACAGGTCTGTAAGAGCCTTGTCAGTAATTGATATGTTGTATGTGTGTGGGATTTAGGTGTGTGGACGAGCTAAGTGGGGATATTAGAGAATATCTGTGCGGTTTCGAATCAGGTGAGTATCCTCACCTTACTATATGATGTTGCGTGTTAGGCATCTTGTGTGTTATTTACAGTTATATGATTTGCTCTATATCTGTGGTTATTTGTTGTTGGGCTCAGTACTGATGCGTGTCCCCTCGTAGCTGTTGTATGGCGAGTTGGACTATGCCTTGTCCCATAGCTGTTGTATGATGGGCTGGGCCATAACCGGGAACCCATAGCTGTTGTATGATGGGTAGAACCTTCCCGTGTCCATAGCTGTTGTATGATGGACGCCCGTAGCTGTTGTATGGCGGGTAGGGTCGGGTCGTTCTCGAGGACGGGTTGTTTAATGTGTGGGCATGTATGGTAATTTGTGGAACTCACTAAGCTTTATGCTTACCCGTTGATTTTAAAACATTTTCAAGTACTTCAGTTGATAAAGGGGTGAGCTCGGCGTGACGGCGGCGCATCGCACATTTATGATTTGCAGTTATATTATTAAATAAGATTTATATAATTATGGGACGTATACACTCTGATAATAGTTTTGATGAACACCGCTTAAGCATGTTAATAAGATTATCTATGTTTTTACTTACATTTTTAAAGAAAATTTTTGATTGAAAATTGGGGCGTTACAAATTGGTATCAGAGCCTTGGTTTGAGGGATTTGGATGAACTGTATTGGGAATCCAAACTCAAACTTAGGACTGAGAGCTTTTCGTTAAAGAAATAATGTTTTATCTGTAAAAGTTTTAAGTAGTTGGGTTGAATAACATGTGGAATATTCCCTTGCATGTTGTTGTTTGATTGTTGCTTGGGGGTTTGAAACATGGTATGCACACCTGACTTATGATTTTTTTAACGGATAATGAGTTTTGAAAAGAATGAGATGCGATGCGAACCGTCAACTGTCAACCGAACTCAAGTAAGTTTTGTGATTCCCAATTACCCATGCCAAGTTTGTGTTATGTGATGATATATGTATGCCAGAAAGTAGGCGTGGAATTTAGTCAGGAAATGCATGCTAGAAATGCTTGGATTAGGATGCCTTCTGCCTGTTGTTTGTTATTTGTGCTGCTTTAGAATCTATGCTAACACTATTAGGTTGCTTAGTGAATGCTATTGGGTTATATACAATTAGGATAAGATAGCCTAAGAATTCTTGGTCTAGCCTTACTGGCTGTTCCTTGTTTGGTTGTGACTTTGGGGTAGGATCATTTATTTTAATGTCTATATTATTCTCGATTGTGTACGACTGTGTGTCCGTGAGGCGACTCGATGGTGTTAGCAGAAGTTCTTTTAGGCACGGGTAGGGTGTGAGATCCTAGGTAGCCTAGGATAAGTGTTAGGCACTTGGGTGCGAGACAGTATGAATACCAATGTCAAATAGATGAGTGAGTGGTGAATTAGAGTATTGGGGGAACAAATTCTGGAACAAGTACGAATAGGTGTGGAAGGTAGTACAGGGCCCGTACTACCGAAAGCACAGGATTCATACTTGAGTCAGGAAGAGTTACCCAAAATTCTAAGGAACCGAGTAGGGTAGAGAATCAGGTATGATTCACATTATGAATTAGTTGCGAAAGGAAAGTACACGTCTTCATCGTGGCGATGTTCGGTAATGAAGAGTGGATTGGGAGTAGTTTCGGGTGTAACCAATGGAGATGGATCAGGATGGATCATAGGTGCAGAAATTGATCGTCGTTGAGGTATCAACGAGGGTTATGATTGGCAGCAATGGGTTAGGCGATGCATCCGGGTTGCTAGCCGATCCATCTGGGTTTTGCATGTCAATGTTTCGAAGGTCTATGGATGTGAATCCCGATAGACCTTATTCCTGTTTAATAGACTAACGACATGGTATGAGGATTGGATTTGTTACAAAGGTTCGAGGCGCTGATCGATCGCGATCAGCACTAGGTATTGGCACAGATTCCAAGTGGGGGAGAGTTGTTGTTCTAAGAGAAGGAGCGAAGCTTAATGCGCAAATAGCTCAGCTACTGGAATATGGGAGTACTTGCATTACGAATTATCAAGCGTTGGACTTGGGATATGATGATAGAGGGAGAAGGAATTGGCAGCTAAATAGAAATCGTGGCTTGGGAATCTGCAGATATGTTCCAGAGGATTACTAGGTACTCCTTTAGGGAATGGACTAGAATCCAGATTGATTTAAGTGCCGACATTATGTCGACTTGTGTCACTCGAAGAGAAGGAAGGGCCCGTCCAGCTGCTGAAGCTGATGGACCTTGACTCCTGCTACCCAGCTGAAGTTAGAGTAATTGGAGACTACGTACAAGGTATGACAAAAAATGAGAGTAGTGTGTGACTTATGGGATAAAGACCCACAGAAGATGGCTCCTTGGACAGATAGCCATAAGTAGAGGGTTGAAGTGGAAAGGGAAGAAGGGTTCCCAATGTGACATAACCGACCATTGAGGATGGAAGTCTCATGGCAATGAGGGAGACGGCATGCGGATGGATACCCGCGATCTAACAAGGCAGGGAGCTCGCTGGCAGGGGCTAAGGCCTTGGAAAGGGAAAGTTGTAGCTTGGAGGAGGAAGATGGGAGTGTCATTGCGTGCTGGAGCTAGCAAGTGGTTATTGGTGCATCGAGTAGCTTTTCACCTTAGGGTAAAAGTGTTTGGAATAGCTTTGAGTAAAGGGAATTCTGCAAATTCAAGGAAGCGGTTAGAGGTTGTATGCATTGCAAAGAAGCAAGGATCTTGGCCATGCTAGGGGTGCGTGGTCACCTCCATGGGAGTTTTGATTATTTCCATTAAGGCGTGGGGAACGCTGGACGATTGTATTTCGTTTCAACTCAGGACCTTGACAGTAGTGGGAGCGAGAGAGTCGAGTTTTAGTATAAAAATGGCAGAGCATGGAAGGTGAGACGCTGGGTTAAGGGGACAACACGACATGTTGGGTCGACTGCAAGATTGCGCAAGCTATGGTGACTTGGAACACAAGGGTTCTGCTTGCATGGACTGATACTCAGAAGGATTGACGCAGAGGAATTATTCAGATACTGGGAATCTACTTCAGGCTTCAACAAGAGTTATGTGTGTAGGACAAAAGTCTTCGAAGTAAGGGATGTGTCATATGGGACAGCTCATCTCAGGAGCGCTAGTCAATATTTTCAAGAAGGAAAGGATCGCGAGCTGAGAAGCCTTCCAAGGCAGGAAAGGCTGGGCGGAAGTAAGGAAGGGGTCGGAGCGAGGTTTTAAGGAAAAATTTTGGTGAGATTGTGTATCGATCGGGAAGGATCAGCGCGGAAGCAACATATTAAGCAACGATAATATGAAGACAGGACGAGGGTTATGCTAAGCGATGCTAGGAACAAGGATAAGCGTTGGCCATGAGCATTGGGTCGTATTGGTGTAGTGATCGATTAAGGATTTTACGTCCTGGAGGATTGGTATCTCACGTAGGTACCGGGGTACTGTGCCTTGTTCGAGGTTGTGCCCGCTCGTGCCTCGGTGAGAGATAAAGTGTTGTCGGATGGAGTGTACTATGTTGAGGTGGTACTGTGCTATGTTCTGGTGAATACTTCGTGCTGATCGGGAGTGCCGGGAGCTTTATTGTAGCAATACTGTGACGTGTTCCCTCGAGTACGAGATACGGTTTTAATAGGCTGATTGGTCAGATTAGGTTGTGGGGCAGATGATTTCTGTGCAGGATGAGATAATGGTTATCTGGGTGCCGAGGATTAGTACCCTTAGGATTGTTCAGTAGGATGGGAGATGATTATGGACCCCTCCATGATCGCATTTGCCGAAGTAGTTGAGGTGAAGACTACCTTGGTTTTGTTAATGGATGTTTAGCTGATGAGAATGAAAACCAAAGGTGGATTAGGGCGACATGAAGACTAGGCTGATTGGATTCAAGATAAGGATTTAGATGAGAAACCGTAGAAGGGAACACCTTTAGGTGGGACAGTTCGGGTAAATGAAGGTTGTGGGGTAGGGTTAGCGGAGGATGGCTAACCCATTATGGTTGCCTTGGATGTTAGATATAGACGGAGCTTCCGTGCGGTGATGAACGAAGAAGTTTGTGTCAAGTTTTTCGTTGCCCGAGGGGCAACACGGATGTGTATGATATTGGAGAGAATTACTGGTGATCTGGCCGGTAAGGAAGTGGGGAATGGTTAAGAGGAGAGAGGTTTGATCGGTGGAAAGGTCAATGCCAATCATCAAAAGATAGGTAGCTGATTTGGTCTCCGAGGATTTCTGAGGTAGAATTTGGAGGTATGCTTGTATGGGTTCATCGCGGAAGTACCAAGGAACCCCTCAGTTTATTGATAAAATCAAGGATGTCGTAGACCGATGGAGCAGGAGTGCTCATTTTGAGTCTGTTATAGTATGCTGGGCTACGAAGGGTGGATGATGTTAAGGCTCGGGAGAAGGTACCCCGATATGGTGCTCTGGATGGTGATATCAGGTAAGGAGGTGCAGCTCACTTAGGAGTTTAGAAGAAGGTTCGTAAAGTTGCGACATCCAACTTCGTTTCAGTATTGTGAATCATCTTTAGAAGGATGGCTGTATGGAGAGATCGATGTAGGAGTTCCTTCGGGGTTACGTTCTTAGTTTGATGGGAGTTGTAGTTTCCTATGTAACGTTGGTAGAGTCCTTTATGATAATGGTTAGCACACGAGAAATGGTCTCTTGTGCAAGAATTCGTACGGGAGAGAGTGTCAGGATTTCTATGTGTTCAGGAAGAGATGGTAGACTGATTTGAGCCGGAAGAAGAATCATGATAATATGCAGTGATAGGACCTGAATTTATCGGTCGGAGTTTTGTCGTTAAGGTACCGATGTACTGGAAAGTTGGACCCCGGGTATACCGAATCGTTGTTAGTGTAGTAGATAGAATCTATGGCTCAATCAGGCTTGTAGTAACTTCTAGATTTCTTAGTTGAGGCTGTGCAATGCGACACATTATGTAGCGTGCAATTGGGAGAGAAATTGCGAGACGATGGTCCGATCTCGAGTTCCAGGTTGGAAGTTTTGTTTTTCTTAAGGTGTCGCCTTGGGAGGGGGTTATTAGGAATCGAGGAAAGCCTGGCTCTGGGTATATTGGACCATATCGAATCATCTCACAAGTAGGTAAGGTAGCCTACCGATTGAAGCTGCCCGAGCAGCTTAGCCAGATTCACGACACGTTCCACGTTTCCCGACTCAGGAAGTGAATTACCGATGAAACTTCAATTGTGCCCTTGGAGGGTATCCAATTTGACGAATGCTTGAACTATGTGGAGCGACCGGTTGCTATCAAAGAAAGGAAAATAAAGACTTTACAAAATAATATGATAGGGGTAGTTAAGGTGCTATGGCAGCATTGTAAGGGGTCTGAATGGACTTGGGAATCCGAGGAAGAAATGCGAAGGCATTACCCCGAGTTGTTTACAGGCACAGATTTCGGGGACAAAATCCTTTCAAGTGGGGGAGAATTGTAAGACCCGTTCCGCCGAGTCGCGGCCCGGAGGAATCCGCGACGCGGTTTTGGAAGAATCTAGAATCGCGTAGGATTTGTACGCGCGGCGCGGTTCTAAAGAACCCGCGACGCGGTGCGCCTCTAAAGTGAAAAACCCTAATTCGGATTTAAACGCCTATATAAAGGGACCCAGCCCTAGGGTTCGTGTTTTTGGGGAGTTTCTAGAGTAGAGGTGTCTAGTTTCGCCAGATACTCTTTGGTCTCGAGGCGTTGAAGGTTTTGGGAGATTAGAAGAAGGAGATCCAACGCGGGAGAAGGTTTAGGACGGATCGTGGGCATCACTCCGTCCTTCAGAAGTAAGGTAAGAAGATTTACTCTTCTGACTTTCCTTTTTATCCCGTCATATGGTGTTACCAGTTGGTTTGTAGCTTTAGACGATTTGTAGCACTTAGGGTTTGAACCAAGGACATGCATGGACTTGCATGTCCATAAGGAAGTGACCTTAGGGTAGTTTCTGATCCCAGGAAGGGTGTAGAAAGGAACCCTAGCCGATTGATGTACTGTTAATCGCTGAAAAACATTTTGGAATGTTACGAGCCGCGACGCGGATTGGCTATGTCAGCGGCGCGGACTCGGCTGAAACCCCGTAATTGTGCAATGGTAGCCGCGGCGCGTAGGGCGAGGAGCCACGCCGCGGCGAGCGACTGTTTGACCAGGAATTTAGTTTTGACCACGGTTTGATGGCAAATAGTGAGTCTAACCTTTAGACAGGTCTGTAAGAGCCTAGTCAGTAATTGATATGTTGTATGTGTGTGGGATTTAGGTGTGTGGACGAGCTAAGTGGGGATATTAGAGAATATATGTGCGGTTTCGAATCAGGTGAGTATCATCACCTTACTATATGATGTTGCATGTTAGGCATCTTGTGTGTTATTTACAGTTATATGATTTGCTCTATATCTGTGGTTATTTGTTGTTGGGCTCAGTACTGATGCGTGTCCCCTCGTAGCTGTTGTATGGCGAGTTGGACTATGCCTTGTCCCATAGCTGTTGTATGATGGGCTGGGCCATAACCGGGAACCCATAGCTGTTGTATGATGGGTAGAACCTTCCCGTGTCCATAGCTCTTGTATGATGGACGCCCGTAGCTGTTGTATGGCGGGTAGGGTCGGGTCGTTCTCGAGGACGGGTTGTTTAATGTGTGGGCATGTATGGTAATTTGTGGAACTCACTAAGCTTTATGCTTACCCGTTGATTTTAAAACATTTTCAGGTACTTCAGTTGATAAAGGGGTGAGCTCGGCGTGACGGCGGCGCATCGCACATTTATGATTTGCAGTTATATTATTAAATAAGATTTATATAATTATGGGACGTATACACTCTGATAATAGTTTTGATGAACACCGCTTAAGCATGTTAATAAGATTATCTATGTTTTTACTTACATTTTTAAAGAAAATTTTTGATTGAAAATTGGGGCGTTACAGTATCTTTTCCATAAAACGTATTTTTTTGTGTGCAAAAATGATGAAGATCCAAATAATCATCATGTCATAATATTTGTGCTCATCAATTCACTTTTTATTGAGTTGGTGGAGTCCATAATGTTTTGAGATAATCATCTTGTACAAATCATCTAAAGCATAAATTGTTGTGTTCGGCAAAAAATTATTGTGTACGAATCAGCTCCTATAGAAGTGATTTTTTTTTCACTTTGTGCATCATAATTTTTTTAATATATTTATGGTTCTTTGAAGTTCAAAATACTCTTTTAGTAACTAAAACCATTAAATGGGAAATTTTATTTAATATGAATGCATGGAGACAGTTTTTTAATTGATTTTTAGCAAATTATAGTTTGTATGAATATGAAGTTTTAATTTTACGTTCTCGAGCAGTTTGGTGTATTCCGTGGTACCAATAGGGAGGCATCACTAAGTTTTTTCGCTTGAGGCATGTAAACATACGGACCGGCCTTTCAAGCGTGTGTACGTTAATGGTAAATTGGTAATCGTTCATCAATAATTGATCACACTTTTTATATAACTATAACGATAACGCCAAAGGGTATACACGCGGTATAGCCTCCGCCAAAGGCTATAACGCCGCCAAAGGCATGTGAACACCACCCCCACTTAGCCGTGATGCGCCATAGGTGATAGGGCGTGATAGTGATCACGCGTGTTAACGGGTCTTTTGCCCGTTGAATTCGACCAAAAAAAAAAAGAAAAAAAGAAAAGAAAAAGCTATAACACCACTTGCTACCACACCCCCACTTTTGGTGTTAAAGGTACTGGTGACGTGGCATCATTTTTTGGTGTTAACACCATTGCTATAACATGGGTACTCCCTATGGCCTAACACTATAATACAACGATTTAGGCCATGGGGAGTACCCATGTTATAGCAATGGTGTTAACACCAAAAAGTGATGCCACGTCACCACCACCTTTAACATCAAAAGTGGGGGTGTGGTAGCAAGTGGTGTTATAGCTTTTTCTTTTCTTTTTTTCTTTTTTTTGGTCGAATTCAACGGGCAAAAGACCCGTTAACACGCGTGGTCACTATCACGCCCTATCACCTATGGCGCATCACGGCTAAGTGGAGGTGGTGCTCACATGCCTTTGGCGGCGTTATAGCATTTGGCGGAAGCTATACCGCGTGTATACCCTTTGGCCTTAGTGTCGGTATCATATATTCCAAAATTAAATGTGTAATATTATACATCAAATTAATAAAGGTAATATGGTAATTGCAACGAGACCCCCCACCTGATTGCGACACTTGTTGCTATATGGTTTGCTGGGTTTTTTTATTCCCCCGCTTAGTTTTTGGGCTATAACTTTTTTTTTTCTTTGTAAAAAAAATTCTAAAAAAACCAACGTTCTTAAAATTTAATTCTCTACAAAACAAGGCACAATCATGAAAATTTGAAAAAAAAAATTTTTTTATTTTTTATTTATTATAAAAAATCAAAAATTAAAAAAAAAATTCAAAATTTAATGGATCATTGTAGATATTATATTTAATGGATCATTGTAGATATTATATTAACAAGTTTGCAAAAACAAAAAATTGAAAAAAAAGTTTTTTTTTTCGTGTTCATTTTTATATTTCAAGTAAAAAACTCATCAAAAATAGCAAAAAAATATATATGATCCAAAAATATTAAAACAAAATATGTTTTATGATTCAAAACTTATGATCCAAGATGCAATATTCGTTATGATTCAAGATCCAAAAGTCGTTATGATTCAAAACGAGTTAAAAAAACATACAACGACAAAATGATTCAAACCTTATGATCCAAGATGCAAAAAAATATGATCCAAAATGTTATGATCCAAAAATACATGATCCAAAACGTTATGATTAAAAATATCATGATCTAAAATGATTAGATTAAAGATACGAAAAAAACGTTAAAATTAAGATTAAAAATATTAAATATTAAAAATATACATAAAAATGAAAAAAAAACAAAAAACCAAAAAAAGTTAAAAATCGAGTACTGTAGCATTCAAAAAAAATAAAAATAATAAAAATCTAAAAACCGAGTATAATCGAAAATAAAAATAATTTGAAAAAAAATATTTTTTTTTGAAAAATAAAATAAATAAATAAAAAAATGAAAAAAAAACGAAAAAGGAAAAAAACAAGAAAAAACCCACTTAAATCACGTTGAAAAAAAAACCAACTTAAAAAACCCACTTAAATCCTCAAGTTCGTATTTCGTTCCGTGGACGTGCGTCGCACGTGCTTGCGTCACGTCGAAGGAAGACGTTTTGACGTTATTGCCTTATAAGAATGATTGGACGAGAAGAGTCATCGCGATTCCTACCGGATTTTGGGTTCCTACCGGATCCTAACCCTATATATATATATATATATATATATATATATATATATATATATATATATATATATATATATATATATATATATATATATATATATATATATACACACACACACACACACACAAGTTGTGAGACCCGTATATTACACGGGTTGATTAAAATAAAATGTTAAATAAGAACATCCAAACATTGTTATATCTTGCAATTAGTGCTTAAAAAATCTCGATTTACCATTGGGAAAATACAAAAATACCTAACATATATTCACAATTGCAATTTGATTTTTGAAATCGTAAGACGAAATTGGGGGTTAAACATTTAATTGACAGTTTCGTATTAATAAAAACGTAATTATGAGAGATAGAATTGTAACGGCCAATTGTAACCGATCATTAAGGAGTAGTAATTAACAAAGTATTTTATTTTTTTTAAGAAATTCAAAATCATAAGAAAATGACATGTGGCCAAATGAATGTGGTGGTGGCATGTGGCTTGAATTGCTTATTTCTTAGGATACGATATATATATATATATATATATATATATATATATATATATATATATATATATATATATATATATATATATATATATATATATATATATATATATATATATATATATATATATATATATATATATATATATATATATATATATATATATATATATATATATATATATATATATATATGGTCGAGATCATGAGAGAACCTAAAAAACCCTAGGAACCTAGGAACTTTTTTTCCGCACAATATTTTCAAAAAAATTGCATCCAATTTTTTTTATTTAAAGCGTCTAAGAGATTTTTAAACCTTAAACCCTAAACCCTAAACCAAACCCTAAACTCTAAACCCTAAACCCTAAACCCATATGAAAAAAAATGATTTTTTTTGAAATTTTTTTTTTGAAATCTTCTAAACCCTAAACCCTAAACCCTAAACTCCTAAACCCTAAACCCTTAAACCCTAAACCCTAAACCATAAATCCTAAACCCTAATGAAAAAAATTAAAGAAATGATTTTTTTGAATTTTTTTTTTTGAAATCTTCTAGGCGCATCATAACAAAATTTTTGATATATTTTTTTTGAAAAATATTATGTAGAAAAAAAGTTCATAAAATGGGTTCTTAGGTTCCTAGGCTTTTTTTAGGTTCTCAATTGAACTTTACTATATATATATATATATATATATATATATATATATATATATATATATATATATATATATATATATATATATATATATATATATATATATATATATATATATATATATATATATATATATATATATATATATATATATAAACAACTATTTAAAATAAAAACATCTATTTTAATTTAAATTCAAACATATATTTCATTAAATAAAAATAGAAATGACATAAACCTAGGAAATTAGAATTACATAATTAAAAAACAAAAAATAACATAAATACAAAATTAAAATTACAAATTATATTTTGATCGGATTTGTACGACCCGAGTGTTTTCCGTCATATGTTTATCCAACATTGTGTGTAAACCTGCAAACTCCCACATTTCTTGAAGTTGGTCCGAATGTGTGCTAGTCTAGAAGGAGGTTAAGGAAGTCGCTTTCCCCTTTCATTTTTTCGATCTTTACCCATCAGACGAGGAGGTGGTTCAGCTTCTTTTGTGTCATCGTTAAAAATCGGCTCCGACAGGACCCTCAGCTGACACTCGATAAGACCCCGATTCATATGTTTTGCTTCGTTTTGAAATCGTATATGTATTTTCCGTTGACGCAACTTGTTTCCATCTTTGGCTATGTTTTACAACATTCCAAGTTATAGCAGTCTGATAAGTGATAACCGGTAGCAATCTAGATTTCCTAATAAGTAAGTTGTAATCAATAATCATACTGTAACACTAAACACATAATGGGAATAAGGAAATTATGTTAGAAACACTAAATATGAAACTGACAATATCCTTTTGTAATCCTATTCCTAAGATTCTTTACAGTTTAGTAGCTTACTTGCGTGTAAGTTATCGAGTGAAGGAGTCGACTCCGATGGGTAGTTGTCAGTTCGATTCTGATTGCTTACAACCTTTCCGTTTGGTAGCGTACGTCGTCTTCTTCGATCTATAAAACACTAATTCTGATTTAGGGTTTAATTGGGATGCGAGAGTCGAGATTCGAGAAACAAGAATGGCTAGAAGAGAACTGAGAAAGCATAAAGTGAAAAGATATGGGAGGAAAGGGTTTCATTTTATGAATTATTGATATACTAATATTAATATATTAAATGTTTATTAATAAGATTTCGGGTGAGTTATACGGTTTGGGTCGGTTTCTATGGGTTGTCGGTCCGATTCTGATTGCTTACAGCCTTACAGTTTAGTAGTGTATGTCGTCTTCTACGATCTGTAAAACACTAATTCTGATTTAGGGGATGCGAGAGTCGAGAGTCGAGACACAAAAATGGCAAGAATAGAATTGAGAAAGCGTAAAGTGAAAAGATACGGGAGGAAAGGGTTTCACTTTCTGAATTATTGATATATTAAATGTTTATTACTCCCTCCGTCCCTTTTTTATTGTCCACTTTTGACTTTTAAAAGTCTTTCTTTTTCAACTTTGACTTTAAATATTTTTGTTTGTGTTATATGATACTTGATGAAAATTATACCAATGGAAATACGTTTAAAACCCAATCCATCCATATATTTTGCATAAAGTATTATATAACAAAACAAAAAATATTTATGGTCAAAGTTGAAAAAGAAAAACTTTTAAAAGTCAAAAGTGGACAATATAAAAGGGACGGAGGGAGTAATAAGATTCCGGGTCGGTTACACGGTTTGGGTCAGTTTCTATGGGTTTGGGTCGGTTCAGTTTATAATGGGTCGGTTTTATCAAAAGAAACCGAAACCGACATTTTTGGTTTTGGTTTTGTCGGTTTTTATCGGCTTCTCGGTTTCCGGGTTCGGTTTTGCTCAACCCTAGAGAGAAGAGAAACAACATGAACATGCATGGGCTTGCCGCCAACCTATGCCGTTGTCAAGGCCCGGTGTTCCTCAAGGGTATTTGTCGCCATGTCGGATGCCTCTAACGACCACTCGGCTTAGCCTAAAAAAACTTTAAAAACATTTTAAACAAATTCCATAAAATTGGGTCGGCTAAAGTGAAGTTAGTCTATTTGACTTATGTATATTTATCTTATCTATAGACAAATAAAAATAAAACCCGTCAAATCTTATGGTGTCATGATAACTCCTTGAACTAGAATATTATTTGATTCAAAAATCTATTTATTTAAATTTAATAAATAATAACTAAAAGTATGATTAAAGACAAAAAAAATAGTTTTAAAACTATACAATACAGATTACAGAGAATATAAACAAAAATAAAAAGGACGTATGGACATGGTCCAAAAATATATCTAAACACCTGAATCAAATTTATAATTTAGCTACAAAAGTAATCCAAAATAAGAGAAAACGTTCAATTTTAGACCAATCCAAAACAAATCTAATACCACCAAAATTTATGATTCTAAAGATTTCTTGTTTCAACTGCCTCAGCATGCTGGTTTGCAATTACAGCCCAAACGAAAGTGCTACCATCGCTGGTGAACGTAGGGTGGCCAAGTGGCGTCGGTCTATCAGGAATCGCCGGCACATCAACATCTCCTTCCAACATCTTTAATGCCTCCATAATCGTCGGCCTATAAATAGCCATTACATGTGCACACAAAATTCCCACGAGTACAAATCTCTCCATTATCTTTCTAGGGTTCATGTCATCTCCCAACAACGAAGGATCCAAAACCTGCTCGACAGTCCCTTCTTTTATACGCGACCAAGCCCAATCGGTGATTAAATGATCCGAGTCTGAACAAGACAAGTCGAGGGCTTTTCTCCCACACATAATCTCCAAAATCACGACCCCAAAACTGTAAACGTCACTTTTTTCAGTCAGTTGGCCATAAAGGGCATATTCGGGTGCTAAATAGCCATAGGTTCCGGCGACTCTGGTGGTCACATGAGACTGCCCTTCTCTACTTTGCTTGACCAATCCGAAATCCGCCACTCGAGCTCTCATGTCTGAATCGAGAAGTATATTTGTTGCCTTGATGTCTCTGTGATAAATTGCAGGTTTTACTCCACAGTGAAGATAAGCTAACCCTTTTGCAACATCCAATATTATGCTCTTTCTTTGAGGCCAGGTCAATCTAGGTTCTATGTTCATGGATGGAAACAAATGGTCCTGAAGATTCCCATTTGACATGTATTCATAGAGAAGGAATCTTTGATCATCTCTCCTCTCGGAATCTTCATCTTCGCCATGAACACAACACCCGATAAGTGGAACAAGATTTCGATGCCTCAACTTGCTAATAATCTCGACTTCATTACAAAAGTCATCGGTGCCTTCAAACTCTGATTCTATTATCTTCTTAACAGCAACAACAGACCCATCGGACAAAACACCCTTATAAACAACCCCGAATCCCCCTCTACCAATCAAATTGTTTGGGGAGAAGTTATCGGTTGCTTTTTCAAGGTCAGGAAGTTTCAACCATACAGAACCAGTGTTCGGACGTCGTCTTGGTGGAGTTGACTCGGGTTCATAGATCTCATCTCTCTCTTTCTTCCTCCCCCACCAAAAGTATAACCCCACCAAACAACACAAGACTACCACGGCAACAAGTCCTCCAACCAATCCATATATCAAAGAGGAATGAGCAGTTTTATGGGATTTAGGTAAAATGTTAATATCGAAGTTACAAGTTACAGCAGAATCACTTTTAGGCCCGAACTCGTTGACAATGCCAGCACCGTAAAGAACAACGAAATAAAAGCAGTTATTTGAATGAGAAGCGTTTCCATCTATAGATATGAGTTCTTTTTGAATCGTTAACGCAGCATAACCACACGCATCACAGGTAGTAAGATCAGATAGATTATTTCGACACGTGGAATCAAGAACCGTTTTATTCCCCAGTTTGTGGCGCCAATCTTGGAGGGTCTGAATTCCAGCACATGTATTCAACGAAATGACAAACTGCATAGGGTCAAAACAAGAGGAGGCGAGATTATTGGGGAGGGAAAGAGAGGTGAGTTTCTTTTGAAAATCCGTGAGGCAAGACGATGACGTTTTAAGATCAGGGAGGTGGAATTGAGAGGTGTCTTTGAGGTGTTGCGCTAAGCTGATGCCGAAGACGCTAAGCAGGGTTTGACAACAATTACTTGAATTAGTGACGGTTTTGGTTGGGTCACGTGATGCGCGACAGTCCTTGGTCGGCCACTGGATTCGGCGCACATAGTCGAAATTCATGGGACAGGAGGTGGAATTGGTGGGTGTTTGAGACATTACTTGAGAAGAAGCAAAGAGAATCACGAAGATGGCCGCAGTTAATAAACGATTCATGTTGGAATGATGGGTTTTGAAATTAGAACTGGAAATCAACCTGGGAGCAACAATAAACTGGGATCTATGAAGAGAAAAACAAAGAAAACCAATGGCCCGGAGATTGGAAGTAGGCTAATTGAAATCGGGTTTATGGTTGAGCATTCCGCCGATGGTTAAATAAGAGCAATATAAAAGCAAATTGAAGCTATTATTCGTTATTGAATAGAATAACAAGAATGTCAATTTATAGACCGCCAATCTCCACTAATTAGAACTGTTATTAGTTGACTCCAGTTGAATATATTAAATGTAGTAATTCCGGTGTTCCATACTTAAGGGATTGATAGAAAAACAATAGAAACTCAGCAGCCACCCTCGAATCATTTAATAAGTAATAACGACTATTCTATTTAATTATTATTATTTTAATATTTTACTCTATAATTTCGTTTATTTGATAGATGTAATTAATATTGAAAGACTTGACGTGACTTAATTTATAAGTTTTCATATGTTTATATTATTATTATAGCTAGAATATATTTTATTCAATAAATATAACTATCTTTATTATTCATAGTGTTATCTAAATTGTGTTAATATATCATCTTAAAAACAGTTAAATGAATTTTTGCTTCCAGTTGTTTGCCAAAAATTACAACTTTGGTCCAAAAAGTTTTGAACTAACACCACATGTTCAAAAAATTGATTTTTTTGTGAGTCTGGTCCAATATTTTTTAAAACTACTTAAAATGACTATTTTATCCTTATTATTTTCTTTTTTTCCTTTTATTTAAAATTATTTATGGCTTTTTGATTAATTAATAAATTATCTTATAAAGAAAAATATTTAATAAAATTTGTAGGTCCCACCATCTCAACCCATAACCCATCCCTTATCCCTTTTCACGTTAGCTTCATGCTTTGTCCTCGCCTCTCTTCCCTGGAACAATTTCTGCAGATCTTTATATTGGATTAAATGTCTAAGCTCATAACTATAATTTATATATACTTGAATTGATAGTAGTACAGTCCTTTTCAGTTGCCATCAGTAATCCAAATAGTATTAAGATTAATAGAAAGAGAGAGATAAATAGTTTAGGGCAAATTTCATAAAAGACACTTACTTTTCAAAAAATTTCGATTTTGACACTGTGTTATTTTTTTTTTCAATTAAGTCACTAAGTTTTCAATTTTTTTCAATTAAGTCACTATGTTTTCAATTTGGTTTCAATTTTGACCATTTGACCGGTCAACCCGGTAGTCAGCTGACGTGGCATGATGATGTGTCAGTCTTTGATGATTCGACGCTGACATGGCATGCTGACGTGGCACCCGAGTGTCAAAATTGAAACAAAATTGAAAACATAGTGACTTAATTGGAAAAAATTGAAAACTTAGTGTTTTAATTGAAAAAAAAAAACACAGTGTCAAAATCAATTTTTTTTGAAAAGTTAGTGTTTTTTTTGGAACTTTTCCTACATTTTTTAAAATGATAAATTTGTCTTTTTATGTTTTTAGAACGTATAAATATATTTTTTTACAAGTATAAATACGTATCTTTATATTTTTAGAAACATAGATACATTGTCATAAGTATATATAAAACAAACGTATTTTATATTTTTACAAAATTGATACAATATGTGATTATATGCAAAACAAACGTATTTTATATTTCTAAAAACGTAAAAATAAGTATTTATTCGTTAATTTCTGTTTTTTCATTGAGAAGTATAAATACATATTTTTATGTTGGTTTACGTTCGTTCGGTTAGAATTATAATACATTTTAGTTGTATAAATAAGTTTTTACGTCTTTAGAAGTATAAATACATATTTTTATGTTTTTAGAAATATAACTATATTTTTATGTTGGTTTAAGTTCGTTCGGTTAGAAGTATAATACATTTTAAGAAGTATAAATATGTTTTTTACGTCTTTAGAAGTATAAATGCATATTATTATATTTTAGAAGTATATAATACATTTTTAGAAGTATAAATACATTTTTTATGTCTTTAGAAGAATAAATACGTTTTTTACGTCTTTAGAAGTATTAATACGTATATACTATATATACGTATGAAAATGTATGTATGTTTCTAAAAATATAAAAATACGTCTTTATACTTGTAAAAAAATATATTTATACGTTCCAAAAACTTAAAAAGACGAATTTATCATTTTAAAAAATGTAGGAAAAATTCCAAAAAAGACACTAACTTTTCAAAAAAAATTGATTTTGACACTGTGTTATTTTTTTTCAATTAAAACACTAAGTTTTCAATTTTTTCCAATTAAGTCACTATGTTTTCAATTTTGTTTCAATTTTGACACTCGGGTGCCACGTCAGCATGCCACGTCAGCGTCGCATCATAAAAGACTGACACGTCATCATGCCACGTCATCTGACTACCGGGTTGACCGGTCAAATGGTCAAAATTGAAACCAAATTGAAAACATAGTGACTTAATTGAAAAAAATTGAAAACTTAGTGACTTAATTGAAAAAAAAAATAACATAGTGTCAAAATCGAAATTTTTTGAAAAGTTAGTGTCTTTTATGAAATTTGCCCAATAGTTTATTAATTTATTATGTGATGATAAATTAATTAGAAACTGGTTTGGAATTAATTAAAATTAATTAGAATTAATTGAAATTAATTTGGGATTAATTAAAAGTGTAGGTGTTGAATTGTAATTGTTCAATAGTTGAGCAATAGATAATTATGGAGATAATTATTTGGACGAAGTTAAGGGATATAAATCCTTAATTTCGAAAATAATAAATAAATAAATACATATATATATATATATATATATATATATATATATATATATATATATATATATATATATATATATATATATATATATATATATATATATATATATATATATATATATATATATATATATATATATATATATATATATATATATATATATATATATATATATATATATATATATATATATATATATATATAAGTTAAATATGGCAGCTAAAAGGGTTTTGAATTTAAAGATAAAATGTTTATCCAGTTTAAATTCAAATAAGGCTTATCTTTAAGAATTATCCTTAATCACCCTTGAGGCTATACATACCCCTCCTGGAGCCTCATAACTTGCGCCAAATCCAGAGTAGACATTTATCTGGGTTTTCTCTTCTCTCTCAAGCAGAATCTATAATCATTTTCTAAGGTTTTATAGCAAGCTTTTCTTAATAAGATAATTAAGAAATAGTTAACCTTATCACGTGGACGTTTGGGTGTGAATTATTAGAGGCACGACACTTGTGGTGCTTGCTTCCAAAGAAATCTACAAAAAGAGGAATCATTGTTATTTGCTGTAATAACAATAAGGTATGTAATCCTAAAACCCTTTTGTAATTTTCGATTTTACCTAGAGACAATTAGGGTTTCTTTTTGATGTTCTTAGTCATAGGTTCAATAGAGAAAACATAGATCCTTTTTAGCTTGCATGTGAACTTAAGAGTTTGAGTTTATATGTTTGCCTATTTCCTATCAGTGCTATCAGAGCTTTTGTTTGTTTTTTATTGAATTGCTATAATTGTTGAACTGATCTAATTAGGGTTTATAGAAATTAAACCCTAATAGCCTAAAATGTCGACTTGGGCTAGGGTTTCTAAAACCCTTTCGATTTTTATTAGGGTTTTTAGGGTTTTCTATTTCTGGTAATTATGATTAATTAATAATTGGATAATAATCCCTATACCCTAATTTTCAAAAATTAGAGGGGTAGGATTAGGATTAATTTAATTAGATAATTCCTATCGATCTCCACCTCTCTGTCCTGTTGTCTCGTCCTCTTGTGTAGAATAATTTGAGGGTTAGGATTACGATTAATTTAATTAGTCAATATAATTTGGTTCTATATATATATATATATATATATATATATATATATATATATATATATATATATATATATATATATATATATATATATATATATATATATATAATGAATATGAGGCTGTTATATACCTAAGATTAGGTGTAGAACCACTCAAACAACCCATTTTTAACAAAAATAAAAGCTCAAGCAACTTAATTTCTTCTAAATCGTTGTACACAATTTGTTGTTCCATTCAATTTAACTTGTTTACATGCTATCTTAATGATGTTTCTTCTTACCACCAACTTTTGTGTCTGTAAGTCTCAATAATCACTAGATCAACAGTTATCAATCACAAACACGTTTGGTGTGGAATCCTAAACGTGTAATAATCAAAACAAGAAGAACGAGGAGATTAATCAACCTTCAATGCACTCTTTGATTAACAAAAGACTAGCACATAAGGTGATGATGATTGCTTGAAGAATATTCTCTCTCTGGACTAGCACAAGTTCCAAGGCAATCAACATTGATAAAGACAGCTCACATAGCCTTTTATACTTACGCATGACTCTAGTGAAACCCTAAGCCCACATCTGCGAAAGCCCACCGAATACCCATAAAGGCCCACCGAAAGCCATGGGATTTCGGTCATGACACTACCGAAATCAAGGTGGTTTTTGGTCCAAACCGAAAACGTCATACAACCTTTAAAATCTTGTTTTAACGAATAAATGCCAAGCATAAACCATCAATTTTAGGTCCTAACAATCTCCCCCTTGGTTTACTGCTTGCATTGATATTCAGGCTTCTCTTGAACTTGACATTCAGTTGAACACTGCAGAAACATTCTAACAATCTCCCCTACACGAATGACAGGTCCAGACGTTAACAACTTTCTGAACTTTGTAGAGACAACTTCATCTTTAGTATTGGACTATCTTCAGATTTGACTTTGAAAGGCCGTAGGGTGTACAGGCTTCAACATAGGTCTTGAATCAGCACATCCAGCTTTTGATCAGACTTCGACGAGCATGGAGTCTGATTCTTCATGTGTTCACTCTTTAATCACATCAGGTGTAAAAGTAGCAACAAACTGATTGAGGAGGAAATCAATGCAACTTGTCGTATAGAGTTATGCTTCACCTCCTTCAGGGATAAAATGTTTGTGTTGAAACTCTCGAATTTCAGTTTTACTGGCGCTTCAGGATAGGAACGATGACCGCAAATCCTGTGGGTCACGGAGTCATAAAACTCTCACCATAGTTGTTCAAGGATTCAGCCTTGGCTCAGGACGAGACTTCTCGCAGTATCTGTGTGAACCCGGAGGAACGCACTGCGATTGTTTGAGTATCAGAGAACTACTCGTGGCCATTTTGATTTTGGCCCCTGCATATCCTTGATCAAAGATCTCAATGCAGTTATCAAGTCAAAAAGTTGACTTGGCTCTTGGCGAGACGTTCAATGGTATCCAAACGCTGCGGAGTGTACCATCCTAGTGCTAATTTTGGTTCCGGTGAAGTGTTGGGGTCTCACAGCTATTGTGGTATTCAACAGCGATCACTGACCCAGAGTTTCGATGTTTCATCAATGCTAGGTGAAACCACATTGAATCACTAACATCTTTATTAGAAGAAAATAAGGTCAATAGTGGTATGAGCGTGTAATATATCTTGGTTCGAGATATACCCATCGGCTAGACATTCGAATTGTCATCAATGTATGGTTTGTTACACTGAATCATCCAACTCTTAAATTAGAAGACTTGTAGGTAAGAATGGTTGTCGATGCCTCACATCTACTACTGGTGTTGTAGCAGAGATCACTGGCATAGAATTTCGAAATATCATCACCACTTGGTTTTAAATGGTGTGTCGTCTATTTCTTGCAACAGAAAGATAGAGGTGGTTGAGAATGGATTGGTGCGTGTGATAGATTATGGTATGCAATCTGACCATCGGCACAGAATTTGTAACTCTCGACTCTGAGTGGCTTTACTCAAAGTGTCTAAAAGTTTGTATTACAGAAAAATTGAGATAGATTTGAGAGAAAAGTTGTTAGTGCTTCATACTCATCGTGGTTAACCAATGAGAATCATCAACACATGATATTTTGCTTCAGCAGTGAGTGGTATAACTCAGTACGTCGTTGACGGGTAAAGAATGTCTTAGTGAATTACGGTGATAGTAAAACACATCTTTGACAAGAGATTTGGATCTGTATTCTTGATTGGTATTGATCAGGAACATTGACGATCGTGTAAATTGTGTAAATAAGAAAATATTTTTGGAATTTTTAATTTTTGAAAAGTAAAGTCATAAAAATAAGAACATATTTTTGAATTTTTTAATTTTGTAATTTTTTTTGTTTTTAATTCTCCCCCTAAATTTGTGTATGGAAGAGAATAGAAAATGTAAAAACATGAACAAATTTAACTAAAAAATGTACAAAATTTACAGGAACTGATTTAACAGTCATCGAAGTGAATCATTTTCAAAAGTTCAACAAGCACATCGAACCGAGATTTTGCAAAAGGTTTTGTAAAAAAATCTGCCATATTGTTATCTGTGTGAATTGGTTCCAAATGAATTAATTTACGCTCGTAGCAATCTCGAATAAAATGAATTTTGATGTCAATGTGCTTGGTTTTTGAATGCTAGATAGGGTTTTTAACGATTTGGATAGCTGCATCATTATCACAAAATATGGGTATCGATAAAATTCATACTATAATCGAGCAGTTGATGCTGCATCCAGATGACTTGAGAACAGCAAGCCGAGGTAGCAACATATTCAGCTTCAGCTGTAGAGGTTGACACGGTTTGCTGTTTCTTGCACTGCCAAGAGATCAGCCTATCTCCCAAGAATTGACATCCAGCGCTTGTGGACTTTCTGTCAATATCGCATCCTCCATAATTGCTGCTTGAAAATGCATACAGATCAAATTCATGGTTCTTAGGATACCAGAGACCCAATTTTGGTCTCCCTTTAAGGTATCGAAAGATCCGCTTAACAGCAGTTAGGTGAGAAAGTTTAGGATTAGCCTGACGTCGAGCACATTGGTAGACTGCGAAGACGATATCCGGTCTGCTAGCCGTCAGATACATCAAGGAGCCAATCATTGATCGATGATAAGTTTGATCAACTGATTCTCCATTTGGATCCGTCGTTAGCAGAGGTCGCTCAAACATTGGAGTGTTAGCATCTTTAGCATCCTTGAATCCAAACTTCTCAATAATGTCTTCCACATACTTGCCTTGATGAAGCAGAATACCCGTTGAGCTTTGTTTTACTTGCAACCCCAAGAACATCGTTATTTCACCCAGCGAGCTCATTTCAAATCCTTTCTTCATCACTTTCTCGAACTCTTTACACAAAGCCTCGCTTGTAGAACCAAATATAATATCGTCCACATAGATTCGAACGACAATTTGGTCTGACTTTTCTCGCTTGATGAACAGAGTCTGGTCAATCGTGCCTCGAGTATAACCATGTTGCAACAGATGTTCGTCAAGGTGGCATACCAAGCATGGGGAGCTTGATGAAGACCATAAAGAGCCTTATCCAGCTTGTAGACATGGTTGGGAAAATTGGAGTTGACAAAACCCGGGGGTTGATCAACATACAGGAACGTTGTCTTGACGTCCATCTAATACACTGTAAATCTCATATACGAGGCATATGCAGGAAAAATCTGAATAGCCTCCAATCTCGCCATCGGAGCATACACTTCAGTGTCGTCCAGACCTTCAATTTGTCTAAATCCACGGACAACCAGGCGTGCCTGCTTAAGTGCCATTTAACTTTGATTCTCAATAGTAATTCTAGCATCCTCTTCTAAAACAAGTTCCATATCTAGTGTGTGTATTCTAATTACCTACTCTAACGGTTGATTGATTATATTCGTACGTTCGTGAAACACTTAAATACTGGCTATGTATATTGTTGCCATGTTATCACATTTCAAAGCAATTAGAGTGATGTTTGTTACTTGGAATTCATGTAACAATCGTGAAAGCTAAGCTAACTCAGCACAAAATCTATACATCGATCGATATTCTGCCTCTACTGACAACAATGAGATCTTCAGATGTTTCTTTGATTTCTTGGATTGGGCTGCCACCAAATAAAATAAAGAATCCACTCACTGATCGTCATGTAATTGGGGAAGCCGCACAGTCAAAATCACACTTGGCTTCAATATCAAATGTCGCATTTATATTAAAAAATAAACCATGAGTGATCGTCCCTTTTATGTATCGTGAACATGTAGAGTTGTATCATAATGTGCTTGACATGTGGTGAATATAAACTAAAACTGGGAAAACAACCCAAATAGGTTCTCACCTTTCAAAAGATTGATTATCATACCCGTCTTTAAGTATCCCTAATATATTTCATCATTCAACTCTTTTTTTTTAGATTAGATGGTTATGGGTCTCTTACACATTTTTTCCCATATCCATACACTTTAAACAACAATAATGGAAAGAGAAGAAAACAAAAAGCAAGAAACCAAGCATGAAAATAATATTCTTATATAGGCAAACTATTTCATTTAACTAGCAATTTATTAGTGGAAGTTGAAAATATGAGAGTTTCAAATGAATATGGTTGAAGATAGATAGTTTATCTTGAACCATATTGATTTGGATGACATCTATTATAAGAGTTAGAAAGATAAAGAATATATATATATATATATATATATATATATATATATATATATATATATATATATATATATATATATATATATATATATATATATATATATATATTGATGCTTAGAACGTAACAAAAAAACACAAACAAATAAGGACGATTTCTTCTTTAGTTGTTACACGATTAACATACGGTGGTAAGAGATGCATCAATTATCAACAAATTCATAGAATGTAACAGGAAAAACACAAACTAATAAGGATGATTTAATAATTAGAATCTATTTTATTTCTCTACGATTCGTTTATATTATATTGAAGTTCGACACCGTGTCATGTTGTCATATTACTACAATCATATATATTGTAGTAAAATATTCAACAATAACATAATTATACTCTTCTAATTATATCACTTACATACATGATGACGAAACTCAATCAAATAATCATATAAGATATTACAAACTAAGAACATACATCTTCAACATATTGATTGAAACATAATCATCTTTTTCTCTTGACTCTAAATATACAATCATAACATTTCTTGAAATCTATAGAAAGTAGAAAGAAAAAAATGTGAATATAAATTAAACCTGAGAAAATAACTAAAATAGCTTTTAGCCTTACAAAACCTTGGTTATCATACTCATCTCTAGTTCCTTCCAATATATTTAATCATTCAACTTTTTCTTTTAATGATTGGATGTCTATACATCTCTTGCAACTTTTTTTACATCTTCATATACTTTAGATACCAATTACGGAAAGAGAAGAAAATAAAATGCATGTAACCAAGCATGGAAATAATATTTTCATATAGGAAACATATTTCATTTAACTAAGAAATTAATTGGAATAAGTTGAAAGGGTCGGAGTTTCAAATGAACATTATGCAACATAGATGGTTTATCTTGAACCACACTGATTTGGAAGACCTATATTATAAAAGTTATATATATATATATATATATATATATATATATATATATATATATATATATATATATATATATATATATATATATATATATATATATATATATATATATATAAATTGTTTCGTAAACATTTCACAAAAGTAACTTAGAATATTTTTCCTACACGACTTATATTCGATACTACAAATAAATGGCAACTAATAGTGAAACAAACAGACATATTTAATAGTTGAATATATATGGTGTCTCTAGTACTATTTTTTAGTGTAATATAAATCATAGACTGAATCACCAAGACATAGAGAAATTGGTATCGTGATTCATTGATCATGGTGTCTTCTTGATGTGGAACTTTGACGACGAAATAGATTGGTATGTGGTGGTCGTGTTCAAGAGAAGTCACTTTGTTTTCTTCAACTAATTATGAAGATCGGGATCAATATCGTCATAGAAATTGTTGTGTACTACATATGCAGGAGACCACCCACATTTATATTCTAAAGATTATATCACCCATTAAATTTTCATAATATCATACTTATAAATTAATTGAAACTTATGAATAACTATGCAACTTCCCAAGCATATAACGAACACAATGGTTAGTAAGTTCTTAATTACAAGTTGGGGCTAGCCCACTTGGCTAACAAGGTGATATACTAACAAGGAGGTCATGGGTTCAAACCCTGACACTAACATAACAAGGAGTAGTTTAGGAGTAGGAGTATGATAATTTGCCGTTCAAAAAAAAAAAAAAAAAAAAAAAAAAAAAAAAAAAAAAAAGTAAGTTCTTAATTCATCTTTATTGTTAGAAAAAGAAATATAGAAATATAAGCAGTGAATGTGATAGAAGTTATTTTACTCGATCAAATTATGTTAGTGATCGTCATTTATTTTTTTCTCAGTCAAAATTATGTTAAAAACCTAGAATTCAGTCAGAAAGACTTGAAAGTCAATGAAAGTTTTGGTATGCTATGCTTTTTTCGCATGTTGCATTTTTTTCTCAATCCAAATAAATGGAAGACTTGGAAGTCAACCAACAAGACTTGGAAGTCAATGAAAAAATTAGTTTCCAGAACTACGTATGCTTTTAATCCTGGCCGTTTTTTCTTTTCCTCAATAAAAATGAAATGCTTTGCAGAACACAAGTAGTTGGCGTGGCATATCAAAAAGTATTTACTAGTTCATAGTACTTTAAAACTCGATTACTAATTAAGACGAAGAGAAGGAATAATCATCTAATAACTTGAAACATAATTAAGAACGAATTGCATAATCGAGTATCAAGGATAAAAAATATATAAAATAAAAAATGAATAATGTATAGAAACCTAGTCACTAACTAGATTATATGTTTAACGTTTAATTTTAGTAAATAAGGAATGCATAAGTTACAGCTATAAATAGCATGTACGTGGATAATAAGTTAAAATTATCGATTGTATACACAGATCCAACCAAATATACCTTTGTTTCTCTCTTCAACTTCCAGCATGTGTACCTTAATGGTAAATTGGTAACCGTTCATCAATAATTGTTATAACGGTACTAAATTAATACAACGATTCAGTGTCAATATCCTATATATTCCAGAATCTAATGCGTAATAGTATAAATCAGACCTCATTGGGGATGAGACACCGCTACTTTTCTGTCAATTGTTCGTCGTAGTATTCTTCTTCCAACATGTCATAGAGTGAGCTAAAAAATGGCCTCTTCTTCGAAGATTCTTCCATGTTGAACCCCATTCATAGCTGCCATACGGTGCATGGGTCAGTTTCAGCCGCTACTAGAAAATGAAGGAATCAAATGATAACACAGAAATTATAAACTCGCACACTTTATTCATTGACTAAGCTGCTTAAATATGCAGAGACACGATTCTAAAACTAGCTTACAACGTTTATCCCCAAACTTCGCAACAACCCTGAAGACTCGATCAAAAGACGACTTAGACTATTCCCACTACTGAAAGACAAAAAGTACGTGACCCAGAAACATAACTTGGACTGAATTGGACAGACCCAAATTCATAGCCCATTATTTGACACAGACCCAAAACATAAAAAACAGCCCAATATTATCCTCCCCTAAACTGAAAAAGCTTCAAGCTTCCAGTTTATAAACGCCAAGCTCTTCTCTGAATTTCACAAAATCTTCAACTTTAATTGGTTTGGTCATGACATCAGCCACTTGATTTTTTGTTGAACAATGCTCGAGTTTCACCACTTCTTGATCAACAAGTTTTCTTATGTAATGGTATCACACATCAATGTGCTTAGTTCTCTTATGCATAACAGGATTCTTGGCAAGTTTAATTGTAGACGTGTTGTCACACCAAATCTCAACTGTTTGAGTGACTTCTTCTAACTCATTTAACAGCCCCTTTAACCATACACAGTGACAAGCACAGTTTGTGGCTGCCACGTACTCAGCCTCTGTTGAAGATAGTGCCACAATATCTTGCTTACGAGAGCTCCAAGAAATTGCAGCATTGCTAAGTAGACATACATATCCAGATGTACTCTTTCTGTCTTCTATGTCTCTTGCATAGTTGCTGTCGGTGAACACCTTCAATTTTCCTTTTGGTTCTCTTGCATACACCAGCCCGTAATTATAGGTTCCCTTCACATAGCGCAAAATCCGTTTTGCAGCTTCCATATGTTCCACCTTCGGATTAGCCATGAACCTGGACAAAAAACTCACAGCATACATCATATCAGGCCTTGTAACTGTCAGGTATATTAGGCTCACAATTAAGCTTTTATACATGGTTGGGTCTACTTCCTCCCCTACTCCTGCCTTAGTGAGCACAGTTCCAGGTACTATTGGATTCAGAACCAAATTGCTATCCCACATCCTGAATCGTTCAAGTACGTCTTTGGCATATTTTTTTTGACTAATATAAATTCCCTCTGCTCTCTGTTGAACTTCCACACCAAGAAAGAATTTCATTCTGCCCAAATCTGTCATTTCAAACTCTTTTTTCATCGATTGTTTGAAAGCTTCACACATCATCGCATCATTTCCTGTAAAGATTAAATCATCCACATATAAACTTACAATGATTATTTTGTTCCATACTTTCTTTATAAAGAGTGTATGGTCAAAACTGCTTTCCTTGAACCCCTCCCGAATGAAATAACTCTTAATTCGATTAAACCAAGCTCTAGGAGCTTGTTTTAATCCATAAAGAGCCTTTTTTAGTTTATAGACCTTGGTTTCTTCTCCCTTTTTAATGAAACCCTGGGGTTGTTCAACAAATACTAACTCCTTGAGTTCACCGTGAAGAAAAGCACTCTTGACATCAAATTGAAAGATTTCCCAACCTCTTTGAGCTGCTATAGCCAGAATTGTACGAATAGTATCCCACTTAGCCACCGGTGCAAAAACTTCGGAATAGTCAATGCCTTTCTTCTGAGCATATCCTTTTACCACCAAGCGAGCTTTATATTTGTCTATGCTCCCATCTTCATGCACCTTGGTCTTATAGACCCATTTTACACCAATTGGCTTTGTGTCAGTTGGTCTTTCTACCAGCTCCCATGTATTGTTCCTTTCAATTGCTTCCAGTTCACATTCCATTGCTTTCTTCCATTTATCTTCTTTGCAGGCTTCCTCAAAGGTAGTTGGATCATCCATTGAGCTATACATTGCAAACCCAACTTCATCATCTTCATCAGATGCTGGTTCTCCAATGTGATAATCTTTCATCCATATTGGTGGCCTTCTATTTCTGGTGGAAGTCTCTGCATGGGAATCTCTAGGATTTGTGGATGGTGTTGCAGTCAACACTTCACCTGGACTTTCATTTGTGTCTTGTTCTACTTCATTCTGGCCTGTGGGACAGGTTTGAATTGGTGAAGCACCTTGTATTTGTACCTGATTGTCCGACTCTCCTTGATTATCATCATTCTGATTTTCAACCGGGATTGTTTCTTCTTCTACCACAGTAATGTTGTCTTCACCATCTATGATTAATTCTTCTCCAATCTCCTTTGTACTCCAGTTCCACTTGTTTTGTTCATCGAAGATTACATCGCGGCTGACAATGATCTTTTTCTGAACAGGATCATACAGCCTATAAGCCTTTGACTCTGGGCTGACACCAAGCAACACACACTTATGGCTCCTTTCATCGAGCTTGGTGCGTAATTGAGAAGGTATGTGCACATAAGCTAAGCAACCGAACACCCTGAAATAATCAACGTTGGGCTTCATACCAGTCCAATATTCTTCTGGTACTTTATCATCTAAGCTTCTACTAACACATCTGTTTAGGATAAAACTGGCCGATCTTGCAGCTTCAGCCCAGAAGTACCTTGGCATACCTCCGTCAACTAAAAGACATCGAACCAAATTCATGATAGTTCGATTTCGACGTTCTGCCACTCCATTTTGTTGGGGAGTATAGGCAGCCGTCAATTGCCTCTTGATTCCATGGGCTTCACAAAACTCTGTAAATTCTTTTGATGTAAATTCTCCTCCCCTGTCACTTCTTAGGCACTTAATCTTGACACTCGTTTCTGTTTCTACCAGTGTCTTAAACTTCTTAAAAACTTCAAAGGCTTCCCATTTATGTGATAAAAAATAAATCCAAGTTTTTCTTGTAAAGTCATCAATAAAAACCAGTGCATATGACTTACCACCTTGAGAAACTGGAGTAATAGGTCCACAAAGATCAGTGTGGATTAATTGGAGCCTTTCACTAGCTTGCCAATGACTCTTCTTAGGTATGGCTTCTCTGTGTTGTTTTCCCGCTGTACAAGTCTCACATACTTTGGTCTTCCCTGCAATCCTTGGTAGCCCATCCACCATGTGTCTATACTGCATTGTTCTGATTGCTTTATGATTAACATGACCAAACCGTCTGTGCCATATTTGAGTTTCATCTTCTGCAGTGAGTAGACATTCAGCTTCCTGAGTTTTCATCTTCTGTATACATTCAGCTTCCTGAGTTTTCATCACCCCGTCTACCACAAACATGCGGTTCTTGGTCATATTTGAAGTTATAATCAGCCCATTAACAGGGTGATATACCTTGCACACTCCTCTTCTGATTACAAGAGTTACGTCCTTCTCCTGTAACTGTCCCACACTTATAAGGTTTGAAGTCAAATCTGGTACATAATACACGTCTGTTATGACTTGTATAATTCCTTCTACTTTAATCTTTATGTCACCCATTCCTTTAACATTGAGCCTGAAATCATTTCCCAACTTGACAGTATGCGAATAGGTTTCATCCAAACGAACAAACCATTCCTTTATTCCTGTCATATGATTTGAACAAGCCGAGTCTAAGAACCACCTTGCCTTTCTTTCTGGCTTTTCCACAGAAACATAAGCCATGAGTACCAGTTCTTCGTTTTCATCATACTCTGCATAGTGTACAGCTCTTTCTCCATTTGGACACTCATACTGGAAATGCCCAAGTTGGTGGCACTTATGACATTCCATCATAGATTTATCAAACTCACCACGTCCACATCCACGGCCCCTTCCACGGTAGGAGTTTCCTCTCCCACGTCCACGACCCCTTCCTGCTGTTGTGTCTTGTTCAACCTTCAACACTTGTTCTTCTGGAACTTTCCTTCTGAGCTTTTGTTCATGGACCAACAGTGAGCTTTGCAGCTCGTCCACTGACATTGTGTCCAGATCCTTTGATTCTTCTATAGAACATACCACAAAATTAAAGTTTTCCGTGAGAGTTCGAAGAATTTTCTCGACAATCTTAATGTCAGTCATCTCCTCTCCATAGTTCCTTATATCATTTGCTATTGTCATTTTTCTTCCAAAATAGTCAGTCACAGCTTCACCGGGTCGCATTTCAAGAGTTTCAAACTCTCTTCGAAGCCGTTGCAATTGTGCTCTCTTTACCCTTGCATTTCCCTGGTACTTGATCCGCATCGCATCCCAAATCTGTTTAGCCGTACCTTTTTGGGTAATTGTCTTCAAAATGTGCTTGTCAATCGATTGAAACAGGTAATTTCGCGCTTTCAGATCCTTCAGCCTCATCTCCTCTAAATGCTTTTGTTGTGTAGCAATGACCTGTTCGTTAGGTCTGGGTTCCACAAACCCTTTATCGACTACATGCCAGTACTCCTTCGATCGGAGGAGATTTTCCATAACTAATCTCCAATGATCGTAATCCCCATCGAACTTGGGTACACACGGACTCTGAAAGCTTGATTCTTCTCCCATTTGCTTGATTACCTCTTCTCTCTTTCTTCTGGTGATCGCTCCTTAATTCGCTCTGATACCACTTGAAGGAATCAAATGATAACACAGAAATTATAAACTCGCACACTTTATTCATTGACTAAGCTGCTTAAATATGCAGAGACACGATTCTAAAACTAGCTTACAACGTTTATCCCCAAACTTCGCAACAACCCTGAAGACTCGATCAAAAGACGACTTAGACTATTCCCACTACTGAAAGACAAAAAGTACGTGACCCAGAAACATAACTTGGACTGAATTGGACAGACCCAAATTCATAGCCCATTATTTGACACAGACCCAAAACATAAAAAACAGCCCAATAGAAATGGGGGTAAATATCTACGAAAAATACCCACGCAAATTTTGCATGGGTATTTTACCCACGCTATACCCACACATTTGTGACAAATAAAGAAACCCTAATATCACCTGCAAATCAATAAAGGAACAACGATGCAAAAGAAGGGTATGAAAGTACGCACGCCATACCCACAAATATTTGTGGGTATTGCGTGGGAAAAACACTAAATGGGTATTACGTAGTAATCTTGATTCTTGCGTGGGTAAAAGTCAAACACGATCAACAAATATGCGTAGGAAACATATTGAGTGGGTATTGCGTAGTAATTTTGCGTGGGAAGTGCGTGAGTAAAGTTGCGTAGGTATTGCGTAGGAAAATTTTGTGTAGATATTGCGTTGTAATTTTGCGTGGGTAAAGCTGTGTGGGTATTGTGTAGGAAATGCCGCGTGTGGGTATTGCGTGAGAAATTTTTGTGGGTAATGCATGGGTACCCACGAGGGTTTTTCTCACTCTCCTATTTCCATGGGTATTGCGTGGGTAAAGACCTTTACCTACACAACACCCATGCAATATTGCGTGGGTAATGGGCTGAATTTCTAGTAGTGCAACCATGAAACATATCATTAAGAGGACTAAAACTTCTTTGAAACGACTGCATATGGAATACGTTGATCTGATATATATTGTCACCGACCGGTTTGCAAATACCGATCGAGGAAAGAGTTAGTGCTATGAATTATATGATCGGTAACAGTTTGGCGTTTTGTTGGGGAACGAGTGAGTGGTCCGCACAACATATTACACAGGAATCTAGTTTTGGTGATAGTGAGAGTAACTTCGCTGACGGCAAGTCCTAGAGGTCGGAGTTAGCATACAAGTCGTATTCTTGGTCATCGTATTTGGGAGGCAGAGTTTGCTTAACGATTACGAACTCATGGTCATTGGAAGAGTTTCTGATGATCGTCTCGTTTTCCAGAAAGATCAAACTCATCAGCTTGAGGAGAAGAACTTGTGGAATCAATGTGTCCGTTGTTAGAACCAACGCTAATTCAGATATCTCGCCTTTTCCTCTTCTTCGAAGTTCTTCGCCATTGACGGATAGAGAAATTGGAATCGAACGAGGGGGGTTTTACATGAAGATTGAGTTATGTCGAGTGGTAGTTGCACTGGTTTTGGTGCGCCACTGTACGACCTTCTTGGTATACCGCCGATTTATTGATTACAAAACCAAGGATAACCGGGTTAGGCCTTCACTATTTTGAAAATGACGATTTAACCCAAAGAAGTCGACTTTATGCCGCTAGAAAAAAAAAACTTTAAAGACCTTTTAAACAAACTCGAGAAAGTTTGTTCGACTAAAGTGACGTTAGCCTATTTATATATTTATCTTGTCTGTAGACAAATAAAATAATAAACCGCCAAATCTATAATCTTATGGTGTTATGATAAATCTTTAGAACAGAATAATAACTAAAAGTATGATTAAAGACGAAAAAATAGTTTTGAAACAATGCAATACGGACCATATAAACAAAAATAAAAAGAACTTATGGACATGGTCCAAAAATATATCTAAACATCTGAATCAAAATTATAGTTTAGCTACATAAGTAATCCAAGAAAAAAGAGAAAAAGAAGTTCATTTTTAGACCAGTTCAAAACAAATCAAATACCATGTATTATAATCCAGCCTTTTCATAATCACCCTACATTCCAAATAAAATAAAAAGACAATCAACCACATAATAACAAAAAGATGCAAAATAAAAATGTTCCAAATTTTTGAAGAAAGGGAGAGGTCGTCGAAGGAACAAAAGGAATAACAAAAACAGAAGCTAAAAATCTCAAAGCCAATATCAGTGAAATCCAATCCTTTCTTGTGAAAATAGAATATTTCGTGTAAAGTTAAATAGAGTGCAAAAACATCTAATCGGTTTTGAATTTTGGTCAATGAAGTTGTATGAGGCATTTGATCAAACACATAGTGTGCAAAAACATTTAACCAGTTTGAATTTTCGTCCATGAAGTTCTATGAGGCATTTGATCGAATACATAGAGTGCAATAAACGTAACAGGTTTCTTTCATGGGAACATCGATATTGGTCCATCAAACAAATGCATATAACCGTCAATTAGAATAAGAGGAACACCAAATATAGATGAAATCGTCATATTGTTTAATAAACAATGCATATTGGAATAAAATAAAGTAAAGATTATGAAAAAAGTAATTGTACATAACCTTACGAATGAAGACCAATCTGTCAACCATGTGAGCTCTGTGTGCTACTTCATGTTTGCCATAAGGTGATTGTGTGATTATTTATGCTAACAACCAATCACAGACCCGTGAAGGTACAGTTTGATCATTGAAGTAAATCGACTTACTGTCAATTTATATTGCATCTGAGTTAAGAAAGACAATGCCAGCATTATCTAACTTAAGCTTTCACTATCCTTCGAGCCAGATACATTATCACCATTCACATACAGTTCCCCCAAATAGATAACAACAACAAAAAATTTCGGCGTCAAATACATGGAGCGCATGGAAGTTGGATCATTTGACAAATCAAGCCCCAAATCTTTGATCTCTAGAGAAGCTTTCAGTGTCTGCTAAAAAAATTCGTAGAAAAAAAAACTACCAAATTGTATTTTAGATATTTGATGTGACGGGTGACAAAAATTATCACCTCATGTTATGTAACGCATATACCCTAAAATATGGCAATGTATTGAGACGAACCCCCCTCTAAATATAAACCCAATAGCTTTAATAACAAAAAATAATGTACAATGTTGTGATAGAAGAAATGATACTAGGATTCTATGATGATAAGGTACACAAATAAATACAAGATTCTATTCATTGCATTTAGCCATTTAGCCTTTATCTACGTTGATCTATGATACAAACCCGCGTGTAAAGATAAACTCAAACAAGAATTGATAAGAACATGTAAACTGATAAGAATATGTAATTCGAGACACAGGAAAATCTCCCAAAGAGTTTAAAACTCAGATGTTATTATACATGATGATCAAAAGACGATACCAAAACCCTATAAGCAAGTGTTATGTGAGTTGTGACAATACTATCCAAAAATAAAAGATACTGCTAGACAACCTAATTTTACATAAAGATAAATCCTACCTAATTTCAAATAACAATAACCCCTAAATAACGATAAAAAGATAAGTAGCGTCGAGTCATATCATTTCTCCCCTCCCAAATAACCAAATTGTCCTCAAGGTGGAAATCTGGAAATTATTGTTGAATCCCCTATAATCTTCATGGTGTGAAGCGGGGGTGAATCTTGTGATGGATTCTAATGATACCTCATCGTGTCGAAGTGTACATGTTCCATGGTTGTGAGTTCTTTCCCCTTTAACATGTCTTCTTTCTCACCCCCACTAAATAAAACATGTAAGGCAGTAAGGCCTTGCTTTCACAACGATGTCTCAGAGTGAATTTGGCGACGCATTTAAAGCAAAATCACATGGTCCATTTTGTTGCTAGCCCTGTCTCTCTATCAATCTTTTGAATAGCCATGGTTGTTTGGCCATCCTATTCAAAGTCTCCTTTTCATGTATACTTGCAGATCCCAATATAGATGAAAGCCTCGAATTACCGTTGGACCAGGAAAATGTCGGCCCGCTCCTGATCATGCTAGTCCCCCATCTATCTGATTTTTGTCTAACATGACTGCTAGTCTCATCGTGTGGATCAGGCCTTCCAGTTGCATGACTTTGATAGATGTTGCCTCCTTGATCTTGGTGAACTCGGCTTCCATACTTTCACTCTTCTTTATTGCCATTGCAAAGAAATAAAAACGATGAACAGTAAATCGATGAATAATGTTATCGTGAATTGTAAATCTGCGAACAGTTTCGTTTTGAGCTAGACGGTTAGCCCAAAATTGTATAACTCTGATACCAGTTTTCTATGAACCCGCCTCTAAGGATAAACCCAAACAAGAACCAATTAGAACCTGTTATTCGAGACATAGGAAAATCTCTCTAAGAGTTCAAAACTCAGAAATTATTATACATGTTGATCAAAAGACGATACCAAAACCCCATAAATAAGTGTTCGTTAATATTCATAACCCAAAAAAAAAAAAAAAAAAAAAAAAAAAAAAAAATACTACTAAATATCCTGATTTCGAATAAAGATAACTTCCACTTAATTTCAAATAAAAATTACTTCTAAATAACGATAAAAAGATAAGTATCAGAGAATCATATCAATCTCCTTCTTATGAAATGACAAGCAAACTTAGACGTCTATTTTCACAAAGGCATTTAGACAACATATATTCAAGCCATCCACTCTACTCAACATTTCATTTATCTTGAAAACTAGTACTCCGTTGGATCTTCATATACATGGTCATCATACAAAGATGCATGTACTAGTTCCATTTTCTTCCATATCAGTATGGCATCACATTACGTCTATCATTGCAACATAGTCTCATTTAAAGAAACATTATAATACGTCACTAATGGTATACCAAGATGTGTCGTAAAAGCACAAGCAATCATAAATGGCCTTGATAATTATTTAAATACTAATTACGTTCTTTTGTGCATTTTTTAAACTATATTAAATCAAGATTGGTAAATAGTATATGTGGATAACTAGTCGGTTTCACCCCATGCGTTACACTGGGTTTGTAAACAAAATTTGTAAAAGAAATTATTAAAAACGCAAAAGTGTTAGAAAAGAATACAAAAATGTATATGGAGGAGACTGTGTTAATAAAGTATCAGAGTAAATTTTGAAACAATATAATTGTAAGAGTAAAAGCTGGATAATTAAAAATGTCAATTTTTTAAAAAGAAGTTTGAAAATTAAAAAGAAAAGTTTGAAGCAAATTCATAAGAGATTAAAGATTTTGTCAAAAAAAAATATTAAAAGTTGAGTCAATGTAATATAATTTAAAAGGATTGAATGCCAAAACAGTAACAAAACGTTTGGGGTAAAAATTGTAAAATAGACAAAGTTTGTGGATGTTTAGTAACAAAAATATTTAAGGTTTAAACTGTAAAATAGACAAACTTGCTGGAGGTTTTGGTATTTGGAACTGGATCCGGGAAAGGAAAAACAAAAAAGTTGCCAAATGGAATCAAACTTGTGACCTTTAACAAAGGCATAAAATATTATGTAGTTTTCTTACATCTTGTCAATCAGTACTTGTAAAAGTATCAAAATTTTCTCCATGTTCTATGTGTTATTAATTTCATATTTGAAAACAGCACCAGGAGCGGGGGCAAAATTATTGAATTTTGAGGCAACACCAGATGATAAACTTACACCCGCCTCTCACACATCCATTGTAGCAGTTAATGAAATGACCGCCTTGTCCTCCATTTATAGACGTGAAGACTGGAACACCGGAACCAAGCAGCCTCACTATGAAGCTGTGAACTCGAGCAAGATGATAACTGTAGTAGCAGATGTTAGGAATCGGACAGGGTACACGCAGCGGAAACGCACTATCACACACACACAAACTCACGAAAATAAAGCAAGAAGAACACAAGGATTTTACGTGGTTCGGATTCGGTGCAAATCCTACGTCCACGGGCAACAACTAGATTTTATTTGACTGAGGAGATTACAAGAGATACACTCAATTTTTATAGGTATTGAGTTGTGGTGCATCTAACTCTTCAACTTGAACCTCTATTTATATACATTTGAGGTGCACTATTAACAATGTGAATATGGAAATAGAAATTAAGTGTGAAGACATTTACCTCACATATCTTTGACAAAAACTTCACCAACCAATTCACCTAACAATCTCCCACTTGAAGATTTTGAACATCTCTCATTTATCTCCGAACATAACAAGTCTTTCAAGCTTCCAGTTCCCAAGAACAAGCTAAACTTAGTCCAATTTTCCTAGTTGCAGCCGCCCCTCATCATCAAGTACTAGAAGGGCCAGTTGAAGCTACCACAAGCTCCAACTCAGTCGTAGCCAATCCCGCTACCGACTCAGTCGTGGTCAATACCGCCACCGACTCATCCCCTGTCTCAACCGGCTTGGACACTCCACCGGATCCAGAGATACACCGAGGACCACTAACACTCTCCAAACTTTGCAAACTTCCAACAGGAGAGAATTTTTCAGTCTTAGTCTTTGTTAGATGCATTTTATGCATCTTTTCTAGGCCGTTTTTATATTTGATTTATTTATTTTTATAGTGTTTTCATGCATATTCATCTAATTTCCAGAGACAAAAGATATTACATATGCTTTTGTTAAATTTCAGGTGGAGATGAACAATTGGAGCGGAGCTTGGATAGTATGGAGCTTGGAAAGAAGTATTGGAGCGCATGGAAAGAAGTTTTGGAAGCTTGTAATAGAGTTTAGATTGACTTTGGAGCCGTGGAGCAACAAACGGAAGCGATTGAAGTGGAGAAAAATGAAGACTGTCCAAATCTGCACGGGGCTGTGTGAAATCTACACGGGGCCGTGTGAAATCTACACGGGGCCGTGTCAAATCCACACGGGGTCGTGCAGAATCATGCAGAAACCCCCAGACCAAATCACACGACCCGTGTGGATTCCACACGGGGTCGTGTGGCGCTGAAGAGTTGGTTACGCAGCAGTTTTGGTCACGGTTTTAAGGCTATTTTTAAGCAGTTTTGAGGGGGGATTCATTCTAGACAAAGAAGGGACGAATTTTGGGAGACTCCTATCATCATAAACATTTGGAAAACATCAATTTGTGTTTTGAACATTGTTTGTAAGTGCATTTATACTACCTTTTATTGTTTGTATTGTAGAGATCTTAGTCCACTCATGTGTGGCTAGATCTCTACCCTTTCCGATTCTGTGAATCATGTGATTTGGTGTTTTTAATCAATTGGCTAGAATTATATTTGTGTTTTTCATCTAGTTGTTCGAGTTTTGTGTTCAATGTGCATGTGATTCTTATATTGATTCATGTTGGCCACTTGAATTGATGTTTGTATCATGATTGTTATTCTAATTGTGAAATCCGTAATTGTTTTACGATTAGATGATGTAACAACACCCAAATTGATCTTTTGTTGAGGATTATTTGGATGTAATTCGAATAACATGTTTTCACGCTTCCGAGCTTTTGAGAAGTATTAAATGTTGATTGGTTGTTTACTTAAATCCTAATGCATTTCTCTAATATAATCCAAGAGCTTATTTGGATTATGTTAAGAGAAATAGGTTTAATTCAAAGAGCTTATTTTGATTAAATAACTTTGTGAACCAAAAGTATTAGAGCTTATTAATGCTTTTAAAACCATCTTAGATGAGACGAATAGATCTTCTAGTCTTAGATTGAGAATCCTTATCAAACATGTGAAATGGAATCGGAATTTTACTTCATTGTATTTTCCTATCTTTCAGTTCATTTGTATGTTTAATTGAATTGGTTTTATAAATTTCGTATATCAAAACCCCCCTTTACATCTAGTGTATCTTATATGATAAATCTGGCGTAATATTAGACCCGCGTCCCTGAGGATCGACCCTGCTTATCTCTTACTACTTTGTTAGTAAATTGAGCAGAGAATTAAGACTTGAGCTTTACATAAATTATCTCAATTTATTTGTTGAATTGACGCTTCAACAAATTGGCGCCGTTGCCGGGGACACGGCAGTACTAATTGTTTATGCCGAGATCTTTACGTACAGGTACACCAATTCCAGTTGATTCGGAGATTGAAAAGACAGCAAAGAAGCTACGGAAACAAGCTAAGCTTCGGAAGAGGCAACAGCCGGGTTCCAGAACTTCTACATCATCAAACCCTCCAATCATTAACATTTGGAAGGACATCCCCCTTTCAAGTGAAACCGAGACTGATACACCATCCTCACCTACACAACCTTCATCAAAAGAACCCTCACCACCACTTTCACCAATCCAAAATACCCCACAACCACATTTCACAATTCCTATTATACCCGAGGTTGAGATCACCGAATCCCCTACCCGAGACCACCACATGGCCGCCGAGAGAACCTTACGAGATTGGGCAACTCAAGATGTCACCCAACAACCGTTGTGCATCACTTATCCCGCGATGATGAATTTTGAGCTGAAGTCGAGATTAATCCACTTGTTACCAAGTTTTCGTGGTTTGGAGAACGAAGACCCCCACAAGTTCCTAAACGAATTTCATGTAGTTTGCGTTGGTATGAAGCCACACAATGTGACTGAAGACCAAATCAAGTTAAGGGCATTCCCCTTTTCACTTCAAGACGCAGCCAAGGAGTGGCTATATGACCTTCCACCGGGGTCGGTCACTACATGGAATGACCTTGTGCGACTCTTCCTTGATAAGTACTTTCCAGAAACAAGAGCTTCAAGTTTAAGAAGGGAGATCATTGGTATTAAACAAGGGAAGCGAGAAGCCTTTCACACGTATTGGGAACGTTTCAGGAAGTTGTGTGCCCGATGCCCACAACATGGAATCAACGAGTATCAACTATTCCGATATTTTTGTGAAGGTTTGACACCAATGGAGCGAAGGTTGATCAATGCATCGAGTGGAGGCTCTTTAATTGACAAAACACCGACTCAAATTCGAGCTCTTATAGAGAAGATGTCTGAAGATTCAAAGCACACGAAAATGGAAGATGAATGGTATGCCGATCCGCCAAGAGGGGTTAAGGAAGTGTCAACCCCGCACATGGAAAAACAAATTTCAGAACTAACAAAGGCGGTGATGCAGCTAACAAAGGATAAAGGTGTGGAATCACCAACCGTCCGAGCTTGTGGGATATGTTTGCAATACGGGCACCCAACCGATATGTGCCCTATGCTTCAAGAAGACACAGAAAAAGTACAAGCAGTTGGTGGGTATCCCGGCCAAAATCAAAACCAAGGAAATTTCGATCAACCGAGAAATAATCAAAATTGGGGATATCAACACAACCCAAACTTTCAACCGAGATCTCAACCACAACAAAGACACCTATACCAACAAAATAACCCTCCATCAAATTTTCAGCATCAACCTCAACACAACTACCCCCTTCCCAAAAATCAAAACCAAGGGAGTAGTAGCTCAGGTATGTCCTTGGAGGACATAGTGAAAAGTATAGCGACAAGTACTCAGGCATTTCAACACGAGACGAAAGCAAGTATCAAAAGCTTAGAACAACAAATTTCACAACTTGCAAACTCAATGAGTAAGCTAGAGGCTCAAGGTAAACACCCAGCTCAAACCGAGAAAAATCCGAAGCACAATGCATCGTAATAGACTCGGGAAAAGTCAAGCCAATGACTTTAAATGGAGGCGCTTTTCGGGAGGCAACCCGAATGTTTACCGTTTATTTGTTTTCTTTCAAAGACTTTTCCGTACTTTATTTTGCGCAATTTGTTTTTGTTTTAAGTTTTCCAAGGTTTTTTGGTGAAAAATAACTTAGGAGAGAAGTGTACAAATTTTAATTCGGACAAGAAACGCGAACGCTAGAAGTAAAATGTGCAAAACGAACAATTTTTGAGAAGAAAACCCACTGTCAATTTTCACACGGGGCGTGTGAAAAATCACACGGGTCGTGTAAGATGTAGCTCAAAATTTTTTCGAAACTGTTGAAATTCACACGGGCCGTGTGGATTCCACACAGGGTCGTGTGGTTTGCGATTGAAAAATGATTCGCGACTGCCGGATTTCACACGGGTCGTGTGAAACTGGCACGGGGTCGTGTGGGTATAGTTCAAATTTTTTTTCGAAACTGTTGAAAATCACACGGGCCGTGTGGATTCCACACGGGGTCGTGTGACGTGAAATAAACCCCTTTTAGTCCGATTTTCTTTGCTTTTGGCTGCACTTTTCACTTTCCCCTTTTCTCTCTTACGCAAGTCCTCTCTCCCTCTTCTCTACTCTTCGCGATTTTCAGCCACAAACACCCACATAACTCGATTCTTTGTGCTTAATCTTCTACAAAGGTATGATTTTCTCAACTCAACTTCATCTTCTTCCTCCTTTCAAGCTCAAGATCTCAACAATGGCGGTTAGGGTTTTCTCCAAAACCCTAGGTTCGAATAAAAAATCTTGAAAGTTCTTACTTTTCTTTGTAGGATAAGCTTGGAGAAGGTAGAGATTGAAGCAATGAACGATTTTCATTCGAGAATTTGCGATATTGCCCGGTAAATTCCTTCCTTGTTCATATCTTTGTTTTTGTCAAATTATTTGTGGGTTTAGTGTAATTGTGAGTCTAGAAAGCATATTTTGTGCTCCAAATTGTCATTCCAACGAGTTTTCCCGCGTTTATAACGAATTTTTGGACTTTAATTCTCTTGTGGTCCCGTTGACCCGTTCCGTTGAAAAACAAAAAATTCGTTGACTTTCATTGACTTGCTTTGTCCAATGGAAGAGGGTCCATCATCTACTAAGCGTCAAAAGGATTTAGCTAAAAAACGTACGACCCGTGGTAAACGCCAAACTCGTCCCGAACATAGTCCATCACCCGATCGCAACCTTCCCGAACATTGGGAAGTGGAATTTGTTGACCAAAGCCAGGTTGATCGCTACAATACCTTGCTTGACCGGTTGTTTATTTCTCAAAAGTTTGCTCATCCCGAATCTTTGCAAGAACTTTTTATTTTTGAGGGTGTTCAGACTTTGTTGTCTAATCTTGGGTGGCCCGGTCTTCTTGACCTTCATGCGTCCTCTTACCTTCGTCCGTCTCTTGAGATGTTGTCGTCTTTCAACTTTGAGGACGACATTCTTTCTTTTCGGTTAAATAACCATTTATACCGGATTCATGCGGACCAACTCTGTTCTTTAGTGGGACAAGATCCCACTGATGTGGAGGATGTTTATAAGGTCAGACCCGACAAAAGCTATACCCCCGCCTCAGTTTGGAACGACATTACTGGTCTCAACCGCTATAACGCCAGCACAGTTAAGGCTTCTTCTATCATTCATCCTGTCTTACGTGTCGCTCATCGCATCCTCGCTTCCGTTGTTTTCCCTCGTGAGGAGCGGAGTACAATTAACTCTCTTGAGCTCCGTCTCCTCTCGTACATGATTGATGAGAAGAGTGTAGTCAAACCGCATTTTGGTAAATGCGTTGGTCATAGGCTTTTGAATGTAGCTCGTGCCCCTAACAGGCAAGTTCATTGTGCGGGTTTATTAACTCTTATCGTTCAGCACCCCGCACTCGGTCTCACATTCCACCCCGATGAACCGATCATGACTGGCGGCCACTTTCTTACCACCTCATTTTTTGAATCTATGAAAATGTGCAGTCCTTCTAGACATGGTTTCATATGGACCCTTCCAAAGCAAGCGGATGAGAAAGAAATCCGCGTCACGCCTGACAATGCTCATGTCCTCCATCTTGACGAATTAACGGTAAATACTGATTGGTATTTGAAACATCATTTGCGCCATTCAGCCGATAGAGATGCTCCACATTCTCCTCATGTCTCCCGTTCTCCTCGAGGTGGTGCCTCATCTTCTGCCATCCCAACTTCTCCTCATGCTGAGGATAATCCATCTTCCATCGACGGCCGGCGTCCCGCATTGAGGATACTCTTTCCGGTCTTCGCATAGATTACCACGCTCTAAACACCAATTACCACAATCTCCATACCGATGTCCAAACCTTGAACACAAATTATCAATCCATTGATACCCGCCTCACCACCTTCCATAACGAGTACACCACGAATTGGGGTACCCAACAGGAATATTGGACACAACAAGCCCAACATTGGGAGGCTCAGCAGCAACAATTTCAAGAGATGTCCTCAATGTTCCAAGGGTGGAATCTCCACCCACCCCAATTCCCGCCACCTCCACCCCCGGAATCTTAGGCGCGTTTCCCCTTTCCAAGCATCGAGGACGATGCTCAATCTTAAGCTTGGGGAGGGGAATGCATTTCATTCATTCATGTTCATGCATTGCATTTTTGTACAAATTTTTTTAAAATTTTTGTAAATACTTAGATTTTTATTTTCAAATTAATTTTCATTTTCCATATTTTCATGCATTTCATACATTTTACATTTGATTCCATCTTTATGTTAAAAAAAAAATTGTTTAGTTGACATTTCATAGAGTTTGTTGTTTAGTGTCTTACGTCCCGGTATGCTTGTATTTTCATTATGTTAAAATAAATGAAAATTGAGCTTACTCCAACATGCTTCGTTAAGACGGAAAATGATAGGGACGGAAGCGTTAGCCTCATTTCTCTAGGCGTAAAAGTAGTTTTTACAATGTGAAAGTTATAACTTTTTGAATAAGCCTTGTTGATGCAAAACGAGAAAGGTTAAACATTGTCTTAAAGCAAAGTAACAACTAGGAAGGGGCAAAACAGTTGTAAACAAGGTTCATATCCTTTTACTCCCCATTGTACATCTTAGTTTAAAGTCTCGTTGGACCCTATTTGTCTATTCACTCAGTCTTCCCGAAGTGTTCAAATGGCGGGCTCTCTAAACCGTAATCAAAATCAAGAAAGACTTCAAGAAACCAAAGTCAAACTCAAATCAAGAAGTCCTTTACAAATAATCAAGACGGGGAGTCCAAATCATTGTGAAGAAAAATTCAATCAAATCAAGTTAATTCAAATGAAAAAAAAATCAAAAATTCAAAGATTAAAGATTGAAGAAGGTGTAACACAAAAACTACACCTATGAGCAAGTACATTTCAAGAAATCAAATCAAGTCAAAGTCAAATTCAAGTGAAGTGTACAAGCCAAGACTGAGTGAGGTGATAGGTAGGGGGTAATAACAAAAAGCGAGATTTAAACTGAGGCGTTATTAGGGGGGGGTTTAGGTCGAGATGAACCCTTTACAATATGCTGTTGCATTGTTATGAGTTAGCTTGTCTTAAGGAGGTATTTAATGTTTCAAAAGTTGGATTGGTAAGGCTTGGTCAAAAATTTTATACCTTTCTGACCGTAAGGGCTGATTTTACGCTAGGAGTTTTGTAGGAGAATGTCTTTTGTCCGTGATTCCGTTGAAGCTAATTTGGAGTAAGAAATAACCATGTGTTTCTAATGGAAAATCTATATATATGGTAAAGCTACATGGGATGTGGGACATTGGATAATAAACTTAGAAGCTGGGTCAATTAAACAGCCAAAAAGATTTTCATTTTTTTTAGTTTATTTTCTTTTTAGTTTAGTAAATTTTGCATTATTTTCATCATGGCATTTGCATTTTCATTTCATTTAGATTTCTTTCTGCGTTTTGGCTTAGGATCTTAGTCATCGAATCTATTCCCGACTCGTTCTTATTGTTTGTCTTACTTGGGGACAAGTAAGGTCTTAAGCTTGGGGAGATTTGTTAGATGCATTTTATGCATCTTTTCTAGGCCGTTTTTATATTTGATTTATTTATTTTTATAGTGTTTTCATGCATATTCATCTAATTTCCAGGGACAAAAGATATTACATATGCTTTTGTTAAATTTCAGGTGGAGATGAACAATTGGAGCGGAGCTTGGATAGCATGGAGCTTGGAAAGAAGTATTGGAGCGCATGGAAAGAAGTTTTGGAAGCTTGTAATAGAGTTTGGATTGACTTTGGAGCCGTGGAGCAACAAACGGAAGCGATTGAAGTGGAGAAAAATGAAGACTGTCCAAATCTGCACGGGGCCGTGTGAAATCTACACGGGGCCATGTGAAATCTACACGGGGCCGTGTCAAATCCACACGGGGTCGTGCAGAATCATGCAGAAACCCCCAGACCAAATCACACGACCCGTGTGGATTCCACACGGGGTCGTGTGGCGCTGAATAGTTGGTTACGCAGCAGTTTTGGTCACGGTTTTAAGGCTATTTTTGAGCAGTTTTGAGGGGGGATTCATTCTAGACAAAGAAGGGACGAATTTTGGGAGACTCCTATCATCATAAACATTTGGAAAACATCAATTTGTGTTTTGAACATTGTTTGTAAGTGCATTTATACTACCTTTTATTGTTTGTATTGTAGAGATCTTAGTCCACTCATGTGTGGCTAGATCTCTACCCTTTCCGATTCTGTGAATCATGTGATTTGGTGTTTTTAATCAATTGGCTAGAATTATATTTGTGTTTTTCATCTAGTTGTTCGAGTTTTGTGTTCAATGTGCATGTGATTCTTATATTGATTCCTGTTGGCCACTTGAATTGATGTTTGTATCATGATTGTTATTCTAATTGTGAAATCCGTAATTGTTTTACGATTAGATGATGTAACAACACCCAAATTGATCTTTTGTTGAGGATTATTTGGATGTAATTCGAATAACATGTTTTCACGCTTCCGAGATTTTGAGAAGTATTAAATGTTGATTGGTTGTTCACTTAAATCCTAATGCATTTCTCTAATATAATCCAAGAGCTTGTTTGGATTATGTTAAGAGAAATAGGTTTAATTCAAAGAGCTTATTTTGATTAAATAACTTTGTGAACCAAAAGTATTAGAGCTTATTAATGCTAGCTTTTAAAACCATCTTAGATGAGACGAATAGATCTTCTAGTCTTAGATTGAGAATCCTTATCAAACATGTGAAATGGAATCGGAATTTTACTTCATTGTATTTTCCTATCTTTCAGTTCATTTGTATGTTTAATTGAATTGGTTTTATAAATTTCGTATATCAAAACCCCCCTTTACATCTAGTGTATCTTATATGATAAATCTGGCGTAATATTAGACCCGCGTCCCTGAGGATCGACCTTGCTTATCTCTTACTACTTTGTTAGTAAATTGAGCAGAGAATTAAGACTTGAGCTTTACATATATTATCTCAATTTATTTGTTGAATTGACGCTTCAACAAACTTCAAAACCCAACGGCTCTTTGTAAATGTACCCGAAACACACCCCGTGCTCCCACTGTCACAAAATCCCCTGAATGCTTTAGACTTTCCGACTTGTTCAGCTAATATCCCATTGGCTCCAGAATTCATGTTTGCAAAATGAACTCTCTTAGCACTAGATTTAGCGAACCAGATTTTGTCATGCTTAACGGGGACGGTCATACTTCCCTCAGCAGGTACCTCAACCATATACAATGACTCACGCTTCATACCTTGAGCAATCACCGAATTTCCATTGACCACCCTCCATTTACCACCACCAAACCTTACTTCCAGTCCTTGTTTATCCAGCTGACCAACAGAAATCAATTTCTTCTTCAGCTCCGGAATCACCCTGACATTCTTCAGGTTCCATGTAGTTCCCAATGAAGTAACCAGATCAATATCTCCCATGCCCGTTACTTGAAGCATCTCATCATTTGCTAACCGTACCTTCCCAAAATCTCCTTCTTTTAGATTCACCATCGTTTCTCCGTTGTCCATGGCGTGAAACGAAGCCCCTGAATCCATGACCCAAGAGTCTACACAGTTTTCCATACTGAGTATCAATGCATCTTCCTGATAAACATTCTCAGCACCAACACTGTTTAATTCTTTCTTTGGACATTGACTCTTAACATGTCCCACCTCTTGACAGTTCCAGCACTTCACATTCTTCCAAGTTCTAGATAAACTTCTTTCCCGACTCCCACTGCTCCCACTATTCCTGCTATTCCCTCTACCTCTTCCGACATTTAATAACTCAGAAGAAGAAGATCCACCTTGATTCTTGCGTCTGACATCCTCGCCAAGAACCAAATCTCTAACCCCTTCAAAAGTCATACCACTGGTCCCCACTGAACTTGTAACAGCGGTTACTGTTCCAGACCAGCTATCAGGTAGTGAAGCTAGTAGCACTGAAGCTTGAGTCTCGTTATCAAATTTAATTCCCACAGATGACAATCTGGACAGAATTGAATTTAGATTGTTAATGTGAACCGTAACTGAGCCTTCCTCATTCATCCTTGTAGTGAACAGCTCCCTCATCAAGAACACCTTGTTAGCCGCCGACGGTTTCTCATACATGTTCGTCAGAGCATCCATCATACCACGTGCCGTGGTTTCCTTCATGATGTTGAAAGCAACGCTCTTTGACAACGACAATGTAATAACCGCCCTAGCTTTCTTGTCCTTTGAGTTCCACGCATCTTCAGCAGCTTTTTCCATTTTCTCCGGTTTGTCTCCAAGTACCACGTCCAAATCTTTCTGACATAACAATGCTTCTATTTGCATTTTCCACCAGCTAAAGTCAGAACCGTTGAACTTCTCGATTACAACCTTGTCTTTAGCCATTACGACAAACAAGAGACAAATATTTTATAGTACTTTTGTGTGACAGAACAGTACCCTTCAAAGTACCGAGACACCTTCAATACGATTAATAGAAATTAGTTTCTGGTGTGGAAGATCAGACAAAACTGCAACCACAGAGCATACTCTAATTTCTAAAACCGAGACCTCCTCCGAAACCCGAATCTCTGATACCAGTTGTTAGGAATCGGACAGGGTACACGCAGCGGAAACACACTATCACACACACACAAACTCACGAAAATAAAGCAAGAAGAACACAAGGATTTTACGTGGTTCGGATTCGGTGCAAATCCTACGTCCACGGGCAACAACTAGATTTTATTTGACTGAGGAGATTACAAGAGATACACTCAATTTTTATAGGTATTGAGTTGTGGTGCATCTAACTCTTCAACTTGAACCTCTATTTATATACATTTGAGGTGCACTATTAACAATGTGAATATGGAAATAGAAATTAAGTGTGAAGACATTTACCTCACCTATCTTTGACAAAAACTTCACCAACCAATTCACCTAACAGCAGAGACGAAAACGAGGAACTAGAAGTATGCATCATTGAAGGCACCAATCACTATCTACTATATCCCTGTCAAGCTTTAAGGGGAGCTCCAACCGTGAAAGAGAGAACTGACTTTTAAAATTAATATATACACACAACTCACCAAACTCACACCGACTCTCTCACACAGTCTCCCAAGTTACAAGGAACCGGAACTAAATGGAGAACAGCGGTCTAAATTTGCTATTTTGCCTCTGAGTTTGGCCCAATTAAAGAGATTGACTTGGATTTCGTCTACTACAGCAGTGAGCCTTTTTTTTCATCCTAAAGACCACCTCATATCTCGATTTCCAAATGAACCAGCATGTTGCTTGTACCACTACATGGAGAAAGATTATTTTTTTGGGATTCCTATGATGTTTCTCTAAAGCATACCATACCAATCAGATTATGTTGAATCTCCATTCGAATTTCGCACCAATATTTGAGGATCCATGACCATATAGTGATTACATATTCACAAGCAATGAAGAGATGCTCAATCGACTATTCCATCTTACCACACAAGAGACAACTTATATCCTCTATTGGAATTCCCATTTTCATAATATTCAGAATTTCAAGACTGAGCTTAAAAAACCAACAATATTCTTTCAAAATAGAGAAAATCATCAAAATACATTTTGAAATTGATTTTTTTTCTTCATTCTCACAGAGTGTACATTGTAGTTTATGTTTTTATAGATTATATAAAATGGTGTGTGTGTGTGTGTGCGTGTGTGCATGCGAGCGTGTGTGTGTGTGTGTGTGTGCGCGCGCATACATGCTCTGCATCGTATGTTGAGTCTAAATATTTTGAGATATCAAAGGATCCCGAGAACCTAAGATATATAAAATTCTAAATATTAAGAATTTTAATTACAAATAAATTATGAAAATTTTGTTTATGTCCTTATAAACTTTTATAATTACGCTTATATCTTTATAAAATTTCAAATTACTTGTTTATCCTTACAAAACCTATAAACCCACATATATACCCAAATATTTAAATTAGTTACAATTATCTTTTTAAAAACTTAAAAAAAAAACATTGTTCAAGTTGTTTTTCTATTATTAATCTTGCTTGAGTTACTGTCGGATTTTGGATTTGGGTCACTTACTTTATTCAATTGATCGATATCTATGGCATAACTTTGGATTTGATGCACGTTTCAGATCGATGGTAACTCCAAACATGTGACTTCAATCTATTATGGATCAACATTTTGGAAATAGCTATAAATGGATAGATTTTGCTTGATGAAATGAATTTCTTGTGGAACGATGACACCTCCATGTCAAAATTTGAATTCAAGATCCAACTTTTGTTCAATTGGTTTATATTTTGGCTGCATCTTGATTCCTATCGATATGTTCGAGATTTTTGGGAGAAAGATTATATCGTAATATTACAAGTTAATTAGTTTTTTAATAATAAAAATCAATTTAAATATATTTTTTTATATTGAAAATTATTAAATTAAGTATTTGAGTATATATATATATATATATATATATATATATATATATATATATATATATATATATATATATATATATATATATATATATATGAGTTTATAATTTTCAGGATAATATAAATCTAATTTGAAAATTTTACAATGATATATATAATTATGAAAGTTTATAAAAATATAAACTCAATTTCTATTACATATTTAAACTACACCAAAATTTTAAAAAATCACAATAAAATTAATTAAAACATTTATTCAATATAAAAACGTGATTTTCATTATAACTTTAAACTTTTATGTTTTACAACAATATTAGCAATTTGATCTAAAAATATTTCAAAATATGATTTTTACATTAAAATAATGTAAAACTTTTGTCTTTACATAGCCCAAAATTCCAAACGTTACAAAACGAACATGTATACCTCATCACTTTGCGTGGCTCCCCAACAATGAAGGGAAGGGCAACCTTTGACTCTGCATATCATATTGGGAACATCACCTTCACTATTCACTCCTCCCCAATCTTCAAATCGTTATCGCCTCAGTTTCCTACCTTGTTTCACTTAACAATCGCCGGCGCCAACCATTTACGAAAGCTCCACCCACGTAACCAATTTCAAATTCTCCTTCTTTCAGCTCTCTCTGCTTCTACGTTTCGCGTTTTCTTTCATAGATCCCGATGAATTTGTTGCTCCCAAGTTGATTTCCAGTTGCTAATTCCAAAACCCATAAATCAAATATGAATCCAGTTTTAACTCCGGCCGTTCTCGCGATTCTCTGTTTTTCATCTCTAGTTCTCTCTCAAACACCCACCAATTCCACCTCTTGTCCCATTAATTACGACTACGTGCGGCAAATCCAATGGCCGACCGTCGACTGCCGGCACTCCCGCGACCCAAGTAAAACCGTCACCAACTCCACAACTTGCTGTCAAACCTTGTTGAGTGTCTTTGGCATCGGCTTAGCGGAACACCTTAAAGAAACGTCCCTATTCAATCTTCCCGATCTCGCAACATCTTCGTCTTGTCTCTCTGATTTTCAATCGAAACTCAGCTCGCTTTCTCTCCCCAGTAATCTCGCTTCCTTTTGTTTCGACCCTATGCAGTTTGTCATTTCGTCGAATACATGTGCTGCAATTCAGAACATCCAGGATTGGCGCCGGAAATTGGGGAATAAGACTGTTCTTGATTCGTCATGTCGAAATGATCTCTCCGATCTTACTGCCTGTGATGATTGTGTCGATGCCGGGCTAGCGGTTCACAAACAACTCACCGCTATAGATGGTAATGCATCTCATTCAAATGACTGTTTTTACTTCGTTGTTCTTTATGCTGCTGGTATTGTCAATTCGCTCGGACCTCAAAGTACTGGTGCTGTCGCTTGTACTTTCGGAATCAACTTCTTACCCAAATCCAGTAAAAACAATCGTTCATCTCTGATATTTGGATTGGTTGGAGCACTTGTTGGCATAGTAGTTATGTCTCTTTTGGTGGGGTTGTACTTTTGGTGGGATAGAAAGAGGAAAAGGGGAAGAATTGATGAATCAAACGCAGATGAATTCGAATCGACTCGACCAAGAAGACGACCAAATACTGGTTCTATATGGTTCAAGCTTCATGACCTTGAGAAAGCAACAGATAACTTCTCGCCAAACAATTTCCTAGGTAGAGGTGGATTCGGGGTTGTTTACAAGGGTGTACTCTCCGATGGGTCTGTCGTCGCTGTCAAAAAAATAATCGATTCAGAGTTTGAAGGCAACGATGACTTCTGCAATGAAGTTGAAATCATTAGCAAATTAAGGCATCGAAACCTTGTTCCACTTATCGGGTGTTGTATTCATGGCGAAGATGAAAATTACGAGAGAAGAGACGATCAACGATTCCTTCTTTACGAATACATGTCAAACGGGAATCTCGATAACCATTTATTCCCATCGATGAGCAGAAAACCACGATTGACATGGCCTCAAAGAAAGAGCATAATCCTGGATGTAGCAAAAGGGTTAGCTTATCTTCACTATGGAGTAAAACCTGCAATTTATCATCGAGACATTAAAGCTACCAATATTCTTCTAGATGAAAACATGAGAGCTCGAGTGGCGGATTTCGGGTTAGCCAAGCAAAGTAGAGAAGGGCAGTCTCATCTGACCACCAGAGTCGCCGGAACCCATGGCTATTTAGCACCGGAATATGCTCTCTACGGCCAATTGACGGAAAAAAGCGACGTGTACAGTTTTGGGGTTGTGATTTTGGAGATAATGTGTGGGAGAAAAGCGCTCGATTTGTCGATCTCGGATTCGCCTCGTGCTTTTTTGATTACTGATTGGGCTTGGTCGCTTATAAAAGAGGGGAAAGTTGGGGAGGTTTTGGATCCGTCGTTGTTGGGCGGAGATGGTACGAGTTCCGAGATTATGAACCCTAGAGGGATAATGGAGCGATTTGTGCTTGTGGGAATTTTGTGTGCTCATGTCATGGTGGCTTTAAGGCCTACGATTATGGATGCATTGAAGATGTTGGAAGGAGATATTGAAGTGCCGGTGATTCCTGATAGGCCGACGCCGCTTGGCCACCCTAAGTTCACCGGAGATGGAAGTACTTTTAGTATTTCGCCGGTGTTGAGTGGTCTACAATTGCAGGCGACTGACATGCTCAGGTAGGTGAATAAAAAATTGGGGAAATTAGGAATGAAACGAGCATGTAGATGACAAAAAAATGAGTATGGAAGCAAGGAAATTTTTGTTGTATTTTAGGAGTATAATGATTTGGTAGGTCTCATGATTCGTTGAACTTTTTGATTGTTTTGTTGTTTTGGGAGCCATTTATGGCTTTGGAAGCAACTCACAAGTCACAACGTGTAAATAAAATGTATATAGTTTGGCCTTATTTATAAATTTATTTTATCTCTTGTAGTTTAATTTATCAAAGGAATTTGGATTATAGTGTGTATGATAGTATTTTCTCTTTGTTCTAATTTTCTTAAACATTCTTTATTGAATGAGGAATGAAGTGGAACTTTGGATTATTCCAACTCATTAATGTCATAGTAAGATAATAAATTGTATGAAATACTAAAAAAAAACATTATCTAACTAAATATATGTTATGAGAGTTTAACAAACTATAAAATGTTCAAAAGATAACATGACAACCTCTTATACCATGTTTAATACGTTTAAGTTTTTGGTTAATGCGTGAATAGATAACAAACTATTTAAAATGTTTGAAAATACCTCAAACTAATAAATATTATCAAAATGTAATAAATCATTTAAAATGTTCAATTAATACCATGATGATATTTTTTTTAAATAACAAATTTAACATGTTACAATTTTCAAATTTGAAACGGTTGGTCAAAACCATCCATGGATATGTAATGTTTTCTCAAAAAACATCCATAAACATATAATGTTTTTAAAAATTATCATGGATCATTTCAAAATTAAAATTTGACATATATATATATATATATATATATATATATATATATATATATATATATATATATATATATATATATATATATATATATATATATATATATATATATATATATATATATATATATATTCAACCAACCATTTTTATATTTCAATTTAATGACTCTTACTTAATTATTCAATTTACAACAATAAATTATGTATTCATCTTTCATGTAATGTTTATTTTAGACAATTTTATTTGTTTACCATTACATAAAATATGAAAATATAATTTTTTTGTTATATATTGGATAATTTTATATAAATCATCCACCTAGAGACATAAAAAACCGCAGGTTGACTATAGAAGAATTATATATTCAGTCAAATCTTAGTTTTGACATAGTTGATAATGTTTTTTTAAGAAGAATTCATGTCCATCGGTGTTTTGTTAAACAAACTTACATGGTCTGGGGTGATTTTGAAACATTCTAGATTTTAAAAAGTTAACATTTTAAACTTGTCATTCTAAAAATAGGTTATAATGCATCTTTTTAAAAAAAATTAAATAGTTTGTTACATTTTCATAACATTTATTAGTTTGTAGGTTTTTTGAATTTAACAAAATTTGTTATCCATTATGACATTAACCATAAGTTTGACGAATTAAACATGTTATAGGAGGTCACCATGGTACTTTTAAACATTTTAAATAGATTCTTACCCTCTTAGGCCCTTTTATTTAGTTCAATGGTATTTTTTGAAAATTTCAGAAAATTTGTTACCTTATTATGACATTAACCTTTTATTTTATTATCAATGGTTTCCTCTAAGTTACGTAATAATCTTCATTAACACTATCACAATCCCCAATCGAGTACTGACGGTAAAATAAATAAATACAGTTTTTTTATTCTCGGGCACATGTCCAATAATTTCTTGCAATATGAAGCATTAGTCCACGATAAAAAATAAGCATTCATATAAGGCTAAAGAAAAGACAGTTGCAATAATGTTGCACATAAAAGGGAAAAGGGATACAACGTAATATTTTACAAAGATACAAATAGTCAAACCATATAGTATATGTAAATCGTGAACGAAAAACTAACAATATAGGTTGTAATTAAGAAGAGAACAAGAGTAAAATTGTGAATCAGAGTGGTTCAAGGGAAACAAAAAAAGCTAGTATATATGATATTTGTATACTATTCCATTACCACAATTATATGCCTCCACTCCATCCTATAAGAGGACATGTTGTCAATAAGAGTTAAATCCTTCCAAGTATAACCTCACACTATCGTCTTATTTACTTCTCAAGCATCTATTCCTTCTCGTACCCTCGATCGTAAGCGACTCCACCTTACTAACCAGATTTGTTGGTTGTCCCATATACATATGTGACATGAACCACCTCAATCTTCCTTCACTCAGTTTCTTAATTATCAATGCTACTCCCAATTATTTCCCAAAACTTGTGTTTGATATTTAGTCCAAGAGTGTTCCACCATATGTCCATGGCAAGAAACAAGTCATATGATATTTAGAATCTATATATTGATTTGTAGGGATCCTTTAATACAACAAACATGATCAAAGAATACCACGGCTATTTGTATCGATATGAACTGATATGAACTGCTACAAGACACCAATAATAAAAGCAAGACTTAATGTATTCTTCCTTGTTCTAAAGAAGGGGCAATAAGGAACCACCAATAGGGAGAGGGAAATAAGGAATCAAGGGTTTCTTTAAGTACATTTACCATAATCCCTGGCATGCATTTCTTACATATTTAAACTATTGGGTAGCTTTGGCAAAGCCTTTCAATCTGATTTTGTTAAGTAATTCATGTGTATTTAATTAAGTACTCGTAATTAATTAAATGACTATTACATAATGTAGTTTAGTTAACTATAAAATAAACCCTTACTTTTTATCTTTCTTTGATTATTTAAATAGTAAAACAATTAATTATTTATTTTTTAATTCTAATTGGTAAATAATTGATTTATTACTTATATATATATATATATATATATATATATATATATATATATATATATATATATATATATATATATATATATATATATATATATATATATATATATATATATATATATATATATATATATATATTATTTTCATATATTTTAAGCCTCTTGTTTGTGACCTCATAGGTTTACATATAATTTGTAGTATAGTAAATTGTTTGTATCTTACATAATATGTCCAACATACTCCTTATACAAAGGCACACAAGCAATCAACTATACTATCAGTGTTGAGTATACATCAATGCGTCACTTTCTCTAACTATACATAAATGTTTGTCTCTACAAATCTTTTAACTGTACATTGTTAAATACATAGTCATCTTACTTCCATTTTATTTGATATCAATGATTATGAGGCATGGATAGAAGATTTTATAAATGCCCCATAACATTTAGATAAAAAAAATCTCATATTGATTGGATGAGTTTATGATGGGTTTGCGACATAAAATAGAGCATCTTACGCTAAAACCACTACTAGAAAAATGACTTTTAATGACTTACGAACAATGACACACAATATTTTTATGACCGACAAAAATGTATGTCATTGAAAATATGTCATCTTTTGTAACTTTTAAAGATTTATGACACACATAAAATCTCTGTCATAAAATAAAGTCATGTTTTATCAAAACTAATGACATATGTAAATCTACGTCATGTTTTACCGTCAAAAACGAAAAAAGCCCGCGTTAAGTTTTCAATTTCTATAATTTCCCACTCACTTTCCCCAAAAAATTTCAAACTCTTTTGATTCCCCCTGTAAGTTTAACCGATTCGAAAAAAACCCTAGATCCGTGGTTCTTTTTCTCTATACCACACACATCACACCATCTCCATCGTCTCTGGACCACCATAGTGGGTCGATTTGGGGGAGGACACCAACACACACATAGCTTGTGTAATTAATGGAAGGATTCTGAAACGATGCTGGAATCATAAGGTCTAATTTATTTGGTATACCTATATCATAATCTTTGACAAAGGTCTGATTCAGTGGCGGAACAGTGGTGGAATCATAACTTCTGATTCAGTGGCGCACTCTTTGTTTCTCAATCTGAATTTCGTGGGTATGTCGTATACTCTGAATATTCTTATTGTCCACTTACAGGTATGCCGTATACTCTGAATATCGAAATCGTTCTTGTCTTCATTAGAGCTGATAACAGAAGGAACAATGGGTGTGGACATCATTATTCTCTTGTGTAATTGGTTTTCTATTAATGGTGTGTTGTTTGTTGTTTTACATTTGGTGTCTTCTAATTGGGTGTGAGCGTAGAAGGTTAGAACCCTAATTTCTTCTCTTACAGTTATTAACGGCTATTTGTTTTTGTTACTATAATTGATATCTGGTCTTTGGATGATGATTTGTGTGTATAGGCAATCGATTAGGTTTGGTGTTAGATATTTTTCTTTTTAGATATCCACCGAAGACAATAGTAGAGAAGAAGCAATTGCATCAGGTACGCAATTCAAACCCTTCACCGTCTTCTTAATTTGGTTTAACTTTATTCTTTCAATGTGTTTAGATAGTTTTTGATTTTTTTAATTTTGGATGTGGTTTGATCAAGAAGGGCACTCCAGGTGTTCGTTCAAATATCACAGAACTCCTTTATCTTATTCCTTCCATTGAGCACTCTCTTCAATTTCCGTTCCTTTTCTAGGTAACCCTCCAAATGATTTTTTTTTCTAGACTATAGAAATTGCTATTGAATTTTGGCCTTGACAGGTTTGTCCTTCTCATCTATGAATTGTGGCTATGTTAATTATTATTAGATCAATTAAGAAAGGTCCTTTACCGCTCCTCCATTTTTTAATATTTTTCATAATTTTTTTCCTTTCTAAGATGGATCATATGTAGAAAGCAACAAATAATACCGTTGTAACATATGATCCATATGTTCCAAATTAAGGTGAGATGTTACGACACCACTATTAGTTTATCATAGTAAAAACTAAATTATATTATTAAAATTGATAATTTTTTGCGGCCCTATGAAAGCTCATTAAAATGCTTAAAATTTCAAGTGCAGAGAAGGTGGAGATCCGGAGGATAGACTTCATGGAAAAGCAAAGGTAAAGAATTGTTGCCCTTATATCACGTGTTGTGACTTATTGCAATTTTGTGATTGAGTATTTATTATTCTTATTTGTAGAAAAATCCTTGCTTTGGGGTTCAACCAAAAATTCATTGGTACATATGATTACTACTTTGATTATTGTGTTGCTGGCTTTAAGTCCCACACACTTCGATATTACCAGGTATTTTTTTTCTTAATGTACATCTCAATTTAAAAATTATCAAGACTCTTTTTTGCAAATCATAGATAGAAGAATAAAGCAATTCTCATCATTTTATGTTTGTTTATTGAAGGTTGTTTTTTCAAGTCCTAGAAACATTGCTGAACTAGGAGATCTTTACAAGGATATGACCTCAGCTTATTAGCAAGGGTATAACCTAATTAGTTTGATTAAAATTGATGCAGTTGGAAAAGAGCAGTCGTTCGATTGAAGAGTGAAAGATGGTACGGGTCCTATAATTTTCTTTTGTTGAGATCGTGAGGTCGGTATATATTAAAATCTTTCTAACTTATTTTCTTGGTAATCTATGTTTTTCATTTTAGGATGAATATACGTAGGCTGATATGACCGTGGTTCATGAAGATTGGGCATCTTTCTCATACTTTATTTACTGATAATATTTCGTATTTAAAAAACAACGTTTTTATTAGTTTGGAATGCTTGCTTTGTCTATGACATTCGACATATTATGTTGTGTAATGGATGAAGTTTTTTTATGAATATGATATTTTATTTTGTATTATGACATTAAATGTATGATCTAAATTGAACATTAGTAAATCTAATAAAAATATCTTTATTAAAATCATGACATACAATTGTCTGTCATGTATTTTAGAAAGAGAAGTCAAAATTTACGACACACAATGTCAGTCGTAAATGTATGTCGTAAACGTAAGTCGTAAATTTATGACAGACAAAGTGTCTGTCATCTTTCATTTATGACTGGGGCTTCAATGACAGACATTTGTCTGTCATCTATACCCTTTAATGACTGACATTGTCAGTCATTAAAAGCCTTTTTTCTAGTAGTGAACGGCAACTTAAGCATTTTAAAAATAACAAGTTTATTTTGCACCATTTTGAAACAAAAACATCAAGGATCCAATTACATATGTAAGAATGATATTTAAAACATACATATGATGTTTTAGAATGACAACCTTTGAAACCTTTGATCCCACTCAGAATTGGGGAGTTGAAGTAGATGGCAAAAACCAAGAAGCTTGATCTTCTCTACAAGTATCCACCACCAAGAGTAAGGCACTTGGAAGGCTAGTTTCTTTCTTGTATAAAGAACTTTTTAAGCCTTAAAAAAGTTCTTATGTGTTTAAGTGCTTCATAAGCCTTTAAGTGCTTTTTAAGCCTTTAAGTGCTTAACACAATTAGGCACTAAAGGAGAAGCACTTCTAATCACTCCAACTCTTAACTAGTCTTAACAAGAGAGCATATAGAGAAGGAGCGAGTGAAGAACCACAAATTTCTTGAGGGAGGGAGGAAAGAAATAACTAAAAATTTAGTCTTACACTCTCTTATATACTTACACATGAGATCCAAGACCCATGCCATCATTAAATGCAAAGATATGACTTGTAAAAGGCATGTGATGTGTAAGAGGGAGGTTGACAAGAAACCTCCATACCATCATGAAAAATTAAGTCAATTCTTGATAAAAGGAAAAGATGATGTGTCCAACACACTACCTTAATAAACTAATATTCATAGTAAAAGTTAGTGGAATCCAAAGTATCCAAAAACTTGTACATTACTTAATATATGATACCATATGATATAATAACTAGTTTTTTCCCTTTTAATTATTATTTTCATAAAGAATAATTATTCTCTAATAATACAAAACTTGAATTTATCTATTAGTTATCAAATACTTAATAAATACCAACTTGATAAAGGTGTGACCCTATAGGATCATATGTTATTAGCAATATCATTCTATAATGATTTTGGAGCATAAAGATCCGACAATCTCCCACTAGCACAAGATTCACTATGAATTGACATAGACAATAGTTGACGTCTAGCAATGGAACTACTGCCCCTAACAACACACGAAGAGGTGCCATCCATCAACATCCAATTCCAAGAGCTCAAAGCTGCAATTGATGCATAAGGTAAGTTTATCAATATTCACTTTGTTTCAGACATCATGTTGTACATGAGACATAGAAAGTGATCATTCTCATTTGTTGTCCAACTTTTAGTAAGGGCCTTAGATGTCTTACTCTCAACACATAAGAGGAACATATCCTATCTTGAATACATACATACTCATGTTAGTTCATACTATACCAACAATGGCATTTATAACTGCACGGTTACGAACATCGTTTAACCATGTCAAAGCACAGTAATTGTTCAAGATTCACTTATGATTAATGATTCATGAAGTGTTTCTTGAAGTGGGTCATATCCAATAGTTGTTCTCTAACAAGTACATATGAACTTGGATGCAACACTGTTCTATTTCATCTCATGAAATCAACCAATCTGATTCATATTAGTCTTAATTCATAGTTGCTCCCACAACTATCAGTGACTATGGACGATTTAGAATAAACAATTTATTTATGGATAAAAACATGGTAACATAGAACACAATAACATCAATGCAAAAGAGATATCTCATATATCAAAAAAGATTGCATGTTATTGTTGTATAGTTCAGAATATCCATATATTTAAAAATACAGATTTAGATCCAATCACTGGATAGTCGAAAGCCAGTTCCTTTTTGCATGACTTTCAAACTTGTTTTGAGAAAGAGGCTTCGTGAATGGATGCGCTAAATTATCATTTGTATGAATCTTTTCAATATGTATATTTCCCAATTCCAATTCTTGACGAATGAAGTTGTATTTTCGTTGAATGTGTCTAGTATTGTTTGTAACCATTGGGTCTCTTGCGATAACAATGACACGAGTGTTGTCACAAAACATCTCAATGTAATTCTTGATGCTTGGTACAAACTATAGATCACTGATGAACTTTTTCATCTAATCAACTTCTTGAGCAGCCTCTGATGCAACTATATACTCAGATTCTATTGTAGAAAGTGCAACCACTTCTTGCTTTAAACTTTTCCATGCAATGACCCCTCCATTTAGAGTGAACACGTATCCCGACTGTGACCAATAGTCATCTTGATTAGTGTTGAAGCTAGCATCGGTGTAACATCTTACTCCGAGCTCTTCATTAACTCCTCCATAAACTAGGAATATGTCCTTATTTCTTCTCAAGTACATAAGGATGTTCTTTATGATAGGTTTTCTACCTAGAACAAGCAAGCATGGCAGTAGAAACATACAAAAATTCTAAGGCAAGTAACAATTACTAAAACCTACAAGGAAGCTACTTATTAACAATTTACAACTACAAGAAGGATTACATTACCAACCTTTAGCAAAACCAATTTGCTTGAAGAACCCTTGTGTATAATAATCCCCAAGCTAAGGAAGGTAGTACCCAAAAGAGAATATCTTTAATGGTTCACACCCAATTATTCCAAACAATTAGGTTAATTATGTATTTAAGAAAGCTTGCTATAAAACCCTAGAGAGGGATTATAGATTTAGAGAACAATCACAGTCTAAGAGCTCTAGTAAAATGGCGTAGAATAAATGAGGGCCAGGAGGGATTTTTATAGCTTGCAAGGTTGTTAGGGTTAAACCTTATTTGAATTCAAACTAGATAAAAGATAATTGATTAATTAATCAGTATTATCTTTAATTCAAAAAACCCCTTCACTTGCACTCTATCTTGAACGATTTTGGGAAGGATGAATCCCTACCACCCACCATTCATGGTGAACGACTTTAAAGGATAAAACCATTTTAAATTCACCCTTTATCCTCCCCAAATATTATCTATTGTTCAACTATTAAACAATTAACATTTAGTCCCTCTACTTTTAATTAATCCTAAATTAATTCAAATTAATTCCAATTAATTTTAATTAATTTCAAACTAGTTTCTAATTAATTTATCATCACATAATAAATTAATAAACTATTTATTTCTCTCTCTCTATTAACCTTAATACCATTTGGACTACTAAGGGCAACCCAAAAAGGACCCTATTATTAATGGAAAGTCATTACTAATTTAGTTATGAGCTTTTAAACTATTCCAACACTTTACAGCCATCCAATGTTTTTTGCCAGGATTAGCTAGATATCGACTAGTCAAACTCAGTGCATAAGTTACATCACGCCTTTTGCATGTCATGGCATACATAATTGAGCCTACTGTTGAAGCATACGGTATATGACTCATTCTTTAGATCTCATCGTCTGAACTAGGACAGTCAGTCTTGGAAAGAATGGTGCCAGACAACATATGTACAATTCCTCGTTTTGAGTTTTCCATTGAAGAGTATTTTATGACTCTATCAATGTATGAACTCTGACTCATTCCAATGAGTCATTGGGATCTATCCCTATAGATCCTAATTCTGAGTATGTATACTGCATCCCCTAGATCCTTCATTTGAAAGGATTTGCTTAGATTAGCCTTAGTCTCTTTCAATGTTGGGATATATTTCCTAATCAATAATATGTCATCTACATATAGAATTAGAAATATAATTTTGCTCCCACTTGCTTTGACATATACACATGGTTCATCGGGGCTTTCTGAGAAACTAAACCTTTTGATGTTCTTATCGAAACGATGATACCAAGTCGTAGATGCTTGTTTCAATCCATAAATTCACTTCTTAAGCTTGCACACCTTCTTTTGGTTTGCGGGATCGACAACACCTTCAGGTTGCTCCATATAGACATCTTCTTCAAGATATCCATTAGGGAAAGCAGTTTTGACATCCATTTGCCATATCTCATAGTCGTAATATGCGGATATGGCCATGATAACTCTAATAGATTTAATATTGGCAACTGTGAGAAGGTATCTTCGTAGTCAATACCATAAACTTGATTATACCCTTTCGCAACAAGTCGTGTCTTGAATATTTGTACATTTGTGTCCATATCGATCGTTTTCTTGAAGATCCACTTGCTTCCAACAGTCCTGCTGTCAGAAGCAAGTCAACCAAGTCCCATACTTGATTATCACTCATGGACTGAATTTCAGCTCTCATGGCCTCAAGCTATTTATCATATTTTAGATCTACAGTAGATGTCTTGAAATTAGTAGGCTCACGTTGATCCACTATGAAGAATTCCTCTTCAGGAATAACAAATCCATATTTGTCAGGTTCCTACCGAGGTCTACTTAAGCGTCGTACAGTTGGTGTGTCGTTTGGCATCTGAATAACAATATCAGGCTCCACAATACTTGGTGGAGTGTTATTTTCAACTATAGGTTGTGTCTCTCGAATCTCCTCGAGATTAATAGGGCTCCCACTTTCTTTATTCATAATAAAGTATTTTTCAAGAAACACGACTTTTCAAGCTATAAATCTCGATTTTCTTCTTTTTGGAAGAAGTAATAGCCCATGGTTTCCTTTGGGTATCCCACAAAGATACACTTTTGAGATCTGGGTTCAAGCGTGTTAAAAGTCTCTCTTTTAACATGAGCTTCACAACCCTAAATTTTTAAGTAAGACATCGGTGGAACCTTTCCATGCCATAACTCGTATGGTGTCTTACTAACCTTTTTAGTTACGACCATGTTTACATTACGGGTTGCGATTTCGAGGGTATATCCCCAAAATGAATAAAGAAGGAAAGTATGACTCATCATCGATCATATCATATCAAGTAAGGTAGAATTTCTCTTTTTGGAAACACCATTATGCTGTGGCGTTCCAGGTGGAGTGAGTTGTGACACTATGCCACAATTCTTAAGATGTTCATCAAACTTATAGCTTAGATATTCACCACCATGATCCGATCGTATGGATTTAATCATTTAGCCTATGATTTTGTACTTCATTTTGGAATAGATTCCACGTCGGTTTTGTATATTTTGAACTTTTTCAAGGCCTCATCCTTAAATTGCAATAAATACACATAGTAAAACCGAGTTGAATCGTCAACCAAAGTAATCACATACTTTTTGTTACCAATAGAAGGTGTAGAATGCAAATCAACAAAGGCTACTGTGAATTAGATCTAAAATTCTAAAATATCTATTAACATTTGGAAATGGTTGTTTTGAAATTTTCGTTTACATGCAAGCCTTACATTTTTCAGCATTGATATCAAAAGATGGAATTGAACCATCTTTTTACATTTGATGCATTCTACTAAATTTGACATGGCCTATACGAGTATACATTAACATAGAGTCATCAATTTTAAAAGAAGTAGATGATACAAAAATAGAGACATCAACACAAGTAAAAGTATGTGTCACATTTAAACGAAATATACGATTGCATAATATCCAAAACCACAAACGTGCCAGATCGTGATATGATATATATATATATATATATATATATATATATATATATATATATATATATATATATATATATATATATATATATATATATATATATATATATATATATATATATATATATATATATATATATATATATATATATATACACACACACGATTCATAAACCTATTTAAAACCATGCCATTTTTAATAACTACCACTAACTAGGTTCTTATGAAGCTTAGGAACAAACAAAACACTAATAAACTTTATTGCTTTTCTAGAATTAAACTTAATACTAACAGCTCTAACACCACAAATAGGTTGAGTTAACTCATCATTTCCCCTCTTAATCATGGATCCATCATCAATTGGTGTCAATTTATCAAACCATCAATGATCTTACACTGACTTGTAGCACCCAAGTCGACTCACCGAGTATAATCATCATCCTGCGCATAAAATGATTCAGGAATTAGTGAACAATAATTTTGAATAGAACTACTGAGGTTACAAAATTTTTTACCTTATTTTGGTGCAACCGAGTCCTTAGACCTACTATTTCCACCACCATTGTTTCTTGCACAACTATTTTGAGCACCATTCCTATTGAGATTGACCTGACAATAATGCTTAATGTGACCAGTTGTTTGGCATATCCAACAAACCAGATCCTTTGGGTTCTTGTGTGGTTTTTCACGACCATCATACTTGCGTTTGATGCCTTTTCCATTGTAATTTTAATTATTTTTATTTAGTTCCTCCATATGGACAGAGGGTTGTCCAACATCAAGTTTCTCTTTATTCTTGTCCCATTATTGAACATAAAGTGATTCCTCAATACATATATGACTCCGCAATTGTATTAAAGACAACTCGTCCTTTTGATGTTTTATAGTGTGTTTAAATTCCTTCCAAGATGGTGGTAACTTGTCAATCACACTCGGCATAACAATTTATTCATCCATTTTAATATTGTGTTGAGTGAATGGACCAAGAATATGAAGGATTTCATTGTATTGTTCCATAACCGACCTTGAGTCTGCCATTTTATAGACTCAAGGGTGTTCGAAAATTCCTCCGCAGTCTCCATGTTTTTGTAAACATCAAAAAGAGGATCATACATACACATAATAATGTGGCCTCTGCAGATGTAGTCAGCATTCTTCCACTTGCAGCGGCTTTTGGTTCGTTCCACGGTTTCCTTGGGCTTCTGGTGCAGGGGTACTCAGAACGTGAACAACCTTCACAGTGGTGAGAAGAAAGTGCATATTCTTCTGCCAACAGCGAAAGTCCTTTCCCTAAAGCTTCTACAACTTGCCAAACTTGGTAGTAATCCTTTTCATGGATTCACCCATGATTTCAAAAACAGAAAACAAGTATAAAATTCGATCATTGGGGTTTGGGAGGAAGGGTCACTTTTGGAATCAATAGGTTTCCTAGAAAACTCAAGGAACAATTTCAAATCAAGTCACTGATCAGAAACCACAAACTAGAGATTTATATAACTCAAATTCTTCTAATTACCAAATATAAAGATATATAATCATTTAAATACTGATTCTATCACATTAATATATGACGGCGGTTTCAAAAAAAATTATCATGAAATATTATCTGAAATTAATATATTCCATTATGATTTCCTTATAGAATAAAATTTTCAGATGGGGCGCTACCTTGCACCCTGCGAGGGCAGCTCCCTCGACCCTTGCCATTTTGGTCAAACCAAATTACAACTTTGGTCCCTATGGTTTATACTAAATTATAGTCTTGGTCCCTATGGTTTATACCAAATTATAGTATTGGTCCTAGTTTTAAAAATCGTGCACCGGTGGTCGTTATGGTTTCCAAATTTTTTATTTTTAGTCTATGTGTTCCCAAATCTTTGATTTTTGGTTCCTCATTTTGTTACCGTTTGTATAAAATAAAAGTGAAAGCTTTGAAAACCACATAGACCAAAAGTTAAAAATTTAAAAACCACGGAGACCATAGATGCAAGATTTTCAAAATTAAAACCATAATTTTAATTTGGTGTAAACTATAATGACCAAAATCGAAATTTACTCTTATAATTATTTAGAACTTCCCAATCAATTCTATACAATATCACATGTTTTTAATTATTTAACTAAAATATATATTATTAAAAATGATATTGAAAATTTTAAACCAGTACTCTTAAAATATTCATATTTTATATTTAATTACGATACTTTTTTCAAAGAATATCAACTAACGGATGAAAGCTTCGAGATATAGTAGTATTATTCTATTTAAACAGCTGAACTCATGAAATTACAAGTTATTATACATATGTAACGTACAACAATCATGTTTTAATTTTTAAGGACATTTATTGGTTGGTTTTCTAATGTGGTAGATTGGTTGTTGGTTATTTTGTTCTTTTGGTGGCTTTTTACGTGTTATAGTCTTATAGAGGCAGTTTTCAAGATCTATCAAGTGTTATTTAATATAATAAATTTATTAAAATGTTGAATGATTTTTTATAACGGCAATATTTTGTAACATATTTTATATGAAAAGTCTGACCTTATTATTTTATGTAAGCGTTGTCCTTAATAGATAATCTATTCAACAAATAAAAAGTCTTAACTTTTCCAATAATTAACTAAAATTTCTTCGTTTTAGCATGGAAAAACTTTGTTGCGTTCGGTAAACCATGATTCATATTTATTACCACTTACTATAACACTATAACAGGTCGAATAAAACTACACAAAATTACATGGTTTTGATTAAACTAGTGGGAGCCCGTGCTCCGCACGGGTTCAGGATTATTTTAGCGGGTGTTTGTTGTGTGTATTTAATTTGGTTAATTTTGTTCGGGCTTGAATAGGGACAAAATGTGAGAAATCTTTGAATAGAAAACATTTTGGAAGGTGCAATGCTGTAGTATTAAAAAATGAAAGTAGGATGCTATCCTAAACAAAAAAATGAAAGTACATTGCTATTTCTTGCAAATTAATATGTAACATTATGTCACTGTGTCAAATTGAAGAACAGAAAAAGACTGGTAACGTACCCAAAGGTGCAAAAGGCGCATGCTTTCCATTGCTTCAACATCTCAACAACTGACAGTAACTTCTCATTATCAAAAGCATCTGGAAATTAAAATAGGGAAGTATTATAAGAAACACGAAAACAAACCCAGATTACAAACATTAAAATAAATTAAGTCGATCAAGATTAAGTTAAAGTCACAAAACTTGCCAGGATGATCAAACTTGTACGCATGGACCCTGTACGTACAAGGGCGATATGATGAAGTCGTTCAGCTCTTTTCTTCACATCATTGTCAATTATTTCAGTATCCTGTCTAGCCCGAGCTATACCAAAAAAGTGAATTAGAAAATTTTAGTAAACACATAAAACTTTTTAATTTTAAACAAATATATAATGTTACCGTGAAGCTTTAAAAATCCCTAACCCAGAATAGCAACATCTTGAAGGGCCCAAGCATCCAACTTCATATGTCGTTTTTGGCTCTTTCATTGACATATCTACCATCATAGTAAGCAAATCTACAAGCTTCGCCTAATGCCTTGTTTGTATTTCTGGTAATCCATACTGCAAAAAGAATGATCAATATGAATATTCATAAATAGTATACGAAATGATCAAATTTTTTTAATATTTTTAAAACTTACGAGAATTATTGCCCAGGTTGTAAATTGCTCTGTGGAAGTCAAATTGCAACTGTGTTGCTGCACGAAACTTTACAGGCGACAAATGTGACAAATTTAAAGATTTTTTTATCCATTTTTGGTTGCTAAAAATTAAGATTTTTAATTTTTTTTATTGGATTTTAGAACTGGAAAATGGGATTTCCAGCAAAGTATTTTTCTGTTTTATTTGCAATTCCTCGAAATATGTATAATAAATGTATCTAGTTTTGGAGTTCTATTTCTTACTGCTTCTTGCTGTAAGAAATATTCAAGCCACACAGCTGCATCATATGTGTCAACATCACATCAAAATTAAAAGGAAATCATAAAACTATCATTCAAGTCAGAAGTGGACAACTGGCTAGATACGTACACCTTTCCGTTATATTCAACAGGAAGAAATGAACCCCCACTTGCAAAAATGGCTCGACCCTGTAAAAAAAAACACAAATATACAAAAGTAAAAATTAAATATAAATCGATGAAATAACTAAGATACCTGAATGATTAACTAATCTGTTTGGAAAACATTATGCAGAAACAAAAAGATGCATTTTCATCTTTCATTTTGAAAAATGGTTGTTTAACAATACTGATTTATCATCGATGACATTACAAAAAGATTTTAATGATTAATTAATAATTTATAGAGAGTGAATTTTATATAAAAAAGTTATTCCGCAGAACTATTTGGATTATAACAATCCAAATGCCATCAATAGAACCAAAAGTTTCAACCAACTTAATCAGGTTTCTTCATGAATCATGATCAATTGCATATTTACAAATGCCATCCTCTTTTTTCTCCCCACATTTATACAAAAATTTACGTAGACAATACATGATTTAATAAAAGCAAAAAGGAAACAGTCACTTACTCTTACGGGTAAAAATGACAAAAATATAATAGAATGTCCTTCCTTCTTGAACTCGCATAGACATCTCCTTCCAATAAACAAATCTAATATGATACCCCATTACTGACAACTGAAACAGAAGCAAATTGACAAACCAAAATAAACACATAAATACACAGGGAATCTAATGGCATACCTCACGACGAAGAGCATATGTACACTTTAATGTTTCGAATTGTGTCAACATGTATTTATCTTTGAACGAATCCGATTAGATGTTAACATAATTCAATCCATCCTGCAACTTCAAAGATTAATCATATCAGAAAGTTAGCATAAACCAAAAAATTCAAAGAACAATTTTGCTTTTGACTGATAGAATCTCTCTTTTGTCCCTCCTGACCGAACCCACCAAAAACCAAATAAATAGATAAAGTTTTGATTGCTGGGGTCTCGCCCTTGAAAACATCATGAGCATGAAGAACCGAACCAACAGAATATATTGCCTCCGCAATTTCTAGGTATGTAAACCAGTTTAGGATTTTCAAATGGCTATGTGATTTGTCGATGCTGCATTTTAGCCACAAGGGTAAAATGGTTGTTTATTGTCATTCACTTCATTTAACTCGAAAAACAAATAGTTAACTTTTTTTTATGCTTACCTTTGAATAGAAACAGTGGAAACTCTGTTTCAGATACCGATTAAAAGATAATAAAAGGGAACTGAATAGAAACAGTGACACAGTTTTCACCATTTTCAAAGCTTGATTTAGATGGACTTGTTGAGTGTTCTGTCTCAGTGTCACCACAGCAAGATTTTGAGCACTTTAGCACAAAAAAAGGTTTTTCTTTGGTGGAATTTTCATCGTTAGAAGAATTTGTTTGGAGTATCTCAAGATACGAGGAGTTTTCATCCTACATGAATCAAGAAAAACAAAGAAGAAAGAAGAAACGTAAAGTAGCAATTTATCGAACACCTTGTAGGCACTAATATGAATCGTATCACAATCTGAAATCTAGATAAATGTGAAATGAAGACAATAACAATATTGATAGATACCTGTGTCTCTTGTTGTTTTATGAACGTGGCGGGCACGAATGGGTCGTCAACATCAAAAGCTTGGCTCAACGGGACCCAATGCAGCTCATAGATTCTACTTGAACCACCCATCTTCATCGTGTCTCCTTCTTTCAGTTTCACGGGAACCCCTGGTTGAATTCTCTTCCCCGACACCCATGCTCCATGGACTGTGATTTTTCCAATACCAATTACATAGATTATAAACTGTATAACGAATCATTTTTCCCAATCCAAATAATATATCGCCATAGAAAAATTAAGCGTATACCCAATACAGCTGGAACAGTAGACACATATTAAAGTTGTATTATATAGAGAGGTGGATGTATGGATATTGAATTTTACCATATGATAGATTCTGGAATTGAAAGCCTGAAACACCAAAGATTGAAACTCTCAAAAGCTTGAAACCTTGAATTACTCAGAATTAGCAGCGATAGTTTACCTTGAAATTGTGGGCTTCCCCTTGAATTTGAACGGATTTCTTGTAGAGAACCAAAGCCTGAAAGCGAACAGGTCATGTCGGTGTTGTCAAGAAGAAGAAAGCGAAATCGGCAATGGGTGAGAGCGGAGAGGAAGGAAACGTTGGCAGATGATCGCAATTGGAAATCGGTGGTGTGGAGGAGACGCAAAATCGAGGGAAATTCCACATAGTCTTCACACACCGACTGAAAGAAGAAAAGAAATTTTGAAGAAGCACTACCTGGTGGTGATGGTGCTTCAGTGGCAGTGAAGAAGTCCCTGACGGTAAACCCACGGAGGTGGAAATGCAGCGGTGGGATAGAGGAATGTGGGAGAAAGCGGTGATTCACTCCAAAATGGAAACAACGAAAATAATAACGGTATGGACATAGAAAAGCCAACTTTAAAAAAAAAAGGAACACAAAAAACAAAAAACCGTAGAAAACAGAAGTGAAATTCGATCCACTCTTCAGAAGAAACCTAAATCCAACCCATGCAAGGGCACATAAGCGTAACAGAAGACATACATTCGCATAGAAACTCTGTAGCAAGTAAAAAATTGAAGATGCATAAAAAAATTACCCCAAGAAGGAAACGTAAGAAGACAACCAAGACAACGCCGACGAACTGTTGAAAAGAAACTAAAATCCGTTGCATGCAATCTCCCAGAGGCCACCGACAAGAGAACTTCAGGTGTACACAGTGGCGGAACTACTAAGGGGCCAGGGGAGGCCATGGCCCCCCAGCTTTTTTGCCTACTAAGTTGTTAGTTATATGTATAAAACTGATAGAAGAATAAATAAGAAAGTTGCAGGTGAAGGCTGTTGAGGAAGAAGATAAGTAAGCAGACTATATTTTGTTGATTGTTATGATTAAGAAATCACAGGGAGGTAGTGATATCGTTGCAATCTGTGGCGACCTAATTTTAGTATTAGAGTTTTCTGGAGGTATTAAACAAAAACAGATGGCACCTCTCAACTAATCCAGGGAAAATCGGAGACAAAAAAGAAAGAATCAATCAAGATATCCTTTAATCAAAAGAAAGGAAAGAAAGTTCAAAATTGTTTAAATATCTAAACCATATCAACAAGTATGCGCGAAACTAAATCCTAGAAAAAAATTCAAAAATCTTTAGAAAAATCAACACTCGGAACCCTCGTTCTAGATATACACTTACAGAGCCAAAAACATTGAACCGCGACAATATAGACTCTCCTCTCCGTCACTTATGTCGTCGTTTCTTCCCCATCTCGTTGAGGTTCTATTATCGGAGTCACCTAGAGTCAAGATCAATCGCCGCTCTCCAATTAGACCGCGATTATTCGCTTCAACCCCCATTTATTCGGTCATAACTTGTGATGTATATACTACCCTCTCGACCTCTCCCTATTCTTTTCTTGGCCTTTGACTGATGAATAATTTCAGGTAAAGATTCAAATATATCTAATTTCTCATTGTATTTTCTTCTTATTGGATGTTATTATGTACTTGTTACAAACTTACAATCTAGGGTATGCTATCACCTCACCTATGACTAGAATGGCTTATTGCTATGTCTTTTAATTATCTGCATGCTTAATATTGTTTTCCTTTTCATGTTTCTGTAGATGAATGCCATAGAAAGCTTAAAAAATAACCATTCAAAAGTATATCATATTTATCAATTTTAACATAATTGTATCTTTTAAATTTAGTATTATTAAAAATTAGTCATGATAATTTCATTTGTGAACGGTTAGACTATTTTCTAGTTTGCTATTGAGCAGATTTATTAAGTAAAGAGAGTAGGGTCATGACACCATTAGAAGTCTCGATTTCGGCCCCCCTAGTTTTTGTACTCGTGTTCCGCCCCCGGGTGTACAAGAAGATGATGGAGCATGACAGGAGTGAACGTAAAAAGGAAAACCAAAAACAAAACATAAAGACCCGAAATACAAACCTTACCCTATTTAAAAAGCGGATCCGAATCAACCCACGAAGCAAAAAAAAAAACGCACAATGCACAAAAAAAGTTACAATGAGTGCAAAAAAGAACGGAAATTAAATATAGATATAAATATAAATTAACTATAAAACTCTTTCAAATGGTACTTAATTATTATGACCAATTTTCAAATGACATCAAGTAATGGATCCTGGGTTAGAGATATAGTATTTTTTTCTTTTATATTGTTAAGCAGATAAATATACATATCATACACATCTTTTCGCAAAATTAATATATATTTAATCTAATAAATGAATCAGATTCAGATTTCAGAGGCGTGTCTTTGTTTCAAAATTTTTAATTAACTTTGGATTTTAAGTATATATATACATATAAGATAATAATATACGCGAGACATGTTAACTAGTTATTTAATACGTTAGATTGGTTTTTAGTTATTTTGTCCTATTGTTGGCTTTCAACGTGTTATGGTTTATTAGTCAAGATCTATGGGCCGTCTTGTAAGTTGGTCACATGGCAACCTCCTAGACTGTTGCAGCTATGCACGGTTATACCCACAACTGGCCGCCCGTTATCCATCCATTGCCAAATAGATGATTCATGCCTCATTCTCAATCTTTTAAAACTCGGATTTTTAATTGTTTAGTGTGGTGATCGGGTCACGGATCAATCGTTCTAATCGGTTCAATCGTCGGGTTAATCCGTTGTTTAGAAATTTCATATATTTCATATTTTTAGTATAATTATATATTTATAAAACATAAACAATGTATTTTCATATTTCTGTATCAAAACGTTGTAGATTTCTATAGAAAATTTTTACTAAATTTGATAAACCAATAGTGGACTAATTTCACAAGTTTGAGCATTGAACTCTATAACCAGTTTTTAAAGTCAAAATTCCTACTTTTTGTTTAATCGCCGGGTCAACCCGGTTCAGGGTCATCGGTCCAACCGGTTTTTTAGAAACCGGCCGGTTCAAACCGAGTTAAAATTAGCAAAAACCGGTCATAACTGACTCCGCTCTCTTCACCGGGTCGCCGTTCAACCGGTTCGACCAGCGGGTCAACTCGGGTTTTTAAATATTGCTCATCATGCTTTACATACATGATACATATGTATAATTTGTATTTCATGTATATTATTAGTCCCAATTTCTAGTGTGTATTATATTAACTAGTCCCAATTTCTGTACGCTAGACTAAGCACGGGAAATCCTAAGGTCGATAATGCCCCTGTCCACTATTTATCGATCTTTTGACTATGTGTTGTTGAGTCTCTTATAAAATCATGGTGGTGCATTTGATAGGATGTTCTGCATTTGACTACAAGCCATCTGATGGTAAATTTTGATTTCACAACACTACTTAATTAGTTTATGCCAATTCTTGGCTATATACTAATTCATGATGCTTGATTATGAGAATTTGAGTTACTTCAGTTACTTGAATGCAAATATCTAATTTTGACCACTAATATGCCAATAGTAATTCGAATAAGTCGATATCTTTAGACAGAAAGGTAAACAAATCATTTGCTTTTATTGGTTCCATTCGGTTCATAGAAAGGAAACAATCTTTGTTCATACATGTGTTCCATACACTCATATAGACATCATTTACGTACTAAACATTTTATCCATATAATATTTAAGGTTAATGATCCAAAATGACAATCAATAAAACAAAATTTACTCATTAGGTAACTGAAGTTTTAATTGCATCTAATAGGTTACCGAACTTTCAAATTTGCACCCAATAAGCCACTAAACTTTCAATTTTGCACCTAATAGGTCACTGAACTTTCAATTTTGGTTTTAAAATATCATTTTTTTCAATTTTAATCGGTTAAAACTGTTGTGATAAGACCTCATGAGTGGTTGTTGCCCTCCGGCGAAGAGAGTAGTAGTGGCAGGAGGCGGATTGGGTATCAGAGGAGGAGAGTCGTGGGAGTGTGGTCGAGGTGGTACGACTGTGGTGAGATTGTGGATAAGCTTTGAACCTGCTCGAGGTGGTAGAACTATGGATGAGTTGAGGAAAATGGTCTACGCCTGGTTGGCGGAGATGAATGTGTCGCCAGAACTGGAAAATGGTGGTTAAAATTGGAGACAATGCTATTTTAAAACCTAGATTGAAAGTTCAGTGACCTATTAGGTGCAATTAAAACTTCAGTGACCTAATGAGTAAATTTTATATTATTGGTTGCCATTTTGAATCATTAACCCAATTTTAATAGGAAAAAATAAATAGAGTTTTAGTCATGTAAGCTGGCTATGAGATTTTACTTAATTTAGAAAAAAAAAATTGATAAATAGTATAAGTATTTTTGTTTAAAGTGCTACGTATTTGTAAATATTTTTTAAAACTACCATAACTAGGTATAAAATTCGGAAAAAAATATATTTATATGGTAGCTCAGCTAGATAGTAATTATTGTATATAACCGTTGTTTTTATGCAAACTGCAATAGTGTCCGGAGAAATTACGTGCATATAACTCTATGCTTGCAATCCATTAACATTTTACTTTCAACTAGTGGGGTCCCCGTGCTACGCACGGGTTCGGTCAGGTTGGTAGGTGGGCCAGTTCGTTCAGTGTGTCGGGACGCTTTCTTTTTGCCGATGTTGAACCCACTAGATAGATGATGCAATCCTGTCAAAGACAAAAATATATAAAGCATTTGCTAATTAAAACACATTATTGTCTCAACCATAATAAAATTCCATTAGTAAAATAAACTGCAAGAGATAGCAACGTACTTTCATCGTTTCATTTATTATAGTTCCTATTACAGCATTATACTTTGAAAATCTTCCCGGTTATAGCAATCCCACCAACGAAAATCCAGATAAAAATCAATGTCAATGCTACAATTGAGTAAATTATTAAAGGAAAACTGAAAGTACAATGCTATAATTGGGTAGTTTGTCAAAGTAATGTTCTAATAAAAAGAAAGAAAAAGTACAATGATATAATTAGATAGTTTTTCAAAGCAGATACCTTAATAAGAAAATAAAAGTAGGATGCTATAATAGAAAGAAATGAATGTAAGATGTATAATAGGATTGTTACCATATAATGCCCTCAAATCCTTACCCGTCCATATTCTTTAAGGCTTGTTTATATAATGTTTTGCTTCTCTAACCTAGTTTATCCATTGCTTAGCCGCTTCCATGTTGAAGTCAACAGCCTGAAAATGGTCAACAGTTACAGACACACATACAAACATACAAACATACAAACATACATATACAAGGAAATTAGAACTAAAATCAGGTGTGTTTATAGCCAACAATTTAAGAGGGAGATGATTCCAGAAAAAGCTAACTGGAACAAAAGGGTAACAAACATTTTATGTTTGTCCTGCACTTCAAATATTTCCTTTTCATTGGTAGCTAACACTGTATAAAAATGTATGTGTCAAAGGATTCGGAAGGTAAGTAATCACGAACGAAAAATTCCCTTTAATATTTTCTTGTTCACGGAACTTATCTAAATACTTAAGAAATATTAAAAAAAATTCCCCTTTTTCTCACTTTTTTGTTCACAGGGGGTCTTTAAAACAGTTTTTAAATTAAAAAAAAAAACAAACTATCCATATTAGTAACAAAAAGTTCTACAAAACTCAACAAACTATGAAGCAAATATTAAACAATAAACCACAAACTTCATAGTAAATTACATTTTTGGTCCTGACTTTCTTCAAAAATTTAAGTTTTGGTCCCAAATAGTTTCCTCTTACAATGTTGATACTTATTATCAATTGTTGTAACTATTTTGGTCCCAAAGTTTGTTAAAAAATTATATTTTTTTAATAGTACTATCTATAATTTTGGTGCCTACAGGGACGAAAATCGTTACAACAACTAAAAATAGACAACACAGAATGCAAAAAGAAACTATTTGGAACCAAAATTGCAATTTTTGAACAAACTCAAGGACCACAAAATGTAAACTACTTTAAACTTTAATAACAAAAAGAAGAAACGAACATACTACTGTTTTAGTTATAGGGTTTAGAAAGGGTATTTATGTCATTTGCAGAAACAAAGTGATTAAACTTTACCGAGTCTGTTGTTGCTTCTTGCTTTGGAATGATGAGTGTTGTAACATAGAATTTCCGGTTTTTTAAAGAAGCAAGAAATAAAAAGCAATTAGATGGATATCAAAAGGAGAATTGACATAATGAAAATTAGCGACACATACAAATGACCCAGCAAGAATACCACATCTCTGTAAATTTTTGTCTGTATTTGACTTTGCCATCTTGATGAAGTTGTCCATCAATTTCGTGGGCTGCCTAACACACAAAACATAAAAGTCATGAAAAATAAAGAAAATTACTTTGATTTATCAGTACAATCGTAGAAATACAAGCTAAATGTCTTTTCAAACTTAATGCAATTTGAATGAATAAGGAAAGACACCCACGTAATTAGATAACATCAAACGTATTTAATTTTATGTTTTAATTCTTTAACTTTTTTATAAATCAATATTTGTATAAACACATAATGCTTTAGATTACCCAGGAAAATAATAAAAACAAAATAGATAATTGACCCATAGCTTATAAATACCCAAAGAGATGAAATTGTTACCAGTTGTTGAACATCAGAGACATAAATTCGCTAGGGAGTATTCCTCTTCTCCGAGACAAAGTGTCGACAATAGCTATATATACCTTTATATATTACCTGATATGCAAAGACAGTCCGCTAATCTTGTTCGAGATCATCCTCTAGCTTTATTACTCCTTCCTTTTTGTCTTTATACCGCGTGAAAAACTCAACTTGTCAAATAATCACATTCCAGTTCTTTTCTATTTTAATCAAGATTTCAAGATGAATCAGTCCCAATGTCCTTTCGATACATGACCCTAAAGCTCAGATGATTATTGGTACACTATTTTTTTTTTTGCTCCGAATAAGTAAATACGAAGTAAAATTAAGCCAGTCTTGATCAGAAATTTGGTTAATTGTTTTTATTTTTTGATATTTCAATTAAACTGACCACAGTATATTTTCCTTTAAACCAAACATGTGTCGTAGTGTCATTGTCTAAGAACAGCAACTCGGAGGTTATCTAAACTCCTGCATTGCATAGTAAAAATCAAACATATATAAACCAATAACAGTTGCATCTTAAATAAATTTCCAACATGAACCCTTGAAAAGGATGAACGGGGGTGATAGTGTGACACATGGATGTTAATTCGTTGTCAATATTTTCTTTGAATTTCTTTGGAGTTTCTGCATAAAGCTTTACTCATAAATCAACTTTGCACGGTTGTTCGTCTCTCATAGGAAACCAAAAAAGAGAATATAAAGCTTGGTCGAAATATATAAGGGTAATGTGATGTTAATTAGTAGAACATTAATTGGGTATTGAATGTGAAGATCCTGAGGTGTAGACTAAATTTTGAATGCAGTCACCACTTACCATGTGACAGGTGTAGTTCCAGAGATGTCGTTCACTCTTATACCGCTTATATTAGCCTCCCTAGCAATGCTACTGACTTTTTATGCTTTTTTATTTGCATCAAGGACTATAATTCATTAGTGCTCCATTCCATCTCTTATAATTGGGTGTTGTTCATGTGTAATTAACCCTCTTAACCACGTAATAAGAAGAAGGCAAGTACTTCATCATGCTTAGATGGGAAGACACACGTGAACAGCCCGTGTTTTGTTTTTCTTTTGCTTTAAACTTATGAGACCCACCAAAAAAAAGTCTTCACAACTGGTTCTTATCCGGAAATCTTCACAAAGCGACGATGTAAAGATGGAAGCTGGTAAATCGCAGGTCCTTACCTGGAACTAACATCTTCATAGAGAGGAATGAAACACACACACACACAGTCGTTCTTATCCGGAAAATTTTTCAAGGAAGCAGCCCAAAAATAATGTCTTAGATGATTATATACATCAATTTCCCTAGTTGAATCTCGTAAGACCCAAGCACAAACAGTTGGTAGGCAGAAGAAAAACAAAAATCGCAATGTATGTTTGTATGTGTATTGAACCAATAATACTTGCTACTGTATAAAGAATTTAGAATCAGATACACTAAGATTCACCTACCTCTGTAAAACCTTTATCGGCCTGAATTTTCCTTAGGTTTTCTTTTGATACCGAACCACTTTCTAACCAATGATTTTAACCAAGAGAAAAAACAAACCATCATTTAGCAGGTTATCCAAAAAACGAAAGATTTGGAATTTGTGTGGGGAAGTAAAATAATACCTTATTCTTTATGGCATTTGTCTTGCTCTTTCGTCCACAGCATGACAACATCGTTGAACCTTCGTTGATAAAGCATTGACATCAGAAACACTTCAGGAGAAGAGAGATGTACCATTTTTGTCCTATTCCAAAACCGAAAACACCAAATCAAAAAGAAGAAATACTGTACCATTAGTAATATCAGAAAACTGACTTCTTAGTTCAATTTGATGGTCTAATTAATACAAATACTAAAAGAAACCTCCCTTAGATAAGAAATCGTAATGGTAACGAATCACACATAACCTAGATAACGAAGTGATAAATAGAAGAAAGAAATTACAAAAATAAAATTATAAAGCATAAAACTAAAGTAGACAAACCGAAATTGAATAAAACAATTGTGCTCACCTGCATTATGAGTTTAATCCGGTCAAGAGGTGCAGTCAAGCTCTTTGCACGACAAAATTCCATTCTAAAATCAAAATCGATTACTTGAAGAGGACGCCATTGTGAACTCTTCCACCTGACGGAATCAATATCGCTAATACCAGTTACGGTTCCGATGTACCTTCGCACTCCCGATTCTTCAGTCTGAAACACCATTCTAAACCTCATGCCCAATGAAACTTGCGTAAACTGCATACCGAACGAAAACCCAAAAATAAAACCCAACGACTTATAGAAACAGAGAGAATTTTAAATTGACATGGATGCTTTTATTTCTCTCGGTTGAAAATATTTTCTATTTTTAAGACTCTTTCTACAGTGTAGCATAAGTTCTTTATCTGTCGCTAAAAGATTTGTAACTGATTTCGCTGTTTGAAACTAATGAATAACGCTTATCTCTTCATGATATGAGAAAATTGTTGTCAATTCAAAGGACAATACTTGTTAATATCAACATCGTTGTTCTATTTTCTCAAACATTCATTTTGAAAAAAGGGTATTGCTAATTCCCACTTTCACTCAACAATAATAGCCCTGCATTTGCTATTTTAGGTGGCCAATATGTGATTGTGTGATTGCTTTCCATTCCTCTGGATATCCTCTTGAGCAGAAGGATATTTTGCACCAAGAAAGTATATCTTTTTTACTTTTTTGTTTATAAAACTCTTCTTTTCTATAAAACTCTTCTTTTCTTATCAGCCTGTATGATATAGAGCTGCTTCTCATAAATACCCAACGTATTCTTTGTTCAGAACATTTCCTTGTAAATGAATTGGGACCACAACAACTTCTTCATGGACGGAGAAAAGTATATGAGGTATTAGTTTAATGACCTTTTAGTTTTATATAAACGATAAGGGACGAAGCATGAGGTGTCGATTAAGGTAGTAAAAGGGAAGCCCGGAAGCAGAATAGTTACAGATTAAATAAGCAATTGCGTAAATCTGTTATAAAAGACGATGGTAAGAGCTTACCGGAGGTGTGAAGTGTCGGATGTAAGGCATGTTTCCAAGGAGAATAAAAACTAAGACGGTAGTCGCAATCAATACTGATTTCGAACAAAAACCAACAAAATCAAATACATAATCAAACCCTGCAATTGATAATAAAAAACGAATTTAAATGTAAGAAAAAATTAGTAATATTAAATTTGGTTTACCTAATTGGAATTTTGGATATTTGATCCACCGGACCACCCATTGTAACTCTGTCCATCAGCACTACACTCTACACGGTTCCCCTGCTCCTCCGCCGCCCCACCACCAGCATCCACAATCGGAGCATCTACTGTATCCCCACCACCGTAAGAGCTTAACTTCTCCCACATTTTAACACCTACTTTCGTGTTTTCGTAACCATCGGTGGCAATAGCCCCGCCATCTCCCTCCTTTCCGGCTCTAAGCCTTCCAATTTCAATAAAGCTTGGGAGAAAGGAAGAAAAAGAGTGATTTCGTCGGATTGCGAGAAGAAAGAGAGAAAAGAAGAAACCCGAATTTACCCGACATATTGAGAAAGTGGATCCAAAAACACGCGAGATGTAGAGAGACGGTGATGGAGATAGAGTGAAAATGGAAGCGGTGGATGGAGATGATAAAGGTGAAGCGGTGGGAGAGGGGATGAGAATCCGGATCTACAAAGATCCGACAACCATCAAAAGGGATCCACAAAAAACTCAGCGTGACCAAACAAAACGTACACCGGCTGGAATCTGGAGGTCAGAAGGTCCGACCGACGGTGACAATATCCAACGATTCCCGCCGGTGTCGAGTCGCAAACCACAGAGAAGAAAAAAAATGAGGCTTAGATCAATTTTACCGGCAGAAGAAGAGGACTATACTGCCATGGCTGCAATGACAGAGGTTGCATGAGAAAGAAATCAATTTCAAGAGCAGATCTGATCTAAAGTTGCTTTCTCGCAGTTGCCCTCCTTTGATTTCGCCCCGCCAAGCTAGATATAATCTCAAATCTTTGCCCGATCTTTACTCAGATCATGTTTGATCATCACAGCCTCGAGTGTAGGGGTATTTGCAACCTCAATTAAAGCGGAAGGCAGACGGGTATTCACCACAGCGGCAAAGGAAGCAACACAACAACAAAACGAAGAAGATAAAGGAAATCGCAGAACACCTCAGATGAAGGACCACCTTAAGGACGTGAATTCGCCACAGTAGTACAGACCCCAATCGAAGAACTATCAAAAGAAGATGAAACGGCAAGGGTATAAAAAGAAAATACCTGTGAAGACCACGTGTCTAAGGCAAACAGAATAAAGGCATTTACCCGCATTTAAGCCAACGTAAGAAAAAAACGGAACAACTTAAAACAACAGGGTCTAAAGTCACGGTTTTTAAATAATAGATTAATGTTTGCCACGTGTTTCCTATGGCTAAAAATTAAAAAAAAAGAATAATAAATATTCTGTAGGAAAATATTTACGGTAATGTACGAAAGAACAATAGAGTACAAATTTATGTTGAGGTCTGTGCTTGACACAGTGTCATTAAAACAAATTTGTCCGCTACCGGGTGTTACTTTCCCAAGATACAACAGTTAGAAGCGGTTCTTCAAGACCGCTTGCACCTTTCTAGGTCTAGATGTTACCTTTTCAGTAGCAAGAAAATTGTGTAATAGAGGGAGAATGAGAGAGGATTGCCCCCAACTTTTTGGTGTCTCTAAAATAGTTGTAGAGAAGTAGTATTCATCCAATAGAAACCATAACCGACTCTTAGTGATACCCTTTACGACTTATAACCGACAATTAAATTAGCATTAAAATAAAATTGTAGCTGACAATTAAATACAAGATCATAACCGACATTGTATTTATGTCGTTCTTAATTACGAATTGTAACCAATAATCATTTTTCAATTATATACCCGTTCAACCCCTTAACCTTCGTGATTAATTTTAGGGTTATTGACCTAATGGCCCAACAAAGTATCTAAAATTATTTTAAAAGGTCCCTTAACTTTATTTTCGTTGTTTCAAGCCATTAAAGTGAAAAAAAAATCGTGTCTATTTAGTCCTTTTTGGAAGGGTCACTGGTTTAGACGGTGAAGAAGATGATGTGGAATAAAAAAGGTAAATATAATGAGTAAGTAAAATACACGTGGTATTTTCAGTGAATAAAAGAATTGATGACATGGTTGAGGAGGTTGAAGTGCCATTTCGGTGAACCTGAAAGAAGAGTGAGGTGATTTAGGTTTTTTAAAGAGGAAGACAGTGACGATTACGGTTTTTGAAGATTGAAGTATGAGCAACTGGAGAAGTATAAGTGCATGGCTAATAATATGCCTGATCCAGTGTATTTCAAAGTTAGATTGCACTACAATGGTACGTTTATTCGGCATCCCTGCTCTTATGCTGATGGCGAAACTTATCTGTTTACGGACTTTGATTTTTCTGCTATGAATGTTCACGCGTGTGGAACTTGGTTGGAACATTTTACTGGATCACCATGTGAGAAACTGTTTTATTGTATCCCAAATGAACCTTTATCTCCTAGTGTAAGACCCATAGACAATGATCTCGACTATGCCCAATTTTTAGATGAAGCTACTGAAGAATATGAGTCAAATGTTGAAATATCATTGTATATGGACCATACTGGGTCACGGTTAGAAGAATGGTTTGATGAAGATATGAATGTTGTTTTAAGTATCGAAGGAGAAGATTCAGTAATTCAAGCGGATGGTAAAGAACATGAAGTTGTTGATAAAGAGCCTATTTTAGAAGAAGAGTTTCCCAATTTTCATGATTTGGATGATTTGATTGGTCCATAAGAAATTCCTAAGATGAACAAGACAGCTGATGATGACTTCCTGAGTAAAATTTGTCCTGAAGAGACACATGATGGCCAAGGTGATGTTCATGAGGATAGAGTTGAGCATTGTACTTTTAATGAAAATATACATTGGAGGAATCAATGTCTCGTGTTAGGTATGCAATTTGAGAACCCAAAACAATGTTGTTGCTAATAGATACCAACTTTGTTTCAAGAAAAATGACAACAAAAGGCTAATGGTGTTATGTTGCGAAGGGGAATGTAGTTTTAGATTATGGGCCTCATGGATGGGAGATGAACATTCATTTCAAATCAAATCATTGAAAAGTGAGCATACTTGTGCGCGAAACTACAAGTTAGGATCAATTGTGACATACTCCTGGATAGGAAGTCATTACACAAAAGAGATGTTACATAGACAAAAGCTTACTATTAGACAACTTAGACTTGAAGTGATAAAGAAATTGGAATAGATGTTAGTCTCAGCCAATGTAGAAGGGCAAGACAACATGCAATGGCTTTGATAGAGGGTACACTTACCGAGCACTATGCAAAATTAAGGTATTATGGTGCAGAGATTAGAAGGAAAAATCCTGGTTCTACTGTCAAATTGAAGGTAAATTCAATGCCTGATGGAAAGACTTACTTCAACAAGTTTTATGTGTGTTTTGAAGCTATCAAGAAAGGGTGGATTGAAGGGTGTAGAAGAGTGATAGGAATAGATGGTTGTTTCTTAAAGGGAATTTGTTGTGGGGAGTTGCTTTATACTGTTGGTAGGGACTCTAACAACCATATTTTCCCAATTGCAGTTGTATGTGTAGAGAATAAGGAGAATTAGAAATGGTTTTTGGATTTGCTTATAGATGACCTTGATATTTCTTTGGGCAACGGGTTAACATTGTTGTCTGACCAACACAAGGTAAACAAATTTTTTTACTTATAATCCTATTACATGTGTTTGTTGATTTCCTCCATGTATTCATTTTATTTGTGTCTTAGGGATTAATGGAGGCTGTCAAGGAACTGCTTCCTCAAGCAGAACACAGGCAATGTGCAAGACACATATATTCAAACTTAAAAAAAAAATTCTCGGGTGCACATTTTGAAAACTTGTTCTGGAAAGCTTCCAATGCTACTATAGAACAACATTTCAAACAGATTATGAAGGAATTGGAATTTCTTTATCCACCTGCCAACTAGTTTTTGATGGACAAGGACCCAAAGACATGGTCAAAGGCATTTTTCCAAACTAGGAGAGGTTGTGCAGCCAATAAGAATGGCTTATGTGAAAGCTTTAATGCTATAATTGTTGAAGCAAGGAAAAAACCCATAATTACAATGTTAGAGGAATTAAGGCTGTATATGATGGAGAGGATGTTCAAGATGAATGGAAAAGGATGGTCCACTGACATTTCACCTTCGATTATACATAAGTTGAATGACTTAAAGATGAAACAAAGATACTGGGAGGTATTGCCAAGTAGATTGCATCAATTGAAACAAGGTGTGCAGGAGAGCCTTTGAAGTGGACCTGGAAAAAAAGGACTTGCTCTTGTAGATTATGGCAACTAAATGGATATGGTTGTGTTCATTTAGTGGCTGCCATATGTTTCCTTAACAGAAAGGTTGAGAGTTATGTTCATGATTATTTCACTAGGGATATGTACCTAAAGTCTTACAAAAATATATTATCACCTATGAATGGGAGCAACATGTGGCCAGAAACCCCATTTACTCCACCATTGCCACCTAAGAGTAGGAGAATTCTTGGAAGACCGACAGTGAAAAGAAGGAAGGATGCAACTGAAAAGGTAGGAAAACATAGAGTATGAAAGGTTGGAAAAAGAATTTTTTGTAGTATATGTCATGAACCAAGTCATAACAAGGCAAGATGTCCAAAGGTGCCCAAACCAGCAAAATTGCTAGGATAATGACAGAAACCAGGTATAATTGTAAAATATTGTTTGAATATTAGTATAAGTAAATCCATTTATAAAGGTTTTATAATATTTTCAGCTGCCACCAGAAAAAATAGAGAGGATGATGTTCTAATGCCATCTCAAACTAAGGGTGTAACTCAAGAAAACACAATTCCAACTGATGATGTTCCATTGACAAATCAAGAAAACACAATTCCAACTGATGATGTTCCATTGCCAAATCAAGTAAATAGAATGGAAAGTGAAGATGTTCCAATGCCTTCTCAAGGTGAGGGAGTTACTCAAGATGGTCCCGTACATCGTGCAAAGCCTCATGGAGTTCAAGGAAAAAAGTTAGATGTGATGCATGACACCACACATGCATGTAAAGTGAAGAAAGAGAAGCTTGAGAAGATAAGGCAGTCTGAGAGAATTGTTAAGAAAAAGCTGGCCAAGAATATCATTGGTAAAAATGGATAAGGCAATTCAGCTTGCAAACCAATTAGCTTAGAATAGTTTGAACGTTTGATCTATGTATTTGAATTATTAAGTTTGCTTTTTATTTTCTACTTAGTGGACATGTGTTCCAAAACTATCAAACAACATCTTGGTCTGTAGTAAACCATGGCAATGTGTTGGTGTGCATGTGCACACCACTTTTGGTAAAATTATGACATGTTGCATTATTAAATGGGGTTTTCTAGTATATTGCATGTGTTGATATTTTTATGTTTTAGCATCGTACTTTATGGTCCCACAACTTTCAATCCTGAGAATCTACATAAAGGACAAGTGGTAAGGGACAACATTTTGAATATTGCATACAGTATGATGCCAATATCTACACCAATGGTCCCCTATTCATAAGTCAATGTCTCATGGATACTCAACATCTTCAATTTACGTAATTGTTTATAAGTTTCAAGTAGATGCATCTACCAACTATGGTCCCCAATAAACACTTTAAAGTATGATGCCAATATCTACACCAATGGTTCCCCATTCCACATGTTTTCAAACATTAAAAATCCCAACTTTATTGAAATCAGTTTCTGCATAATATAATGAACTTTGAACTTAGGGACAACAGAGACCACATATTTCAACACATTGAATATGATGCTAATTTCACTTTCTGCATTGGTCCCCCATAGCAAATTCTCATGGACAAAAACTAACAGACAAAATTTGGGATTTTGTATGATCCCATATCAGCATCTTCATTACTTCATTATAATTTACATGCAAGGGGTAAAGGACTATTGTCTAACCTGCTACTCTTAAGTACAAAATTATGGTTACATGAACACAAACTAATCAGTCCCAACTTTACCCCCAACCAAAAACCTGTCATCCCTTTTATCAGCTATCAATTACCCGACATCCCATACTATACTTCAAATACCCCAACCAAAAACCCTAAAGCCCTAAAACCCATTCCTCTAACCCACCTAAACAAACATCCTACAAATAAACAACCCCACCAAGAAACAAACCAACAGCCGGATGACCACCTGTTTATGACCTAACTTCCTTTTTTCTTTCCTAAGTTCATCCTCAAGTTGTACCATGTGGATGACTGCTGCATCGAGGTCAGGTTCGAACTTACACCTTTCATCCTTCAGTTGAGCTTTGAGCTTATCCACCTTAGGCTCTAATAAGAGCCTGATGATTTCTTTCATCAACTTATTTACCTCAGCTTTGTAATGCCTGCTGAGCTCTGGATCGACCCATCAAAACCATTTACAATCTTTCTCACTTGTCTGCATTTGTAAACAAAAATTAGGGTTTCTTACTTTCAATCATCACACGCAAATCCATGGATTTTGTACTTCAGCTCATCGCAACTTTATGCACAGAGTCCTTACCAAGGAGTTCCTGCAGTTAAGAAACCTCCGTTTGGGGTTTTCTGGAGTTGACGATGCCCTAAGCATCATGTCATGTGACTATCACAACTAGGCAAGGGGCGATTGTTTTCGACCAGGTCCAGGTAGTACTCGTTGAATGATAGCAAGCTCGATTTTAGGCGGTTTTTCACTGGGTGTTTCGGCAACGATCCTAAAGTTCTCAAACTCTTACACCCATTTAACATATGCCTTCGAGATTATTTGACCCAAGAAGTTCCTCTCGCCTGTATGCGGATGACATGTCCATGTGACGTGTCCAACTGGTGCTTACGTGGTTATCTTATTCATTTTTTAAATTAAATTTTACTTTTAACCGGGTAATTGGTGAATTCTTAAACAAATGACTAATTTCACAGTTACTTGTTGAGTTTAATGGCTTCAAACGACGAAATTTAAGTTTAAGGACCTTTTAAAATAATTTGGAATACTTCATAGGGCCATTAGGTCAATAACCCTTAATTTTATATTCACATTATTTTTTCCAACAATTTCTTGTTTTTCAAGTATACAATATTTTTTAGTTGTTTTGACATAAATTTCAAGAATGGTGATCATAAGTTTGAGCTGGTGGTGTAGATTATTTCTTTATGTGTTTATGGCAGCTCTAGCTTTTCCATTTGAATTTACTAACGAAAAATCTTGCAACACCTATTTTGATATATAGTTTAATAAAAATATGGGATAATGACTTAAAAGGATAATGAAAATTTAAAAGTATACAAAAACATCATTCAACTTTCATTTGTACAAAAAATACCATCAAAGTATACATTTTGTACACATTACACCATCAAAGTTATTCGTTTGTTCACATTTGACCTTTGATCTATCGGCATTAGTCGGTCATCTTTATTTGTACGGAAATAAGAAAAGGACAAATGATCTAAAATGGTAATGAAGTTTCAAAAGTGTACAAAAAATAGCATTCAACTTTCATTTGTACAAAAAATATCGTCAAAGTATATATTTGTACACATTATACCATCTATGTTTTCCATTTGCACACATTTGACCTTTGGTCTGCCGATATTAATGGCTTGCTAGTTGACGTGTAGGAGTCTAGTCAGCTTAAATGAGATTATAAGAAGCGATTTAGGATAGATGATATACATATTCTTCTTGTACTTCGGTGAGGAACGACTTAATCCACTTTCGACAATGGCTACCAAAGAGTCGTTCATAAGGCTTTGCACTAAGTTGAAGTTTCCCAATGAAGATGAAGAATACATGAAAGAAGAAGCCATTGTCGAAAGTGGGTGAAGTCTTTCTTGGTTGATGTAGAAAACGAATACGTATATCATTTGCCCTAAATCGATTCTTATAATCCCATTTAAGCTGGCTAGACTCCTATGTGTCAACTAGTAAGCCATTAGCATCGGTGGACCAAATGTCAAATGTGTAAAAATGGAAAACATTGATGGTGTAATGCGTACTAGGGACGAGCTTGGGACTAGGACCGACCCAAGCCGGACTAAGACCGAGGAAAGATGTTGAAGGGAACCAAGGACCGACCATACTAGGAGACTTGGTCTTGGGTTCGGGTTAGGGTTTGCTCGGGTTTGGTCTTGGGACCGAGATAAACCGAGCAGGACCAACCTTACCTTTTAAAATTCCATATTAACTTGGTACCAAAACCCGATACCTGATCGACCGATCGGTACCGAGCCCAATCGGTACCGAGACCGAGATAAGCAACATATGTGTAACGAGAACCGACCAAGCATGACACTCGGTCCCTTAGCTCGATTCAGTTCCCTCGGTTCTTGCACTTGGGCTCGGTTCCGAGGACCAAATTCTCACCCCTAATGTGTAAAAAATGTATACTTTGATGGTATTTTTTGTATAAATGAAAGTTGAGTGGTATTTTTGGTAAAATTTTAAAACTTTATTATCCTTTTAAATCATTTTCTATTTTTTGTTTCCGTACAAATATAGCTGACCGGCTAATACAAGTGAAATATAGTTGACCGGCTAATACAAGTGGACCAAAGGTCAAATGTGAACAAACATATAACTTTGATGGTGTATGTGTACAAAATATATACTTTGATGGTATTTTCTGGACAAATAAAAGTTGAATGATACTCTTTATACATTTTTAAAACTTTGTTACACTTTTAAGTCATTATCTCCATAAAAATTTGGTCAATGATTAATTGTCTATAACTAAGTATATACATCTCACGCGTTGTTGCGGGAAACCTATGTATATATAATAGATAAAGCATTAAAAATTAAACTATAAACAAAGTCAGACAAAATTTGTAAAAAAAAATTCGAACCAAAATTATAAAAAAAAAAAGTTGGGTCGACATTGAGAGGGTCTGAAATTTTAAGATCTGAATTTCTAACATGTTTTTTTGGATGGAACCTCTTAATTGTTGAGCTGAATGATAAAAATGACCATTTTGTTTTTTCTGAATGAATGTTGCTAATTTATAAAATGACTGAACCAACTTCTTCAATAATTGTAAAAAATATAAAACATCATACAACATCCAAATTAAACATAAATCCCAAATAAACAAAAATCCAAAACAAACATAAATGTTTTCAAATCCACAACAACATACTGAATTCCAAATAAATCCTACAAATTAAATTTTATGCATCTGAAAGTAATTGATTCGCAATCCTGTCACGCAAATTTGTCATGTATTCATCGTCTTGTGAACCGTGTTCCATGACGTGGAAGTTTTGACCATCACTCTCTTCTCCTTGTACTTGACCAGTGTTCTCCCTATACACCATAAATAATTCGTCATGAATATCGCATTTTCGTATGAAATTATGGACTGCGAAATAAACAATCACTATGTCTCTTTGCATTGGAAAAAGAAAAGGGGCGATTTGCTTTAGGATTGAGAATACCGATTTCAAAACACCATAAGCGCACTTATCAATAACATTTCGGAGTTGAGCATGAGCGCGAATGAACTTTCTTCCTTAGTTGACGCATGTCGCCGTCAATAATCGGATAACCAATACCTCGTGTTTCTGTAGAGAGTCATAAATCCACAGGTTTTGGTATATGTAGCATCGCAAAAGAAATATTATCTATAAACGTGAGTGACAGAAGCATTATATAAAGAAAATTGAAATTGTATTTAATAATCAAATTAAAAAGGATTACAAAGCTTGCGGAAGGAATGGAAAGCTGAAAGTTAGTCTAAATGCAACTTCTTTCAAAACTCGTGAATCATGTATTATGTCCTCCCAACGGGCCATAGAAATATGAATACCATATTAAAAGCATTCACCTTTTCCTCTTCCTCTATAACGAGCCTGTTGATCAGCGGGTACGACTGCATGTATAAGAGTTCTATATAACGCACATATTTCCCCATAAAAATAACTTACGGTTGCATTAGAATACGTCAGCAATATAACTTCCCTTGCAAAAAGCATCAATGCATTTAGAACCTCGTGAAAACATCTATGAATAGTTTATGTGGAGTGTTGAAATCTTCGTTTTATCATCCGGAAGCCTTCATTTTGTCCTATAATTGTCAAGAACATAACCATCTTTTTTCAATGCTTATTGGCCTACTATTTTGCAACCAATTGTTTCGTCTAAAATGGTTGCAGAAAAGTACATGCGCTTCACGTAATAGACACATCAACTCATGACATTGTCTAGAAATACTATGTAACAACTCTTGCGTATATGTATGATTGCTCAATTTTGAATCGTTATCAATTGCCCTTCTAATTCTATTGGATGCATATCTCAGCCAGTAGCAACAAAGTAAAAGGAAAAACATAATTTCCTCCTTCAAATCCATAAGCAATATATGAAGAAAGTAAAAGGAAAAGTTCAAATAAACACCAAGTACAGACAAGACATCAAGTACAAATAAGACATCAAATTCAAACATTATATCAAGTTCAATTCAAAACATCAAGTTCAAACAATATATCAAGTTCAATTCAAAACATCAAGTTCAAACAATACATCAAGTTCAAGCCAAAACATCAAGTTCAAAACATCAAAGTTCAAAGAATACATCAAGTTCAAGCCAAAACATCAAGTTCATAGAAAAAGATCAAGTACAAACAAAACATCAAGTTCAATCTAAAACATAAAGTTCACAGCAAAACATCAAGTACAAATAAAACATCGATTTCAATCCAAAACATGAAGTTCACTGCATACCATAATGTGCTACGACGCCACTAACCCAAGTCTCACAAATTATGTGGATCAATGGTTAACCAAACTTGCTTCTTATCGGCACTTTCACCAAAAAGCAAAATAGTTGTAGTGTATCTCAGGTCAAATTCTCCCCACTCTAGCTTTTCCAATTTCTCCACACATGCACCCAATATGAAGAAACACGCTTATCCACAAATATCTTAGTAACCTTGGAGATATCTTCTCCTATTTATAGGATTCTTGAATTGGATGTATCTTTACTGTTTGACGTATCTCTACTCTTTCGTTTTTTTGATTGACTGGAAAACTCGTCACCTACACGGTTCCTTTTGAGTGCAATGGTTGTCATCAAAGTCATTCAAACTATATTGGGTTGAATCCTCAAAAGAACATGGAAGTGTAGAACCTGGCCCTAACCGCCAATATCGATCGAAGTCGCGCCTTCCAACAATTGAGTGCAAAGGTCGACGAAGGGTAGTGGTGTGCGTCTCAAACTCTCAATATTTTCATCAAATTAAGATGCTAAAATTTAGACGCTACCAAACACATTGAATTATAAAAAAATGACTATCTTTTAAATTTTCAATTAAGAGGCTACCAAACAGCCCATTAGTCTTGCCAATCTCATTGTTCACTTCTTTTTTCATTATTTTTTCTCTCATAGACCGTATCTTGCCCTTGTAATATCCTTCAAGCATCTTGTCATCCTTCCATAAGAAGAAGTTACATTTTGGCAATCTGTTCATCTGAAATGCAAATGTACCACTATAATCACTCTCACTTTCACAAACTATATCACCTTTACTTTCAATAGGATTTTCTGAAATTAGGGTTTTGTAACCCTAAAAGCTTTCAAAACGAAGAAGCAAAGGTGTTGATCAAAATTATGGAAGAATATAAGCTAACGAGTGAATTTTTACAGTTCCAAAATCTCTTTACTCGATTCTCGTAGCTCCACGATGTTTGTTCCTTGCCATGCTTTCCACAGTCACAACAAGCATCTATGTTCTAATTCACATTTAGGTGATAGTTTTACAATGACGAGATGATAAATAAATTGTTCGATTATAGATAGAGTGGATGGTGATGGTGTTCTTCGGCTATCGTTAAGGGGAAACAAAGCCATGGGACTGTGGTAAATATGGGTTTGAATTAACATCTCTTCAACGACAGCTGGTCCGAGGTACGCATTTAACCTGATAAACGGATACAGTTAGGGTATTTGCCCTTTTTGACTAGTACAATGCAACTTTAGTGACCTATTGGACAAAAAAAACATTGATGGCCAATTCGGGACAAAAGACAAACTTCCTTGTGTTACAGTGTCAATTTCCCTAAATTTTAACCATAAAAATAAACTCAATCAACATAATTCATGATGTATTTGCCATAATTTTGTGTTAAAATGGAAATAGTTACTTACAAAGGTGAATGAGCAACCCGACTTCACATATTTATTATCTTCGACTCTCAAGAAACATAAGATGCTTTAATATCTACAAGAACTCAAGAAGAGAAACATTTTATCATAGGAATTAACTGAAAATAATTTTTTATGTAAAAAACAAACCATTTGCTCTTCTTCATTCAAGATATCAGAGTAGGAGTAGGCAGAGTGACTCTAGAACTGTGTAATGAAGTACACGTTAGATTTGAACAAATGTAAGCGACACATAGCAAAAGTTGATGAAAATGGAATACTTGATCTGGCAAAAGTTGGTAATTCTAGCTTAATAACCAATAACACCATCGAATTATTTTGGAAGAAGACCTGGAACAAAAAAAAAACATAGGCAATTCGACTCACCTTTAAAATGAGGTGAACAAGTGCAAGTTCAAACACTGTAGAATCAAAGAATAGAAGCAGGAGCTTAGCAGTTGCATTCTTGATGAATCTTAGTTTCCAATGAAGATAAATCCAAAACAACGTACATCTTTCATTACTTTTATGTACATAGTTGAGCAAGGACAAAAATATACCAAAGAAATTATACTTCGGAAAACATGTCTTCCCTGTACTGCTTCATCAGCTCCTTGAGAACACAAATTCACCATTTTCAAAGGTGATTTTAGTATTACCCCAACGAAATAGTAAAAAATTCAAATGCAATACCAGAGACTAAACCGAGCCCTAAAACAAATTACAAAATTAAGCCGTAAAAGAATTGAAGGAGTTGAACCCTAGTATTAATCGAACAGAAACAAGAAACCTACCAGTGATTGAGAAAGAGGGGGTTGAGTGAAAACGAATTTTCACGAAAATCTTGAAGCGGCCATTGATACTTGATTTATTTCGACAATAAACAAAACGGAAGAGAGAAAGGATAATGGAATAGGATTTTGGTAAATTGCTTTGTGTTACAATCTACCAGCCAAGTAAGGTCCAGTTCTTTTTACCTGTCTCTATCTTTTCTAAAAAAATTGCTCTGTTATTCTTATTCTATTTCCAATTTGAAATCGATGAGTTTGTTTTGGGGCTTTACTTTCTCCTCTCTATTCCATGTTCTTGTTGTCTGAATTGTCGATTGTATTTAGTTTATATAATGTTGTATTTAGATTTTTTTTTTTTTTTTTATAACCGAGGACCCCACCCGACCCATCCTTTGGATGACCCTGATGAAGCAATCTCGGGGCCCACGCACACCTGGCAGCAGGGTGGTCCGGGTCAATCACCTACAGGGGTAGAGAGGTGGCCAGTGGCCATCCCCTGATTGAAACCTAACACTCCTTATGGGGAAAGGGAGGGAGTGGGATTAGAACTTGGAACCTCTTTATGGGGGAAGAGAAAGAGTCCAAAGTCTTATCCACTAGGCCATCAGGGTGATGGTTATAATGTTGTATTTAGATTTTTTTTTTTTTTTTTTTTTTTTTTTGTATTTAGATTTAGATTAGCCCACTTGGGCAGTTATTGTTAACACATGCTGATCAAATTTGGTGGGAGCAGTCAGCATGTGCTAACTATGTTAAACTATTTTTTTTAGATTTTTTGTTAAATATTATATTAAAATAAAACACAAACTTATGGAAACATAAAAACATTTCATTAAAAAATTACAAGACATGAAACTTAAAAAAAAATTACAAGATATGAAATAAAAACTTAAAACGACTAAAACATGACATAAAATAAAAACACGACTTCATATATTGTCTTCATCCGAATATTCACCGTCGTACTCATTCACCGGATCCATATTTAGATCAATATGGTCCACCGTCCAAAGATGATCGATTAGATGACGACGAAGATCGCCATGAATTTCTCGACTGCGCACTATCTGCACTCGCTGAAGGTATTCTGGACTCGCAACTGGAAGTGGTTGTGGAGGGGGAATGATTTCATTTTTGTCGTATTGACATATAGCATGTCCTTTGTCTTCTAGAATCATGTTATGTAAAATAATACATGTAAACATGACCTTCATCATAGTAGATTTTTTTGTAAACAGTGATGGTTTAGCTAGTATGGCAAAACGTTTCCTCAAAACACAAAATGCTCTCTCGATGTCCTTTCGAGCTATTTCTTGAGCTCTTTTATACTTTTTTGCTTTTGTGGGTCATCTGGGTAAGCCAGAGTCTTGACGAAAATAGAACGCTCTGGATAGATTCCATCCACAAGATAATACCCACATCGATATTGCATTCCTCGGAGTGTAAACGAAGAGTCCGGAGCAGTGCCGTTATGTAAATTTGTGTAAAAATCTGAGCTATTGAGTATGTTGAGGTCATTATGCAAACCGGGAGGACCAAAATATGAATGCCAAAACCACATATCTTATGAGGCTACAGCCTGAAGCATGACCGTCGGGTATCCGTACTGACCCTTTGTGTATTGGCCATGCCAAGCAGAAGGACAACCATTCCACCTCCAATGCATACAGTCTAAACGTCCTAACATACCTGGGAAGCCATGCACTTGTGCATGATGGGCATACAATTGCCGGATGTCATTGAGAGTAGGTTCACGCCCACATCGTGACTTGTACATAATAAGGGCAAGGTCACAAAATAGGTCTAGAGACTCTCGTGCGACACGTGCGGACATCCTCGTTGTCTCGTCTACTGCATCAGGGTGTGTGCCACATGTTAACATGCGAAGTACAGCAGTACATCTTTGAATAGGGTGGAATCCTAACGTACCTGCTGTGTTCCGTCGTTGCTTAAAGTAATTATGCGCTGCCTCCATGTCTCTCACAATCTTCAAAAACAACGATTTGCGCATGCGAAACCGACGCCGGAATTTATACTCTGGATATGTGAGATTTTCAACAAAATAATCCCTAAAGAGACGTTGTTCGGCTTCCGCTCTTCCCCAATCAATATATCTTCTCTCTAGACGAGGCCCGCGGCTTGGCGATGGATTTTGTAATTCTTCGAGTAAATGAGCCGTAATATGATCTATTGACTCTCCTATTTGTTCACCCAATTCATCATCAGATGACGACGATGATATTGAAATTGAAATTTGTGACAACCAAAAATTTTGCAAGTATAAAACAAAATTTGATACTTAGGCGTACTATGGAATTACAGAATTGTCAAATAAGGTGAAAATTATGGAACTTAGATGGTATGACCTTTTATTAAGTTAACATGAAGTGTCACTTCATTTAGAAAACTGGTTTTAACGACCCAAGAGCAAAAAGAGGAATAAATGACTAAAAGTGAAATTTTTATTGAACAATCTTTATAAATTAGTATCTCAAAATCAAAAAGGAATTGAGAAAAAGTCCTCAAGGAGACTTTGGTAATATTTGAGATAATAAAAATATAGGAAAATGATGCAAGCCGTTTGGAGTTATAAAGAAGAAGTTATGACGGTTTAAATATGGCCAAAAAGTGACAAAAATGATTAAATAGTCATGTTAAAGGGTCTGTAACGAAAAATATAGAAAGAATTGGACTAAAGTCAGTAAGGAGAAATTGTTAATCTCTTTCCCACCTTTCTAAAGGTATAAGGTTTGCAAAATTTGGATATCACATGTGGGAGTTAAGGCTAAGGAAAAATCAGGAAAAGTAATAAGTAATAGTTGGAAAATATTACTAAGGCAAGGACAGGGGTATTTTCAGAAATTTGCTAAATCTGGCCCAAATTAAATCAGCACCCCGTTTTCTCCTTTCTGTGTACGCGTTTCCTTCTGGTGTGCGATTACCTCTCCGATAATCTTAATCACGCATCCACAAATCAGAAATCGGAGAGGAAAGAGGGAGGTCGATCTAGGGCTTGTTGGCTGTTGTAGTTCGCATTTTATTACCAGAACCGAAGTAGGAGGCTGCGACAACAACATTTTTCCGCTGCTGGGAATTGATCGACGGTGGCAGCAGGCCGCCGGAGCTGTGCGACGGCCGACGGTGGTCGAAGGTGGTGGGATTATAGCTTCAGGTCTGATTATTCACTAAGGAAGCTCGAGACAACTCTCAATTCCAGATTTCTCGAGGACTTGGCAGATTCAATTGAAAGGTAAACATTGATTTTGGAACCCTAGTTGGTTTAATCCGAAATTTCTTCAATGCATGTTGGATTTCAAGATGCTTTTTAATATCTAACACTTTATGGGTTCAAGAATATGCATGAGGTTGTAGTTTTGATGTTTTGGTTGATATTCTTGGATGCATGTTGGAAATTTGAAGTAACTCCTAATATATATGTTGTTGATGGGTTGAAAAACACCAAAGTATCAATAAGTAGTGGAGATTTTCAGATTTTGGTATAAGCTTTCGATGATTAAATTGGAATATATGAATTTTAGGTGATGCTAGAAATCATAATTTGGCAATTTGGAAGTTAAGGTGTTAATCATGAATTCTTAAACCAAAAGAGAATCAAGTGTATATAGGTATATTATACAATTGGGAACTTGTAATTACATGTTAGAAAGTTGTTTAAGACAACGAGTTATATCTCATTATAAAGTTGGAATCATAATATGACTAAAATTGTGAAAACTAGTACTTGAGAGATTTGACAGCTTTGACTTTTTCTGTCAAAGTCAAACAGTGAACTAAAAATCAAATTACTTGGAATTGGCTTGTCATATGGGAAATTGGGTTCGGATATATGATATACTATATGTAATAAGTTAGAAACACCAAAGAATCAACATTATAAAGTTGGTTTGCTAGATAATAATCAAATCACCAAAGGAGGGACGAAATTGACTGTAAAAGTCTAAAATGGGACAAGAACTTGGAAATTGATGTTTGGGAATAAAAAGCTAGTAAAGTATGATTCATGAGACATGTTTACATTACAAAATGATTACTTTGAATTGGAAATCCAAGAAGTTGGTTAAACATCATATAAAGTATCATCTAGTCATAAAAAGACTATAATTGAGCTATTTTTAGTTAATTTGCCGTTTTAGGCCTAAGAAGCAAAAGTTTGAGAATTGAAACCAAGAATTGAATACTATGATTTCTTGTCATATAATTATGCTAGATTAAAAGAAATAATGAAGTGTGGGTCACGAAAGAAGGTGTTTTGGTTAAGTTTAAAAATGGATCAAAATAGTCGCGATTGAACTAAAAGTTACCGTTTTAGCAAATACGAGCCCGTATGAGTATGAAATGAATTTATATCAATATTTATGTGTTGTTGGGTGGTTTTGGCAACCAAATATGTAAAAAGTGTGACGTTTAAAAATAATTTTTATTTTTATAATTTTAGCGGCAAAAATGCCAAAAATAGAATAAAAGAGCTAAAGGAGGAATGTTTTGACATCTAACAATTTATATTAATTTATACATATGTTGAGATCAGAAAGTTACTAAAATTTCATGGTAAAACCCGCGAAAACACGATTAGGCAAAGTAGGATGCCTAAATAGGAAAACCGTCAAAAAGTGTCGAAACGAAAAGTAGTTTAAAAGGTTCCATAAAGCTTGATACATGTTTAAATCACTATTGACATCTATTTGGATGTATAACATTGAGTTAAACACAAGTGTACATGAATTTCAGGTTAAGTTGACAAAATGGGACAAAAAGGGCAAAAATGTCCAAAATGGTTATTATGCTTTAATAGTCATACTTAACCATTAGAATGGAATTAGGTAACGACTAGTAGTAGTCAAGAATGATTAGACACATGATATATGTTTAGTTGTCTAATATGTTCTAATATTCTACTAGTTTAATAGAGATTGAAGGACGTTGGAAGCAATGAAAGGATAGAGTTATGTTTAGTAGTGTAGCTAGACGTACCTAGCTACTAAGGTGAGTACATGTGGCATTTTTCCCTCTTTGGGGTACATGGCAAAATGTTTTTATAGTTTATATGATTTTCGAGTATGAAATGATATGCAAGTTTATTTACCTATGACATGATTTTTAAAGTCTTATAATGATTTGAAAGCATGTTTTGGCAATCAAGCCATAACGATTTGAAAGCTATTTGAAAAGTATTTTTGGCATTATGTCACAACGATTTGAAAGCATGTTTTGGCATTAAGCCCTAACGAATTGAAAAGTGTATTTTGACACAAAGTCACAACGATTTGAAAGCAAGTTTTGACATTAAGCCACAATGATTTGAAAGTACGTTTTGGCAATAAGCCATATTGTTATGAAAGAAAGTTTTGGGCATCTAGCCTCAATGCGTTTTTAATGAACTGGTATTATGATATGAAATGCACTGTAATATGAAGTAATGGAAATGTTCTTGTACCCGAGGGATGACGTTCCCGCAAGGGAATCCAGAGGAGTCTACTGGAGTGGTACCAACCCTTTCGCGAAGTAGATTTCCTAAAAATATATGATGCTAGGGTAGACTGATTATGTTCTTTCCATCCTAGTCCAGACTTGGGGTTAATGCCCTAAGAATAAAAAGCACGCATGTTTAGATACCAGTCAAAGCATGTGAAAAGCATGTGATATGACGCTGAGATGGTTTGATTATGTTCTCACCATCTCAGTCCAGACTTGGGGTATCACCAAGAGTGATTAAGGCCCTAAGTATAAAAATATTATCATATTCAAATTCTAGTCAACCTAAAGGAAAGAAAAAGAAAAACATTGTGTTTCAAGTTTTCTTACTTGATTGTTTAAAGGACTTTGAAAGCAAAATATTTTTACATGACGTACGAAAGGTTTTGACAACTAGTGTCATTATATGAAAACTGTTCATAAAGGTTTGAACACCAGTCAAGTTTAAGTAATGAAAGTTTTATAATGACAAACTTTTTATGAAAGAATTTAAAAGCAAAACGATGATATGTTTCAGTTATAGTGATTTTAACAGCAAGTGTTATGATATGATTTGATTACAAAGGTTTTGAAATGATATATGATATGCTTATAAATGTTTTGTGTCCAAACCCATGTAGCTCACGAGACGTTTTCGTCTTACGTATTTTATTTTATGTCATGTATTCCAGGTTCTAGACACGAGGGTTAGAAGCAAGTAGATGACCCGAAGGAATTGGGATTTTAGTTGGAGTGGATTTTGACAGATGAAATGGTTAGTAATCCTAACTTGCTTTCTACGGTTTAGTTTGATATGAAGTTGTAACCCCCGTAGTTGTACAAACACTTGTACAACTTAAATGTTTTTGTTGGGACCAAATTTTTAAGACATGACACGAGGTCATGAGAAAAGTTTTAAAGCTTGACAATTTGTTCTATAAAGAAACATGGTTTTTGAAATATGAGATTTTTTTAATACCGAGTTTAATAATATACTACACCAGTTAATGCGCTTTTGGCATTAATGCGCTATTGGCCTTAATGCGCTTTTGATGTTAATGCGCTTTTCAAAAAAAAATGGGACAAATTTTGGGGCGTTACAAAATTGACGACTCAGATGACATAATTTTTGAAATTAAAATTGTGGGAAATGGGATATAAAATATAGAAGAGGTTTGATATTGAAGTTGTGTCGTAAAAATGAATTGAGAGTTGGGTTTATATAGGAAATAAATTGGATTTTTTTAATTAAAAAAAGGTTTTTTTTATTTTGACCGTTGAACGGTCACATGACCGTTGCCTTCTTCCACGACGAGCTCGCTGGGATTTCGACGAGATGGCTTTGGCGAAGGCGAAGGCGAGCAACGGAGGAGTGGTCAACGAGAGGGACAGCGAGGTTTGGCGAGGAGGGACAGCGAGCTGCTCCCTCCAGCCTTAGGCCCTTGTATCCTACATTTATATGGTCTTTAATGAGAATCACAATTATGGGAAAATAGTTAGCCTAACATGGTATTAGAGCATTGATTATTCTCTTTTCTTTTACGCATCCTTTAACCGCCGCCGTCTTCCCTAACATCGCCACCGTAAAGCGCTTGACCATGCATGTCTCGATTGCCTTCTTTCTTGTTGTTCTTTCGCGTATCTTTTCTTTTATCTCTCTCACCATATTGACATCATGACCGAAACGTCAAAGCCTACATAACTCTCATTCTTGACCTACACAAACTTAAATATGATGCTTGACGTGAGCACTTCGAGACACGGTGCACCGACTATGGTGCCGTTGCCCATATTGATGGCTCCTTCACTCCGACGGGCCCCAACGACATGGGACGATAAATAGTCGATTCCCTCGTTAAAATGTGGATATACTGTACGACCGCACAATAACAATACAATAAGGCTTAGGGTGCAAACACGCTGATCATGACATCAAGAACATCGTCACATCAACGTGATGTTATCGGGACATCCCTAAGATACATCAAAAGAAATGCTCAACATTATTTGGACTTTACACGTCTGTTTATTGTAGTTAAAAATTAATTAATTAGAAGCCATTACATTAAAATTTAAGAAAAAAACATTACATTAATTAAAAAAACATCTCAATAAAAAACATTTAGAAACATTCAATAAAATAAAGACAATCGTTCCTCACGAATGTAAAATTTGTCAATCGTGATATACATGTTCCTCACGCCTTAAAGACAATAGTTCTTGTTGGATCTCAATATGGCGGTCACATCCTTCACCCAAAAGATCCACTTTCTCTGCGAGTTTTCTTTGGTTGACGAAGAAGAGGCGGTTCGTTTTGCTTTATCGCGGCTCATCGAAAAGGGAGATGGTTCTTCCGATGGAAATTCATCGGCTTCGTCGTTGAAGTCTATCAGGTTTTGAGCGTCGGAAGCGTACTCGTATGATTCCGAGGTCCTAGCCTGTTTGGACCCCGAACCGGAATCCGATGTAGCCGATGAAATAAGAACTCATTTTGGACCATTTTTGCAATCCTCCCACGCTTTCAAGTGCGAAAAAGGTTTGTCAGTCTTCAAGCGTAATTGACTTTCGCCGCTTTGATGTTAATTTACCAAATTATTGTAGATGTCGTTGAATTTGGTATAAGCCGCTCGTAATTTTCTCTATTTACCGGTTAGCCCGTGGTTATTCCGGTAAGCTTCCTGACCCATTGCTTTGTGAAAATAGGTCAAAATCCATTCTCACAAGCCACCAGAACTTTGGCTATTTCTTTTTTTTTAGCATCGGTGGAAATAGCGATCCAAGCCATCATCAATGCAACTTTTTCATCGGATGTCCAAACTTTAGGACCTTTTGGGACGGGTGTTGTTTTATTATGGGAAGATTTTTTTCTTCCACCACTATAATACCTCGTTTTCCGGTACGTTCGTGATCGTGAATTTATTATTTTATATAATAATATATATAATAATAATAGTAAATATAATAATGGCTTAGAATTAAATTACATGTTTGGGGGTCGGATTTGTCATTTTTGAAACATAGAATTGTCACTTAGATGATTTTTGGGCTAAACAAAAACCAGTGATGCAAGTATAAGGACTAAAGTTGCCAAGTTTTGGATTCTTGAATGGCTTTTCTCCTAAGGTTGCTATAAGACACCAGTAATGAGGAGAAGGCCTCATGGCCTTCTTCCTTGTGTGTCCAACCCATTCAAGCTTTACCGGACCACTTAAGTACATACGCAACCCATCTAAACCCTCGTTTTTGCTATGTCGTAAACTTCTAGTCGTGAGAGAGAGATAGAGAGAGAGAGAGAAAGAGAAACAGAGAGATCTGAGCTTGTGCGGGAAAGAAGCATGAAAAACGTAACGTGGTGGAGGAAGGGTTTGATTGAAGTTGCATCATTGGGTAAGATATTCCTCCTCATCTTCTTGTTCTATAGTCAAAACCACACCACACCACCACTACATCTCCATCGTGGTGTGTGTGTGTGTATGCTTGATTATTGCTCCAAAGTCTCACTTGATCTTTATTTTATTGTTGTTATTGAAGTTGTTTCAGACCTTAAAGGTAATCTTGTTGTCTTAATGGGTTAAGAGGTTGAAAACCCTAACCCTGGTTTGTTATTTTAAATGAATCAAATCCACTATTTTGGAGGTCATCTTTGAAAAGTCATGTAAAGTTATTGGATTAACCATTTTGGTTGAATAATATGTCCCTGGAAAGGTTTAGAAGTGTAGTTTCTTCCACCAAAAGGGGTTGATCTGATTCCAACCCCTAGTTCAGGTGAATTTGGCAATCTTTACAGACCGGTCCATAATCCTGAAAGATTAAGTCATCTCACTTGTAAAAATCACTAAAAATCATACAAAAATAATTTAGGTGTGAGATCAGTGGCCTTAGTTCGGCTGGATGTCCAGATTTGCCATACCAAATTTTAGAACCCAGTTCTGAACCGATTTAGAGCTTGGATTAATTCTTTAGGGTATGGTCCAGCTCGTTGAGTGAACATATCAGTCCACTTGTTAAATTCACCTAAAACTATAGGAAAATGAAAATGAAATGAGGATAGGCCCTGTAGTCTTGTCTTAGGGTATAGTTGATTCCATATTTTTCTCAAAGCTTGTTGATGACTCTTCCTGGATTGAAAGTTGCAAACTTTGCAACCTGGTTCGGGTTTGACAGAATTGATACCCGAACTTATTTAATTCGTACAAAATAGAAGAAAAATCGTTTGAACGTGTGCCTAATATCCTTGGAATGGTAAAGAGCTGCATTAAGTGAATATATAAAAATATCCCTGATTGGATGGATTTATTATGGGCTAAAGGCGTCATCAATAGACCTTATGTTTAGGGATAAAAGCTGAAAAATGAACTTAATAATAATACTAATACTACAAGTGTATGTATAGGATTAGGCTTAGCTAATATGCATTAGTTGGATTCTCGGAGTTGCTGCATGGATCCTGCATTACTGTTCGAGGTGAGTTTCTCACTACATTGTGTAGATGTTGAATCTCCTTTAATGTAGCTCGCGTGGGATGATAATATGTGTCATTAGTACTAGGCGGGTCTATGTCTAGTATGTAGATGTCTTGGGCTCGACGTACTGTGCAATATAGGGGTGGCTCGACGTACTAATCAATATAGGGTAACTCGACGTACTGAGCAATGTAGGATGGCTCGACGCACTGAAAAACGTGGTACAAAGTGGGGATACTCGATAAGATGCACTGAGGGGATACACATGGCTTGAGGAACAAAGTATGCGCAGCCAGGATTGCTAAGTGGAGGAGCACGACTTAATATATATAGTGGAGTAGACTACTGATTATTGTGATGTTTGTGTTGTATTCTTTCTTATAGGGGTAGAGTATGTATGAAAGATATGTCGTGTGTGTGTTGGAATTCACTAAGCTGTGTGCTTACCCTTTCCCTTTAAAACCATTGTTTCAGGTACATCGGGTGTGGGTGATGGCAAGGCATGTCTGTTGGGTCATAATTTATTATGGTTTAATCTTTGCATTTTGGGTTTAAAAGAATATTTATTTCGGGCTTAGAATAGAAAAAAATATTGGATTATTGGGTTTTTCGGTGGGGACCGAACAACCCTTGGTTGTTTGGTCTAATGGGCCGAGAATCTAGATGGTTCGCTTGGGCCTCTTGGTTTCTCGGTGGGCTTGCTAGTCTTGTGGGCTTAGGGTTTAGCTAGGGTTTTCTAGGGAGTATTTAAGCTCCTTATTGCCTCTATTTGGAGAGGTTGATTGCCTTGGAAGAGTGCTAGCTAGAGAGAGAGATCTTATGTTCTTGGCAATCACCAAAACTTATGTACTAGTCTTGTTAATCAAGAGTGCATTGAAGTTTGTTTAAATCTCCTTGTGTTCTTATTGTTTTGATTGATATCATTGTGTTATTGTGAGATCATTGGACCTACAATTGGTATCAGAGCTTGTTTTGGTATCAATCTTTCTATTTTTCTTGGAGATTTTTGAAGATTTTGAGCCTTTTGATCCGTTTTGGACTGTTTTTGGCTGATTTTCGGAGTTTTTGAGCTTGTGTTCTTGGTTGATCTTCATGCAAAATCCTTCAAAAATCAGTTTTTGATCGAAAAAATTAAGCAAAATCCTTCAAAAATCAGTTTTTGATCGAAAAAATTGGGTTACGGACTCTTTGTGCGAGTTAAAAGGTTGATCGGTCAGATCTAAAAGGATATTCGGCGGCTGAAATTTTCTTAGGGTTTTATGGTAGTTGTTCGGTGTGCTACAGTGGCGGCTAGGTTTTTCATTTGCATTATACGGCGGCTGGATTTTAGCGTTTAGGGTTCCGCCTCAGTTAGAGGTGCACAAAAAAAACCGGATTCCGATCCGAATCCGGTATCCGATCTGAATCCGATCCGGTTTCAATCCGGTTTTCCAAAATCCGATCCGGTTTCCAATCCGATCCGCCGGATCCTACCGGTTTGAAATTATATCCGTTGAATCCGGTTTGAATCCGGTTCCTGTCAATCCGGTTTTCGATCCGGTTACGATCCGGTTTCAATCCGGTTTATGATCCGGATTTTCCAGGAGACTTATAGCCGTTTTTTTTTTGAAATTCTGGCCGTTGGGAACGGTCTTGTGACCGTTTGGAGCCTCATAAGTGACGGAAATTGGCCTTTAATACCCTTTATATCCTATATATACATCATATATGTTGTTGTTAACTCAAAACTCTTAAAAACCACTTCTAAAACTCAAAAACTTAGATGGCTTGGAACGCATACAACACATTTCACCACTTGAAGGCGAAATAAAGGAGGTTGAAAAGGAAATCCATGAAGAAGAAATAGCAATGGGATTGTCGGTACCACTTACCTTACAAGAGCTTGCTTATGAGGAAGAATTGCACAACATGATGTATAATAATGAGGACTAAAACCAAGCAACCAAGCAACAACGACTACGACGACGACAATTACAAAAAGTTCACGCTTAGATGACGAAGATGTTTTAAGTTTTATGTTTTTTTGTTTCATGATGCATTAGTTTATTGCTTTATGTATTCCTTTGATAAAAAGCCAAAAAAAATAAAAAAAAACAATGAAAATTGCTTCAAAAAACAACCTCCTGTCAACAATCCAATTTGCTCCAAAAAACAGGATTTTTAAAACAGGTTTGAGATACGATCCGGTTTCGATCCGGTTTCAATCCGGTTTGTATAGGATCGGGATTTTATGTGTATAATCCGGTTTGGATCCGATCCGGTTTCACCCCAAATCCGGTTTTGACTTCGTTGACTGGATCCGATCCGGTTTACGATCCGGTTTTCGATCCGGAAAAAATCCGGTTTGTGCACCTCTAGCCTCAGTTGCTCGGTCCATTTAGTCATTACTCGGCCCGTTTTTTTATTGTTCGGTGGGCTTCTGCTTCCCTAGGTCCAGCAAGCAACCAATCCGCCACGTTGTTCGGTGCACGTAAAAAAGACGCGTTGCTGCACTCCACAGGTCTCGAACTGGAGACCTCATGTTTCACCCTCCAACACGTTTGCCGGTTGATCCAACAGGTATTTGTTACTCGGTCTGCCCACGCCTGAATGTTGTTCGGTCTCCGAGAGTGTTGTTTGGTCCAAGCGAATTTTGCTGTTCGGTGTTTTTCTTTGCTTCATTAATCCTTTTTTTATTCTTGCTGCTCGGTCCAAGTGATTCTTTGATTTCTCGCCTGATTTAATTGGTCAACGAGTTGGAATTTAACATTATTTGGTTTCACGATTGTTTGGTGATATTATCAATTGCTCGGTACTACCTTTGTTCGGTCACTGCCTTGTTGCTCGGTTTGACTTTTAATTGCTCGTTTTTTTTTAAATCGTTTTTCAATTTAGTCGCATTTAATTTTTGCGATTTAATTTTTCTGATAATTTTTGGAGTAATCTTTCAAGACTTGTTTTAATGGGTTCTTCAATGGATTATGGTGTCGACAATCTCGACAACGTTATGGGAACCGGTACGCGTATTCCCCGATTGACAAAAGCTGAAGGTTTCGGTGAATGGAAATATCGGTTCGAACAATTTATCAAAATGAAAGACGTCAGGCTATGGAAATGTTTTCTTCGTCCACCAACTAGAGTTACCACGATGAGAGGTGATGTTTTGGTAGACAAACCGTTTGAAGATTACACTGACTTGGAATTTGAGAAGGCAGAACCATTTCAAAGAGCCCTTGCTACCCTGTCTATGGCACTTTCTCCTGAAATTGCTCAAGGTTTCCGTGAGTATAAAACTGCTAAATCTTTATGGGACGCATTGATTGACGTATATGAAGGAAATGAAGACATGAAGCAGAGCTTGCAAGATATGCTTCGCCAAAGATTTAATATGTTCAATCACATACTTGGTGAATCTCTTGAAGCTCAGTTGCAGCGTTTCATCACATTGAACACATAATTGACCACAAATGAAATTTATTATCCAAGGATTGATATAAACAAGAAGCTTTTGAATTCTCTTCCAAAAAGCTGGGATGTCAATGTGGCTGTTATTAAGAAGACTAGAGATTTGGGTCGACTTTCACTTTCTAAGATTATGGCTGTCATCAAATCTATGGCCATGGATGACAAACAGAGAGAGATGAATCATATGAGCTCATATCAGCCAGCAAACGTTGGAACTTCAACAAACAGTGCTTTTTCTGCTCAAGCTGCTGGTCATTCCTCTTCTGTTCAAGTCAAGTCTCAGCCTACATCAATTCCCGTCGCACCTCTTGCCTCATCTGTTTCTGCTTCTACCTCCAAGGCACCAGTTCCTGCTCAACCTCTTCCTAAGGTTGCTGAAGAAAACCTTGGAATGATGGCCGGTCTCCTGAATTGCTACAACGCTCTTATGGCTGGTGAATTGTTTCATCCAATGACTGCTGGAGATCTTGACCAAATCAATCCCGATGACATGGAAGAAATGGACATTTCTTGGCACATTGCTATGGCTGTGCATAGGGCTAAGAAATTCACTCAGAGGACTGGAAGGAACAATTGGGCAAATAATACTGGCGATAGAAAGATGAGTCTCAGCAAAGCAAATCTGAGGTGTTTCAACTGCAACGAGCTTGGTCATTTTGCTCGTGAGTGCACCAAACCAAGAATGGAGAATCCAGATAGAACCATAGTGCCGGTTGGAACAAATCGTGAGGCTGCTCATCCTCAGAATGCTGAAAGGGCAATGGTTGCTCAGCAGTTTACCTGGGAAGATCAATTGCAGGACCTGAACCTGAATGGAGAGGGGAGAGCTCATCTGGAACAAATTGAAGGTCAAATGGACGTGGATGCTGCTGAAGGAGAGATGATGGACTTTCCGTTTGCCTTCATGGTGTCTACCACTCCTGCCGGTGATGAGGTTAGTACAGTTTCTTGCTCCTCTCAGTCATGTATTGATATAATTGCTAGATATCGTGAACTGAATGAAAACTTAGTTAGAGAAGTTCAAGATACCGAAAGCCTTGTCTATAAGCATAAAAAGAAATTAAAGCCCCTTCAAGAAGCCTTAGATGCCAAAACCTCAGACTATCATAGAATGCAAGATGAACTTAGCACAGCTAGATGTCAACTTAGGTTTGCCAACGAAGATATTGCTAGTTTAACTGCTGAATTAAATGCATTAAAAATAAAATTCCTACAGGAAGAATCAACCTTTAAAAAGGTTTATGTGTCTAATGAAGTAGTTGAAACTATTTTGGAAAAACAAACCGTTTGGTCAAGCAAACAAGGTGAAGGTCTAGGGTATAGTGCTGTTCCCCCTCCCTACAATAGTAACTTTACTCCATCACCAAACGCTGAAGAATCTGAAGATTGTTTTTTATCGAATTACATTCAACCAAGTACATCTGGCACCGCTGAGAATTCTGAAATGAAAAATACTGATGTTTCTATCTCATGTGCAGATGAATTAAAATCGAAGATTGAGGAAGTTGAAGACTTGTCTGCTTTAAATTCTGTTAAAAACTGTTTGAAGACTAATTCCGATGTGTTTGTTAATGTTAATTTGGATTCTAAGACTCCTGTTATTTTAAAACCTTTGTGTGGTGTCGATTCTAAAACTGCTAGGAAGAAAAACTTGACTGTTAAATCTGTTGCTTGCATATGTGTGTGTGGTAATAATTTGCTTAAATCTGGACCTGGACAAAATTCCAATACTCCTCTAAAAAGACAGACTTGTTTTAACTGTGGAATTGCCGGTCACATTGCTAGAAATTGTCCCCCACACATGTATGCTTGTCATAATGAATCATTTTTGCAGAATGTGCCAAAAGGGAAATCTTATAAGAGAAAACCCTCAAGGTCACATTCTAGAAAGAGAAATCAAAATAACACGAATGCCTGGAATAGAACTACTTTTAGAAGTAACTATGGCTTACCAACCTTTGTAAGACCCAAGTCTTCTCAAGAATCAACTTCTAGTAGTTCTAATTCTTCTTCAAATGCTAATGTTCCCATTTGGTCCAAAGATAAGCGTTTTAAACCAAATATGAAATGGGTTCCCAAAGGCAGTGTTAAAACATTTTCAAATGTCTCACCAATACTTGATCAACGTGACATGAGCTTTGAATCTGTTAAATGTGTCGATAGTGAAGGTAAACCCAGTTTCCGTATGGACTGGGTGCCTAAATGTAATTGATCCCGTGACATGTGCAGGAACGGTTACGGAGGAATTTCAGCAGACCTTGGTATGTTGATAGTGGCTGTTCCAGGCACATGACAGGCGACATGTCCCAATTGTACGATGTTGAAAATTTTAATGGGGGATGTGTTTGCTTTGCGGGAGGTGAAAAAGGGATGATCACACAGAGAGGAACGGTGTCGAATGGCGTGTTGAAATTCGAGAATGTGAATTTTGTACCTGAGCTCAAGCACAGTCTGCTGAGCGTTTCTCAAGTTTGTGACAAGGGTTTTTCGACTCACTTCACGAAGAAGGAATGTTTAATTCTTAAACCCGGCGTAGTCATCCCAGAGGAGTGGATTCTTGTTAGATCTGAAAGGAAAAACAATGCTTACATCATCGACATGAATCACAACACTCCGGAAAATGTTACCTGCTTATTCTCGAAGGCATCTGAACAAAGCGCGATGTTATGGCACAAACGTCTCGGTCATGCCAACGCAAAGAACCTGAATCGTCTCGCGAAGAACTATATGGTTCAAGGACTTCCAATCAAGGACTTCATCACCTTTGAAAAATGTGTTGCCTGTGCTCAAGGCAAACATCATCGGAAGCCACACAAGCCTAAACAGATCAATTCCATTGATTCGCTGCTTCAATTGATTCATATGGATCTTTTTGGCCTGGTTAATGTTCTCAGTTTTAACCATAGCTCTTATTGTTTAGTTATTATAGATGATTTCTCACGCTTTACTTGGGTTTTCTTCTTAAAGAACAAAAGTGAAACTGCAGAGCTGGTCATTAGATTCATAAAGCTTATCGAGAATCAAACGAATCAGAAGCTGAAGGCTTTACGATGCGACAATGGAACGGAATTTAAGAATGCGGTTTTGAACAAATTTTGTGCAGACAAAGGTATCTTGCGTCAGTTTAGCGCTGCTCGTACTCCTCAACAAAACGGTGTTGCAGAGCGACGTAATAGAACTCTCATTGATGCTGCGCGTACCATGCTGTGCGATTCAAAACTGCCTGTGATTTTCTGGGCTGAAGCGATCAACACGGCCTGTTATGTTCAGAATTGGGTCATCATCAACAAATCTCAAATGAAGACACCTTACGAGATTCTCTATGGTCGGAAACCAAATGTTTCTCACTTTCGTACTTTTGGCTGTCCTTGCACTCTACTTCATCTCGAAGCTACTCCGAAGTTCAACTCCAAGGCGGATGATTGCTACTTCATTGGATATGCAAATAAAACTGCGTATCGAGTGTATAACAAGGAGACAAAGCAAATTGTGGAATCATTCGATGTTCGCTGGCTAGAAGAGAATCCAACTGATGCCCGTGTTGGACCTGATTGGCTGTTTGATTATGCTAACTTATTTAAACCGTTCTATATGTTTCTCGATGTTGTTGCAGGCACACAACCAAGCACCAGTGGAGTCAGCAGAGATGACGATGAAGATTTCATTCCTGATCTTATCCATCCGTCTATTGTTAATGAAGATCATGTTCCTAACGGCGGTGCATCTCCTGATTCCACAACTATCACCGAAGACGCTCCGGTAGATTCATCCTAAGTTGTTGGTGATACTCCAGTTGCTGATCAATCAACTGTTTCTGAAGGCGTTACTCACTCTGAATCTGCTGATCAATTTGATTCTACTCTCATGGATTCTCTCTTCCCAGAAACAATCCCTGAAGAGTACATTGCAAGTACCTCTCATGACTTTAGAGATTCTGATAGAGATACTTCAGGAACAAACAGAGTTGAGAATATAACCAACCTTCCGGTCTCTACTGCAATGCTCCAATATGCCGTTCCTTCAAGAATTCAACGGGACCACCCACTTGATAAAGTTATTGGTCCTCTGGAAGATGGTGTACAAACCAGAAGCCAGAGTGGTCAAGTCAACGAGTGTCTCTATTCGTGCTTCATTTCACAAATTGAGCCGAAGAACGTTGAGATGGCACTTAATGAACCTAGTTGGGTGGATGCCATGCATGAGGAGCTGAACCAGTTTAAGAAATTGAATGTCTGGCAGTTGGTGGAATTACCCGAGGGCAAAAAGGCTTTAGACACAAGATGGGTATTTCGTAACAAGAAAGATGACTCTGGAGTAATTGTGCGAAACAAGGCACGCTTGGTGGTTCGCGGTTTTCGCCAGATTGAAGGACTTGATTACACGGAAGTTTATGCTCCTGTTGCTCGACTTGAAGCGATTAGGATTTTCCTAGCTTACGCTTCATACATGAACTTTACCGTCTACCAGATGGACGTCAAGACTGCTTTCTTGTACGGAGAAGTGAAAGAAGAAATCTATATTGATCAACCTCCTGGTTTCGTCAACTCAAAATTTCCGAATCACGTCTACAAGCTTGATAAGGCTCTTTACGGTCTTCATCAAGCCCCTCGTGCTTGGTATGCAACTTTGACGGAACATCTGTTGCAGCACGGTTACACTCGCGGCACTATTGACCAGACGTTATTTATCAAGCGCCAAGGTTATGATCAAATCGTTGTCCAAATCTATGTGGATGACATCATCTTTGGTTCTACAAGTGATGTTCTGTGCAAGGAGTTTGAGTTGGTGATGAAGAAGAGTTTCGAGATGAGTTCGTTGGGAGAGATGACGACATTTCTTGGGTTGCAAGTGAAACAAGATTCAACGGGTATTCTAATTCATCAAGCGAAGTATGTGGAGGACATTATTGCAAGATTCGGATTCAAGGATGCGAAAGAGGCTAACACTCCAATGGCTGAGCGACCTCTACTATCTGTAGATGCAGATGACAAATCGGTGGATCAGACGTATTATCGTTCGATGATCGGTTCGCTGATGTACCTGACTGCTAGTAGACCATATATCATTTTTGCAGTCTGCCAGTGTGCACGTTATCAAGCTAATCCTAAACCTTCTCATCTTGATGCTGTCAAACGGATCTTTAGATACCTTAAGGGTAGACCAAAATTTGGTCTCTGGTATCCAAAGAACCGTGAATTTGATCTTTACGCTTTTTCAGATAGCAACTATGGAGGGTGTGAGATTGACAGAAAGTCCACCAGTGCTGGATGTCAATTTCTAGGAGACAGATTGATTTCCTGGCAGTGCAGAAAGCAACAGACCGTGTCAACTTCCACAGCTGAAGCTGAGTACGTTGCTGCCTCAGCCTGTTGTTCTCAAGTCATTTGGATGCAGCATCAACTCCTTGATTACGGTATAAATTTTCTTGATACTCCTATCTTTTGTGACAATGAAGCAGCTATCCAAATCGTGAAAAACCCGGTCCAACATTCTAAGACTAAGCACATTGATATTAAAATTCATTTTATCAGAGATTGCTTCGAGCGAAAACTGATTCATTTGGATAAAGTTCACACAGATAACAATGTGGCGGACTTGTTCACTAAACCAGTTGCAAAGGCTCGATTCAATGTGCTAGTCGAGATGTTGAAAAGGATACGTTTTAGTGACTGTTAAATCAGTTCTGTAAATATTTTACCTTTTGTTTTTAGTTAAATTTGTTCATGTTTTTATTTCCGCACTTCTTCCCCATGCACAAATTTAGGGGGAGAAGAAAAACAAAATCAAAACAAAAAAAATTCAAAACTTTAAAAAATACAAAAATATTTTCCTTTTCTTTATGTCTTTAATTTAAGAAAATTTAAAAAATCAAAAATATTATCTACCGACGACGCACCGAGTTTATACCACTCACTACTGAGGTAACTTTTAAGTGTTAGTGATCTTCATTGGTACACCACAATGAATGTGAAGCACTGACAACCGCTTCTTAACCAATCTAAGGTTTTTCTTGAGTAACATCAACTTCTAGACACTTTGAGAGAAACCACTCAAAGTCGAGAGTTAAAAGTCTGTGTCGATGGTTAGACCGCATACCGTAGTCTATCACATGCACCAATCCATTCTTTACCGTCTTTACAATCTCTGATGCAAGAAATAGACGACTTATCACTTTAAACCAAGTGATAATGATATTTCAACACTCTATGCTAGTGATCTCTGCTACAAAACAAGTAGTAGATGTGAGGCATCAACAACCATTCTTACATACAAAGCTTCTAATTCAAGAGTTGGATGACTCAGTGTAATAAACCATACACTAATGACAATTCGAAAGTCTAGCCGATGGGTATGTCTAGTAACCAAGACATATTACACACTCATACCACTCTTGACCTAACTCTTCTTCTAACAAGATGTTCGTGACTCAATGTGATTTCACCTCACATTGATGAAACATCGAAACTCTGGGTCAGTGATCGTTGTTGTTTACTACAATAGCTGTGAGACCCCAACAACTTTGCCTGATTCTGAATAGGCACTAGGATGGTACACTCCGTAGAGTTTGGATACCATTGAACGTCTCGCCAAGAGCCAAGTTGACTTGTCAACTGCATTGAGATCTTTGATCAAGGATATGCAGGGGCCAAAATCAAAACGGCCACGAGTAGTTCTCCAATACTCAAACAATCGCAGTGCGTTCCCCCAGGTTCACACAGATACTGCGAGAAGTCTCATTCTGAGCCAAGGATGAATCCTTGAACAACTGTGGTGAGAGTTTCTAACTCTGTGACCCACAGGATTTGCTGTCACTGATTCGAATCGAGAAGCTCCAGTCAAATGCCACGTTCAAGAATTTCGACGCAAAGATTTGTTCCCGAAGAAGGTGAAGCTGAATTCCATGTGAGAAGTTGCTTGATTTCCTCCTCAGTCAACTTGTCACTACATTAACACCTAAAGTGATCAAGTGAAGAGAAGACGAGTCAGACTCCATGCCAGTTAAAGTTAAATCTAAAGCTGGATGTCGTGATTCCAAGACCTATGCTGAAGCCTGAAGCCTAATGTACTTCAAAGTCAAATCTGAAGACAGTCCTATTCCGAAGTTGAAGTTGTCGCTGCAATGTGCTGAATTCCATCAACATCATACCTGTCACCTGCTAAGAGGAGATTGTCCTGCTAAGCGGTAGATCATCATGATTAGGGGGAGATTGTTGAAGTATTCTGTAGTGCTCAACTGAAGTCTATCCAAGTGAAGCCTGAAGACAAAATGAAAGCATTAAACCAAGGGGGAGATTGTTGGGTCATAATTTATTATGGTTTAATCTTTGCATTTTGGGTTTAAAAGAATATTTATTTCGGGCTTAGAATAGAAAAAAATATTGGATTATTGGGTTTTTCGGTGGGGACCGAACAACCCTTGGTTGTTCGGTCTAATGGGCCGAGAATCTAGATGGTTCGCTTGGGCCTCTTGGTTTCTCGGTGGGCTTGCTAGTCTTGTGGGCTTAGGGTTTAGCTAGGGTTTTCTAGGGAGTATTTAAGCTCCTTATTGCCTCCATTTGGAGAGGTTGATTGCCTTGGAAGAGTGCTAGCTAGAGAGAGAGATCTTATGTTCTTGGCAATCACCAAATCTTATGTACTAGTCTTGTTAATCAAGAGTGCATTGAAGTTTGTTTAAATCTCCTTGTGTTCTTATTGTAGATTAACATGGTGGGGTGGGATTTCTACTGGTATAGGAAGAGTTAAGATGTATGTAGGATGGATGGCCTATAAGAAAGAATACCTTGAATGCTTTGATTATCTGCAGCTTACTATTAGGAATGTATGCTAGTATTTATTTGTTGTTTAGCGAATGTCATAAAAATTGTGTGTAGTAGGAACTAAATAGCCTTAGAATGCTTGATTTGGCCTTATTGCATGTTCCTTGTTTGGTTGTTTACTTGCTAGGGGTGAGCATTTGGTCCTCGAAATCAAGCCTAAGCCCGAGAACCGAGGGAACCGAACCTAGATAAGGAATTGAGGGTATATGTCGATCAGTTATTGGTTCTAATATTATGCCTAAATCGGGTTTGGTCCTTCTGGGTCTCGGTACACTTTGGTCGGACAGATTGTCGGGTTTGGTACCGACTATAACTTAGAAATTAAAAGGCCACAATATATTTACAATAAAAAAACCCATGCACACGTTGGCCGCTACCCATATACCGACTCTTCAGTTTTTACGTCTAAAAAAACCGCAAACACGTCTTCATCCTGCTGTCCCTCGCTTGTCAACTTCTATTAACCAAGAAACCCAAAATCGTGATCTTCCTTTCTCCATTAATCCAAGAATCTTCAAGGGTTGAAGAAGATACGAAATTTTCAAGTAAACATGTCAAATTGGACTCCAACTCAAGATGATTCTCAAGTAAGTTTTTATAGTTTTTTTTTATCATTCTTTTACTTGAAATCAATAATAGGTTGGTTAATCTTGGTTGGAAAAGTTTGTAATGTACTAGGGTTTGCAATATTCATTGGAAAGTTTAGTTAATATTCATTGAAAATGAAGAATTGTTGTTTGTTCATTGGAAACGTCCAACTTTGTAACTAGGATTTTAATGTTTCATTGGAAAGTTTCTTGAATGTTATTGGTTTGCTTAATGATCATTGATATTATATTACACTAGGTTTTCATTGTTTCTTTAAGGGTAATCTTAAATGTTATTCGGTTTTTTAACAATGTACTTTTGTATTGTTTATTGGTATTGAACTTTTGTTTTTATTTTGACAATGTATCATTGTATTCATGTATTGTATTAGGTTAATGGTATTGTACTACTATGTTATTAGTAATGAACTTTTGGTTTTTGACAATGTTATATATTGGTTTTCATTAGTGTATTGGTTTGTGTTTATATGTTGTAGACGGGGGAAGATGAGTTCATTCACCTACACAAGAACCACCACAACCACCGCAAAAAAGGAAACGGGCGACAAATTCAAGAAAAGGCAAACCTTTTTCGACTTATTGGCAATATTTTTCAAAAGAGATGGTTGATTTTGATGGTGTACCAACTAGGCATGGAAAATGAAACTTTTGTTTAAGCATGATCAGGGCCGATCCCATTAAAAACGGTACATCTAGCTTACAAAAACACTATAAATGTTGCAAAGAAAACCCGACAAACAAGAAAGAAAAAAAACCAAACGACACTACAATTTAAAAAAGAAGGGCCAGGGGAGGGTAGTGCTGGTGTATGGAAACATGATGAAAAAAGAAAAAAAGGCATTGTTGAATTTATTTGTTGTTGGTGAATTTCCATTTCAATATGTTGAAAATGAAGCATTCATCGAATATACAAATGCACTTAACGGGAAAGTCGTGTTACCCTCACGATTTACAATTTCCCGACAAGTTTGAGATTACTTCATCAGAGAAAGAAACAAATTATTTAAACTTTTAAGTAATCCTTTGAATGTGGTCCACTTGACAACCGACATGTGGACAAGCTCGTGTCAAATAATTAATTATATGGTCCTCACTGCCCATTTTATTGACGAAAATTTAGTGATGCACAAACGAATTATAAACTTTAGCCAATAGAAAGTCATAGGGGTGAGGACATAGGAAATGATATAGTTGATTGTATCCAAGGGTGGAGGATAAAAATGTCATGACAATCATCCTCGACAACGCCACATCCAATGACAAGGTGGTAGACTATTTAAGGGAAATGTTACCAAGCTTGTATGATGACGGAAAACATCTACACATTAGATGTATGAATCACATATTAAACTTAATTGTTAAAGATGGGCTTAGTGTCTGTCAAAGTAGTGTCACCCTCATCCAAAAAGCGGTACGGTATATTAGAAATTCAACACATCGAATTGCACGATTCAAGGAGTGCATGAAAGATAAAGGCGTGGAATCCAACAAGTTCTTATGCAACGATTTTCCCACCCGTTGGAAGTCAACATATGACCTACTCAAAAGGGCGGTTGACTTGGAATCTTCCTTCACGGCATACTCGGTTTGCGGTAAGTTATTTGATTTTTTATTTTCTGTTTTTGCTTTAATTTTACATGTTTTTTGTAACTGTCGTCACGGATTCATACGAATTCGGTTTGACCTGAAAATTTTCAGATTAAAATTCATGAGTAGTAGTACATTTTAGTCTCTGGAATCACTGCAATAAGTTTTATATTGAGTGTTTTACAGCCCCCCGAACACAGCCTGTCAAAGCTGTTTTGTGCAGTTTTATTTTTACTTTTCTGCATTGTGTCCCGGTTTTGAAACTATCGTCACGACTTCGTACAGAGTCGGATTAATCTGAAAATTTTTCAGCATAAAGTTCATGAGTATTAGTTAATTTTAGGATTTGGAATAATTAAAATAGAGTTCATATTGACTGTTTTATAGGCCCCGGAAAATGGGGTATCAAAGTCCAAATGTTTTATCACTAACTTTGTTTTTATATTGTAGATTCTTCTTACCGACGAGATGTGTTACCTCCCAATTCCAAGGACTTCGAGATATGTAGAGAGGTGGTGAAAGTTTTGGAGAAATTCAAGACGAAGAAGAATATCGTGTCGTCAAGTACCGAACCTTTGTCAAATTGGTTTTTTCGGGAAACATGCGATGTTTACAAACACATCAAGGATTGGTCACTAAAACCAACATTTTTTCATATGGGGGACGAGATGGAAGATAAATACAACAAGTATTGGGGTGATTTAGATAAATTCAACGACTATATGTTCTTTGCCGTTGTCTTGGATCCGCAACAAAAGATTGACTTTCTCCGACACGCGTTTCACAAAATGATTAAACTCACTATATCAGAAGCAAACTATGTCTATGTTTCTTTGAAGGTGTTGTCATTGGTACGCAAGGTTGAAAGAAAGCTTGAGAAATATTATGACATGTACAAAGAAAGGATAGAGAGGGCATCGTCCAACGTGCCTTCTCAAACTCATGGAAATGAAGATGTACAATGCGTTGATGACGATGATAGCAATTTTTTTGGTGAATTTTTGTCCGAAATGGGGAACCAGTCGGCTTCACCGGAATCAGGGTTGTCTAGATATTTGAGTGAAAAAAGAGAATCGTACAACAAGTCATTTGATATACTTTCATTGTGGAAAGCTAATGAATCTAGGTACCCGATACTTGCCCGCATGGCCAAAGGTACAATTCTAATATATTTTTATAAGTTATTTAATACGTTTTTTTAAATACGTGACATGTTTATTTTAACATTTTAGATCTATTGGGGATTCAAATATCGACGATGGCATCGCAGTCGGCTTTTAGTACCAGTGGACGAATTCTAGACCTGTACCGAACTAACTTGGCGACACCTATTGTAGAAGCTTTGGTTTGCACCCAAGATTAGGTGAGGAAATCACGAAAACCAATAGTTGACAACATTTATCAACTTTTAAAGGATGATGAGGTCGTCAAATGTAACATTTTTTTTTGTAAATTCTTTTAATTGACATATTGCTACATACTAACTTCCTCCGGTGATGACAAGTCTTCTTGCAAATGGTGATCACGAGGTCTGGTGAGAACAGTTCGAGTGCTAGCCTAAGTATCCAGGAGATTTAGGATATGATAGCTGCTGTGGTGACACAGGTGATTAGGGCGGTGATCTCGGGTATGCTTAACATGGTTAGGAACGAGCCGAGGAACATGTTGGAAAAGCAGATTGCTGCCATTCCAGCTGTTGGGGGTGCATCGGCCTGCGTGAGAGAGTTCACGTACCGAGACTTCTCTGCTTGCTCACCTCCAGAGTTCACGGGGGGGGGGGGGGGGTGGTGGACGCCATTGGTAGCATGTGCTGGGTATTCGATGTCGAGGGGGTGTTCCTCACAAGTGGTTCCCCAAATAACATGAAGGTTCACTTTGTTAGGAACCTTCTACAAGGGGCGGCGACGGACTAGTAGGGAGTAGAGATCACAGCTATGACGACAGAGCAGGTCGAGGCGTTGACCTGGGAGGATTTCGTGACACGGTTTTGGAGGCAGTATGTGCCTCGAGTAGAGATGGTGCGAATTTCCCCCGAGTTTTTAGCATTGGAGCAGACGACAGAGACCGTGTCTACGACAGAGACCGTGTCTGAGATGACACGGAAGTTCACAGAGATGTCACTCTTCTTTCATCAATATGCAGCTTCTGAGGACATGAAGATGGCGAGGTACACCGACATGTTACGTACCAATATTCGGGTGTTCATGACGACTACCCAATTTACTACTCTGACTGCTATGATCGAAGCAGCTAGGAGGTGAGAGCTCAGGCTTGAGACCCATGCTCGAAAGTGAAAGGTGGCTCAGGTCGTAGTGCCGGTATCTGCATCCGCTAAGACGCCGAGGACTTGTGACTCGATCTTGGGTCAGAAGAGTGGAGAACCTAAGTCGCGGGATGACAAGTAAGGGAGCGGTCATATGTTTCAAGTGCGGTCAAACTGGGCACTATGCTCGTGACTGCTGGGCGCCGATGAAGATTTGGTACCACTACGGTTAGATGGGTCATGTGAGAGTTGATTGCCCGAACTTGAAGACTAGTGGAGTAGGAGCACCGAGAACCCTTGTTATGGCTCCTCTTCGTACGATTGATGGACACACGGATCAAGCACGGACTGGGGGAACGCATGGTAAAGCTTTCCACCTCACGGCCGAGGAGGCGCATGAGACGCCTAATGTGGTAGCAGGTATACTTTTACTACTGGTTCTTTTGTTCCTACTATTCATCGGGTATACCTTATTAATTTCATGATTAGGCATTTGGTCAATTATGTACCTGCTGTATTGTTGTTTGATAGTGGAGCTAAATGATAGAAAAGCCAGTATGTGTAGGAGATGTGAGGACTTCGATGCAAGTGTTATGTTCAACTTAAGTAGGGGAGTCCATCAAGTCGATGAGTGCAACTACGAGAAGTGGAATTGATCTTTTGGCACAACTAGAGTTGCTAGAATGGAGACGTGTGGTGCGGTTGAAATTGAAAGAGCCCTGAGCATAGTTGCAGGGATAGGTGGCATGCTGTGAAGCGATCAATAGAAGGTTAGGGTTGAACCCAACTGGGGGAGAACTAATAAATTATGGTGAAATCAGAAGTATTACTGGTCAAGGATGACATGGATGTATCAAGTTACATATATAAGTGTTTTGGACTTTGGGGGAGGGGCAGTTAGGACGCTTACCTCCCAATGGCTAATTTCGCATTCAATGATAGTTGTTAGCTATAGCATCGGTATGTCGCTTCACAAGGGGTCGTATGTAAGAAGGCGTTGGAACCCTATCTGTTGGGGTGAGGAGGAAACGAAGTATATCAAAAATTTGTATGAGAGTTTTGTGGTGTTTTGACCTAGAGCTGTTAGAGTTGAATTTCGGTGACGAAATTCTTAAAGTAGGGGAGAGTTGTAACACTCATTTTCTGGTGTGTTTGTAATCGCAAATTTATTATTTTAAATAATAATAATAATAATAATAATAATAATAATAATAATAATAATAATAATAATAAACATGATAATGTCCTAGAACTTTAATTACATGTTTGGGGGTGGGGTTTGTCATTTTGAAAATTAGAATTGTCACTTTGATGATTTATGGGCTAAACAAAAATGAGTGATGGAATTATTGTTGGATCTATATGCTTAGGAATTATTATGAAATGATATTGTTAATTACATATGATCCTATAAGGTCACACATTTATCAAGTTGGTACTTATTGAATATCTATTAAGTATTTGATAATTAATAAATAAATTCAACTCTTGTATTTAATTAGAGAATAATTATATCATACGATATGATATATTAAGTCATGCACAAAGTTTTGGACACTTTGGGTTACATTAAGATGTAATTAGACTTAGTTAGTTTCTAAAGGAATGGTGTTGGACACTCTTGTCCTTTTTCCACCATAAGAGCATTCGGTGGAGGTTGCTTGTCAACCTTCACCTTACACACGCATACCTTGTATAAGATCATATCTTTTGTATTTAATGAGGGTATGGGTCATGGTACTCTTGTTGGATTAGGTGTCTAAGCCATGCCTTATAATTTTGTATTTATCTTATTAATAGAATCAAAGTCCATTTGGGTTGCCCTCATAGTAGGAGGATTGATGTAGAAGTCAGTAGAGAGAAAGCTTGATTTATTAATTGTTTAATAAATCAATAGAAAAGAAGTAGTTTATTAATATATTTAAGTGTTAATATATTAATTAGAAACTATACTAATTAATTAGAAATTAATCCGGAATTAATTGGATTTAATTCAGTGATTAAATTAATTAATTAAAAGTGTAGGGACTGGTTTGTATTTATTCAATAGTTGAATAACTGACAAACCAGTAGCCAGAGGCCAGAGTTGGCGCCACCTAGGGGGTTTCCCTAGAGGTTGGCGAAACCCTAATTAGGGTTTAAGAGATCTGGTCCAAGTGGTCAACAGGCTTGCCCACTAAGGAGGCTCCTCTAGGGTTTCAGTTGTAACCCTAGGAGGCTATAAAAAGAACCTCCTGGCTCCTCCTTTTCTGCGCCAACTTCAACATAAGATTACTCTGCTTATTTCTATCCTCCATTGCTTGGGTGTGACACCATTTGAGGCAGGACACTTGTGCTGCTAGCTTCAAGAACAAGATCCAAAGGTTGGTAATTCTTGTTTTGATCTTTAGAATTAAATGTTGGCATTTAGGTTTTATTATTATATGTTCATAGAATAAAACATAGATCTTTATTAGGGTTGCATGTGAACTTAGGAAATTTATAGTTCATGGATTGTACAAAACCCTTCAGTGGTATCAGAGCTATGGCCTGTTTTCTTGTGAATTTGATATAAACTGTTTATGTGATCATGAGGGTGATCGAAAATCATCCCTTGTGTGGCCAAGAAACCTGTTTGGCAGCTAGGTTTTAGAAAACCCTAGCCTCCCTTCCTTTTCTGCGATTTTGCTTGCTGCCTTATAAGTAGGTTGTTATTTTTGGTAATTATTGGATAATTAAATAACTGGAACCCCACATCCCAAGCATGCTATTTTTAAGATTAGGGGATGGGGATAGGAAATTAATTTGATTAATTTTGTGCTTCCCCATGCTTGATTTAATTAGTTTAATTAAATTGTTTAATTAAAAGACCAATTAAATAATTTAAAAAATTAATTTAAATTTTAAAAAAAATAGATATTAATTTGCGAAAATTAATAATAAATTAATTCTAAAATATTTTAATAAGATTCAAATATATCTTATATATTTATGATTAAAAGTTAATATTTATATGTAAGATAAAACTGGTTAGTCTTACCGTTAGTAGGCCACATTCACAAAACTGTCCTATAAAGAGGGTATAAGACGACTGCCTATAAAATGGCAGTCTAATGGGTGTCCACTCTCACCCACCGCTCTCCTGGTCAGTCTAGTGTCGTTAGCCGAACGGGTTTGATAGAACCGCTAAGCCTCTTAAAAGTATAATGCTATAATTGAAAGTACTAGAACCTTGAACAAAATCCCAATCTAGTTACTTTAGGTCAAAATGTGAATTAGTTGCTAACCCATGAAGTTGCACATTGCACCTTGTGAAACATTGGTGGAGCGTGTGTGGTTAACCGGCACACCAATAGGGGTTCACAAAGAGTTGCAATGGGTTTCTTGATTTTACCATTATTGATGGAGCATGTGTGGTTAACCGGCACGTCAATTAGAGATGGTAATTGACTTTGAGAGTACCAAGCTGACTTGCGTGGTTATTCACACCCAGTTTGTGATCCTCGGCATCCCAGTCACAAACAGTGGGGCACATCCGAGATTAAACATGCCATTGAACTGTTCAATGAATCTCAGCAGACCTAGGAATTTCATATGATGAAATTGATAAGTGTATTATCTACCTTAATGACCATTATGTTGTGACTACGGCATCCCTCTTCCCACCATAGTTGGGGTATTTTGGGTCCTAGCCTTAATAAATAATAAATTGGGTAATTATTTAAAAGGATTAATTAAACTAATAAATTCTGCTTATTGTAGATGTCTGAACCAAGTGTCTATTCTCCTCCTTCACCCATTTCTGAGAGCATCAGAATGCACCTGCCAAATATGGAAAGGCTGACTGGCCTTAACTGTAAGGAATGGCTTCGCAATTGGAGAATGGTTCTCGTCATTGCTTGCAAGCTTCATCTCACCGAGTATCCGATCCCGGTTCCACCGGAACAAGTCATCATAAAGAGTTCTTATGATAAGCATAACTTCTTAGTTGATGAATCCGAAAAGATTCGTGACCTCATGCTATTGACCATTGACCCCAAGTTCTGCAAGGATTTTGAATCCTTGGGGCATATGAGTTAATACAATCGGTTGAGGAAAAGTTCCAAAAACCAGTTGAAGAGGAACGAACTAGGATCTTCAAAAGACTTGCAAAGTGCAAGCTAAAAGAAGGAAGTAGCATCGATTCGCATGTTCTTCAGATTGAAGCTTACATAGGCGAATTGTACAAACATGGTTATTCCATGAGTCAGGAGATGAGTGTTAACATTCTACTCGCTTCGCTGACTAGTTAGTACGATATGTTCATTCAGACATATAGAAAGAAAGACCAGAAAAGGGCTTTTATGGAAATGCGTCCACTGTTGACTTTATACGAGTCACTCTTAGATAGGCATAGCTCCAATGGTTCAGCTACTTCTGGATTAAGTCCAGTGAAAAGACGTAGCAAGAAACGATTCATATCGTCTGGACATGTCTTAAACTAGGAATCCACAGAATCGGATACAGTCGCGGAAAGATTGGAAGATGATCCAAGGTCAAAATCTTTTGAAAGCTCAGGTATATCTAAAAACCTCAAAACTGCTGTTCCATAATTCCTTGATACATAATGTGATAGTCACATTTTGGTTTGTATGCAGGGAATCAGTAGGGTACGGGACTTTGGCGCATAGGAGCACGTTTGGATTGGATTTCCAGCTCATGCAGTTTTGAAGTTTAGATAGATATTAAAATCATGTTCTTAGCTTATTAGATGCATATGACATTGTCTATCATATATTACGTTGTTCAAGGATTTTGTTTTAATAAAATTGTCAATTTTCTTTTAACACCTATTGTTTGAAATATCCTTGAAATGTTGTATGAATGTGTTGAATGCATGATTAGTAATAACTTGAATATTGATACATCCAAAGTGTTTGGATTCAGGAATTGTGTCCCTTATGATTGTTAAGATAAATGTTATAAGAATCAATTCAACCAAAGGTCCAGTTGGACAGGACTTTGGAATCATTTGACTTGGAGTCACATGATGAATTGAGTTCTTAATGTGTCAAGAAAAGAATCACCCAAAGATCCAGTTAGACAGGACTTTGGAATCATTTGACTTAGAGTCAGACGATGATTAAGTTCTTTATAAAGCACATATGACAAGAAATGAATCACTCAAAGATCCAGAGGATAGGATTTTGGAATCAGTTGACTTAGAGTCAACTAAAGATTGCAAGTATTGAACAGAATTAACAAAGTCATAAGTTTACATAGAGATGTAAAAGACATTGAGATTAGGAGCAACGGATGCATCGGTTGCTGTGTATTGCTCAAATCGTCAAATAGAACACAATTGTTTGTACTTCACGATATTTGTCATTCGGTATGACGAATATGGCTTCGCTTATCAGAATAAGCGATTGAATTGAAACCTTGAACAGTTTAAGGACTTCAAAGGAAGTACAAGATCCACAGAACCTGAGTGACAACATAAACTGGGAAAATGTTTCACAGTTCATTCTCTTCCAAGAACATTAATGGTTATAATGTGTCTTAGGGAAGATGATGGAGCATTGGTCGAAACAGTTTGATCATCGATGTATGAGATACATTGTCAATTAGTTTCTGATGAATTAAACACTAAACCAGTCAGACCATATATACCATATTCCGACCACATCCTAGACTAAGTAGGTTTTGCGGACACTGTCTGAAATGTTAAGCTGGGATCCTCCCACTTATACATAGAAAGTCGAGGGTCTTGTAGTGTTCGTCCGAACCTCATGACTAGCCTGAACCTGATCAGCAATGTCGTTTCACTGGCTATCCCGCTATACCTGCAAAAGAAAAGTTCTTTTAGAAAGAACCCATGTCCTTTGGAAACAGTGGGAGTTGGGACAATCCTGAATGAGTTCAGGATTAGCCAATTGAAAGAACCTTTAGTGACATAATCTTCACTTGACCAGTAGTTTTGATCACCATCATAAGTAGTTATGATCGAGGTGACATACCATTTGGTGGTAAAACACTATAGTTGGTACGGATTGACAATCCAACTACTTGGAAGCATTGGTGAGCCCGATTGCTACCAATTAAGAGAACCTTAGAACGAGATACAGTCTATGAGGCAGTTTGATTGATTTTACACCTGGTCTAAAAACCAGTAGGAGTAATTGAATCATAAAAAGAAAGCAACATGGACATAAACGTACCTTCAGAACAACTGGTTGAGTGAGACGATACTCAAAGTCAAGTAATTGATTCCGGGAGAAGCATTCTCAATAGAAGATGAAATCTGAAAGGATACTGCATGGCACATTGAGAGTCGTTAGTGGAGCGCGTGTGGATCACCGGCACACTAATAGGGACTCACAAAGAGTGTCCCAATACAAAGGTACATGGGCCCGGGATTACCCCACGGGCATCTCGCAAGAAAGGATATTCAGATTCTCAAAATATGCTAAAGGATTGGATTTTGAGAAAGGGCTGAAAGATTTCCATTAAGATGTCAGAAAGGTTTGGATTCTCAAAAATGTGCCAAAAGTTCTAGATATTGTGAATAGTCCATAACCGTGTCAAAGCCAGTGGGAGTGTCGCTGTTATCTACTATCTCCATATGTGGGTTACACACTGTTTCTAGGAAACGTCTCTTTTCATTACAAAGTGTAATGACTTGGTGTTAAGAGACGGATCGCTATGAAAGACTTAATAGAGATACACCATACTCAGGTGGTTGTAAACGTATATGAGATAGATCGAAACTCTACCAAGATGATCTTGAATTGATTCAAGATGCATAGCCCCATGAAAGGAGTTTTCTAACATTGCAAAGTGTGATGATTTGACATGAGAGATATAAAGAAGGTGCAACATACTCACATAATCCATAGACATCTATCAGATAGATGGTATCATCAGTATAGACCTAGCCGTAGTAAGCATGATCTTGGTAAGATTCAAGATGCATGAGAAAGAGTCTCCGAAAGGAAATAGTCATTAAAAGTCATGACATTGGGATTATAAGTGATCTCAAGACTCCAAAAGGGTTTGGAATTAGATTAGATCAGATTCCACGAGCTTCTTGGATCGATCAGAAGTGTCATAAACATGTCCTGATGACTTAAGGCTTAAAGCATGGTAAGTCAGACTCAGGATATGACATGGCTGGGAATACTTAATGGATTCTGCACATACGTGAGAAATCATTGGGAAATGATTGGGGTGAATGTGAATAGTAATTTGAAAAGAGTTTTAAATAAGTAAAAGGACTTAATGGTTAAAGAGTTTCGTTGGTATTCCGATGGAGCGCGTGTGGGTCACCGACACATCGTAACACCTCGAAATAGTCTTAGGGTGCAGTCATGTGGACTAAAGATCCTGAGAACCATAGAAAGTCACGGTACATAGAATGGAGTTATTAGTAAGAACGACAATATGACCAAAATTGAATTATCATCGGAAGAAAGTTCGATTGGATAAAGTGTATCGATGTATGACATTTGGGTACATAGGAAGAGTGAAAGTCATGTAGACATAGATACATAACATGAATTAAAAGTTTAAAAGAAATATAGAAACCGATAATAGTTTTATGAAGAATCAGACTTGGTTATAAGCAAGAGTAGCTACCAGTCAGATTTTAAGTTTCATTTTTGCATGTTTCACTTCCCGAATAATTTGATTATTCAAAGGTCCACAGTCGCTCATACTTTTAGGGAGTAAGTATGAACGAAGACTGTCGTGAATTGGTTGTAGATTGTCTAAGGAGTTAGACATTGCAGTAGGACTGCTACAACGTTCACAAGTACTTAGAAATAGAGATTTGAGTATTGGATAAACCCGCACTCAATAGATTGCTTCATGGATTACATCACGAGCAATGTTGAGATGATAACATCTTATGATATTGAGGCAGAGACATATGAGTTGAAATTTGCGAGTCAGTTGTGCATTGATAATGCGTAAACGCATCGGTAACTCGATGTTATAAAACGCATTGTTGTGTACGATTTTGATAAGTAAAAAATACAAGCATATGAGTCGAAGCTTAATCATTCTTTGACTCTGATGGGAAACAGATATCTGTAGGCCTCTCGATGATTTTGAAGTTGACTAAAGTGCTGCCCAGCCTGGACTAAATTGATGTGTTCAATTAAAAGTTCTAAAGTCATAAGCAGAATCAGAAATCGAGAAACAGAGTATCAGACAGAGATTGATCTCAATCCATGTCTCGTGTCTAAAAATATCTTATTGGACGAAGGATCGTATGATCACTTATCTATGGACAGAACTGACTGGGTCAGAGTTCGGCAGCAGTTTCTAAGAAGCTGCAGGTTGTTTATTAATCAGAAGATAAATTAAAGTTATAGACTTATCCAAGTGGGAGACTGTTGAATTAGATGTCTAAGCCATGACTTATAATTTTGTATTTATCTTATTAATAGAAGCAAAGTCCATTTGGGTTGCCCTCATAGCAGGAGGATTGATGTAGAAGTCAGTAGAGAGAAAGGTTAATTTATTAATTGTTTAATAAATCAATAGAAACAAATAAATACTTTATTAATATATTTAAGTGTTAATATATTAATTAGAAACTATAATAATTAATTAGAAATTAATCTGGAATTAATTGGATTTAATTCAATGATTAAATTAATTAATTAAAAGTGCAGGGACTGGTTTGTATTTATTCAATAGTTGAATAACTGACAAACCAGTAGCCAGCGGCCAGAGTTGGCGCCACCTAGGGGACTTCCCTAGAGGTTGGCGATACCCTAATTAGGGTTTAACAGATCTGGTCCAAGTGGTCAACAGGCTTGCCCACTAAGGAGGCTCCTCTAGGGTTTCAGCTGTAACCCTAGGAGGCTATAAAAGAAACCTCCTGGCTCCTCCTTTTCTACACCAACTTCAACATAGGATTACTCTGCTGATTTCTATCCTCCATTGCTTGGGTGTGACACCATTTGAGGCAGGACACTTGTGCTATTAGCTTCAAGAACAAGATCTAAAGGTTGGTAATTCTTGTTTTGATCTTTAGAATTAAATGTTGGCCTTTAGGTTTTATTATTATATGTTCATAGAATAAAACATAGATCTTTATTAGGGTTGCATGTGAACTTAGGAAATTTATAGTTCATGGATTGTACAAAACCCTTCAACTCTCTTATGAGAATACAGTGAGTGAGATACAAAGTCTGCATCTAGTTTTTCTCTCATTTTCTCTCAAAAACATGTCCAACTCTTTCTCTCCCTCCACTCTCTCCTTTTGTGAAGTTTGTTCCAAGTTTGAGAGTGTAAACGCACTTCTCCTTTAGTGCTTAATTTGTTAAGTACTTAAAGGCTTTAGAAGTTCTTTATACCAGAAGGAACTTGTATTCCAAGTGTCTTTACCTTGGTGGTGGATACTTGTAGAGAAATCAAGCTTCTTGATTTTTTCCATCTATGTCAACACCCCAATACCAAGAGGGTTAAAAGGTTTCAAAGGTTATATGTTTAAAACATCCTATGTATGTTTTAATATCATTCTTACCAATGTAAATGGCTTCTTGATGGTTTTGTTTAAAATGGTTTAAAATAAACTAGTTATTTTAAATAAGACTTCCGTTGCCGTTTTAACGTAAAACGCTCTATTTTATTTATCAAAATCCATCAATTATAGGGACTAACATTGCCAAGTTTAGATTCTTGCATGGCTTTTCTCTTATGGTTGTTGTAAGTTGTCGGTAATGAGGAGAAGGCCTCATGGCCTTCGGCCTTGTGTGTCCAGCTCATGCAAACTTTACATGACTACTTAAGTACAAACCCAACCCATTTAAACCCTAATTTTTGCTATGTCGTGAACTTCTAATCGTGAGAGAGAGAGAGAGAGAGAGAGAGAGAGAGAGAGAGAGCGTGAGCTTGTGTGGCAGAGAAGCAGGAAAACATAAGGCAGAGGAGTCATGATTTTATTGAAGTAAGACTGCTAAGGTCTTGTAGTTGCATCCTTAGGTAAGATCTTCTTCCTCATCTTCTTGTTATATAGCCAAAACCACACCATACCACCACCACATGTCCACCGTGTGGGGGGGGGGGTGTGCTTGATTGTTGCTCCGAATTCTCATTTGATCTTCATATTATTGTTGTTATTGAAGTTGTTTTAGACCTTAAAGATCTTAATATTGTTGTCTTAATGGGTTAAGAGGTTCAAAACCCTAGCCCTAGTTTGTTATTTTATATGAATCAGATCCACTGTTTTGGAGGTCATCTTTGAAAAATCGTGTAAAATCATTGGAATAACCATTTTGGTCGAATCATATGTCCTTGAAAAGGTTGATTCCAACCCTAGGTTATGTGAAATTGGCAATCTTTACAGACCGGTCTGGAATCCTGACAGATTAAGTCATCTGACTTGTG